>CM065353.1:21398942-21873942 GCA_033032245.1 Poecilia picta | reverse complement strand
GTTAAGTTTTGAGCAGGACAACCCAAAACATACACTGATGGCTACAAGGGACTGCACACAAGGATCAAAATTCAGACCCAAATCCTAATGACAATCTAAGGCCATTTCCACATATGGATGACTGGACATACTGTCCAGTCAGCCATTTTTCAAAATATGGGCAGAAATTTCTGTCTCTACATTGGAGAATGATGTGGGAAAATAGTAGAGACATAACCGAAAAGACTTGCAACTGGGACTGTAGAATATAGTTCTACAAATTAATGACTTGTGGGGGTTGAAGAGAATGCATTATACAATATTCAGATTTTTTTATTGGTAAAAATTGGGAAAAGTAATTGTCATTTTCTTTGTCTACAAATTATGTGCTACTTTGGGTCTTTGAGCCATCACTCAAATTCTCAATAAAACACATTGAAGCTGTGAAGCTTCATTATCAAAGCCTCAATGTAGCATAACCAGAGCACATTAATCCCTTGTCCCTCAACCTGATATTCCTGCTTTAATAATATAATATATTTCCTTTTTCCGTACAGAGTCTCTTATTTTTTATTTGAACCCATATTCTGCTTATTCCTGTTTACTGAGAGGGTAGACAGCTTTCAAAAAGGCACAAAGGCCATCTCTGAGTGCCAGAGCCCAACATAAGACCCTCGTAAGAAATATTTACAACATCTATTTACAACATCAAAAGTCGGGCCGAAGATGTCCTCTATGTGTCAGCTAAGGGCAAAGCATTTCCAAAGGGCCTAATATGTAATGGGTTTCACAGGACACAATTTGTTTGATATGAAATGATCCTCAGCAGACACAAAGTGGCCCCCATTAGGAAGTGAGCAGATTAGTGCAGTCCTTCGAGGGTCTGTGGCTCAGTGTCAGTGGTGGAGGACGCTTCTTATCTTTCATTAAGCACACACAGCAGGGCGGACTCAGCAGCCCAGGAGGGGAGGGGCGGCATGGGAAGAGTTCTGAACGGGGAATAAAGGGAGGAAACACAGATTGGGAATAAAGGGAGGAAACACAGATTGGAGGTGTTTAAAAAAAATAATTTCCACATATCATAGCCCCATCTCTAATTCAATGCTGAAAGCAAAATAAACTGGGCGGAATGCACCGAGTCTCTTCGTTCTAAATGCCAAAACCAACCAGCAGGCACCAACAGAAATGAGACTGAACACAAACAGGCAAATATGCTCTCACACGTGTAAGTTTAAGCACACAAACATGAAAACACATGCTTATGGTTGTACAACCAAAAGACATATCCACACATGCTACAGTCTTGATTGCAGACAAGCACAAACCAAAAAACTAAAACCTCCTTAGAGACACACTGGGGAATACAGCTCTCTGCAAACATACATCCACACACCAAGGAGGTGGCAGAATGCCATGTGGGTTCATGCCTAATCTGCGTTTGTTAATGGTTGGCATGTGCTAATTACTGTCACCATGCACTAGGGGCCTTCGCTGGCCAATCACCAAATAGACTAGCCTCTGACCGGCCAATCACTGACTGGTCTAGCCTCTGAACCAAAAGGGCTTCTGGGAGAGGGTACTTCGAGCTGCAGTGAAATTGGCCTTGGAATAATTGTCCAATGTTGGAGCATGATGTGTGTATGTGTGAGAGAAGCACAGGATGGAAACAAAGAGATTGAGTGTGTGTGTCTGAGTGCTTCCTTAGGTCTGTGAGAGTGTGCACATGTGGCACTATGAGTATGCAAGCTGGTCCAGCAAAATGTGTGCAGGCACCAGACGACTGAGTGGAAAGGAAAAGAACGCATGAATGTGGGCCAACTCAACCACTCCACAGGCTCAAAGGCAGCAGTAATCCAGTGTTGACATGGTAATAGCCATAAGCTTAGTGTCGATTAGATAGAAACAATTTGCTTACTCTACTGGAGCAAGTGGATGGTACCTTTTAAGCACAGAAAGCCAATGAATACTAACTTGAAGATGAAGCAATGGATCAGAGACTTTTCCATACAGGCTTTCCAGCCTAAACCTTTTCAATAAATCCTTTCCCCATGTTTTACACACAACAACTTGTTGCATTATTCCTTTCATAGAATCCAGCAAGACGTTCTACTTGCATGTCTTGTGTTAATACTTTGCTGTTTGAGCTTAGCTTCCTTCTTCTTCCTGCGGGAGGCCTACCTAACCTGGGTTTTTAGATAATTAAGTTAGATGGTGATGCACTACAACATTTATCAGTGGCAAGTTTTATTTCCCCCAAAATACACCTCAGCCACTTTACATAACCAGTGAATAGTCTTAACCAAACATCAGACATATCCTAAAGTCATTATTCTCAAGTCAAGTTTCAGAACCTGACATAAACTGAAATAATTATTTTCTCATCACATGCTTGTAACGAGGCCTCGCAATACGGTGACAACTCAAATCAATAGTGAAACTGACAAAAGTAATAAATAAAATGCATTGAAATGCATCCAGTTAAACATCACTCTTAAATTGTGGCTCCATTGAATTACTGAAAAAAAAAAAGAAAATGATTTTACCATGGGGTTAAAATAAGGTGCTCTCATTAGAATTACAGATGTCTTCCATCTACAGGGTGACAAACAGTCACTGTGCTGTTTGGTGACATGCTGCGTACCACACTGAACATAAACTACAGGAAACAATGATGGAGCATTGTCCCAGGAGATTAGAAAAAAACAGACAAGCATGTTAAATGTAAAGGCTATTAGACTATCTCATCTCCAATCAGCTTGATGATCCTGTGACTACAGCTACACATATTATTCTGAAGTTTAAGGTCCATGGGATCGTGACCTTAAACAATCCCATGGACCGGGGCTGCAGGAGGCCAGGAATGTTGATATGAATTGAAACCAGAGAGCCCAGAACAATCTAAAAAGAAATTAAAAATGAACTCCGAGGTCAATGTACATCAGGGTCAGATTAAACCATCAGCCAAAGTGGACATCATGGGAGACACCACTGCTGAAAGCAAGCTATAGAAAAGCAAAACCAGAATATGCCACAGTGCATATTGACAAGCTACAAAGCTTCAAGGAGAATCTCCTTTGGATAGGTGAGACAAAACTGGAGCTATTGGGCAAGGCACGTCAACTCTATGTTCACAATGTACAAATGAAACACACCAAGAACAATGTTCCTACTGTGAAACCTGTTCTGGGGTTCATTTGGGGCAAATGTGCTAAATGTACTGAATCCTGCCTTGAATCTCTAAAGGGTATTGTGAAATCTCAAAACTACATGTTATTCTGGAGAAAAATGCATTGCCCCATGTTGAAACACTGGACAGGAACCACTCCCTTCTGTTCTAAGAAGAGTACTGCAGCAGTACCAGCCTCAGTATTGGCAGCACTTTGCTGTGTGAGTAACTGGAGTCTTTTCCGTCATTGTTTCTGAATACATTAAAATTAGCAGAGGTATTCAAATGAAATCATCACACAAATAAAAACAGAGAAATCCAAGATGAACTTGGTTGTTTTACATTTGTAAATAAATGAAGTGCTGCAAGCTTTGGAAAAATGTGAAAATTTAATGCACTTGTATGAGAAAGGAAATGAGGCTTTCCATGAATCTTTGCACTGCATCATTAAACATGTCTCTTGTTTGTATTTAGATGTTTAAGACACGACCTAGCAACTATTGAAAACCAACTCTTGCTATCAGTCAAGGTGGCTGAAAACACAACCAACTACAAACTACTATGCCCACCATATCCTCTGGCCTCAGTTAGTATCGTACTAAAAAGCTAAGCAGCCATTCTTCGCAACACACATATGCTGTGCATCCGCCCATGCATACACATGCAGCAACTTCTTCATATTGCTTTGGGGCCATTCCAGGAGTCTTCATCTTTTGTCTTTCTTTAACTACGATGAATGATGGGGGCAGGATGCCTGGTTTCACACTTTTGTGGACAATGCGCATTCTCAGTGATGAGATAAAAGATTGATGCACTCTCAAAATGAAGTATATTGAAGCTCCAGAAGAATTTGAAAAGACCCACATGCTTAAAATTTACTGATTGAATGAAAATAATAAATTGATAATAATTTCCTAACGAGTCCAGAGACAAATATAGACCAATAGGTTGATTTCACTCAACATGTTTAGGTAGTAAATAGAATTCACTCTACTTAGCTGGGTTTCCATCCATCTGATCTTTTAGGCTTATTCAATCTCAAGTTGTTGGTCAATAGATAGACGAAAAAGAAACATCCCTCTGCCTGGCAACACTGTCCTGAGAAGTTTCCATGGAAGAAGGATTTTGTAGTCACATCAGCATTTTCTGAGTTTTTCCCCAGGCCTTTCCCTAGAGGAACATGCTCAGAAAGCTCAAAAGAAGATAAGATTCCCTAAACCACATCATCTGATTTGTTTTGTTTCAATGAAGAGACATGAATTAGACAAGTTGATCTGAATTGATTCTGGATCTTTATAACTGAACAAAATTTTGACCTACTTATCTCGTATAGTCCATTAAGATGATATTTGTTGTAAGTCAGTGTTAAACTGAGTTTATTTGAATAAGACAATATGGTGGCACAGTTATTAGCACTGTTGCCTTAAAGCAAGAATATTCTGGGCTCAAATCCCAGCCAGGCTCTTGGATGAAGTTTGCATGTTCTGCCTGTACATATGTGGACGCTCTCTTGCTTTGGCATCCTCTCACAGTGAAAAATATGTCTGATAAGTTAAGTAGAGATTCTAAATTGCTCTCAACTATTCAGTGTTACCCTATTATTGATTCTTAAAGTGTTCAGGGCATTTCCTGGACACTTCACCAATCTACTTCATCCACTCACTGCTGAAGACTGGCACCAATAACCTAACACGAAATCTTGTTTGAATAAATAAGGTGTAGAAAATAGAAAGATTTACGAACTCAAATTGAATTTTGATTTCTTATTCAGAAAGCAAAATCAGCCACAGGTACTGTTTTAATGTTTTGAAAGGACAATAATCCAATTAAAGTCTGGATCAGGAGCTTAGTTTTGAACCGGCATCAATCTGTATTTTCCTGTCTCTTTGGAAAACTTCTTTAAGGCCTTCCATCTATTATTTCATCACCATTTGCATTTGACTTATAATCATGTAGCTCTATCAAAATCACAATGTGTGGTCTCTTGTAATAAGAGATTTATCAACATGAATTGTTTCAGCATTTCTTCTGAAAAACAACCCTAATTTATAATCTCTTGAAAGATATGAACTCTTTCTGATCAGCCATCTAATTTGTGTAGCGTTTTTGCAATGTGTGTGAATACCCAAGCTCTGCACGTCTTGGAGTCAATACATTGTGTAAATTGGAAGGTTAGTGTGGGGTATGGCGGTCGAATAATGTGGCAAGCCACTTCAGAAGCACTTTTCATCTCTTACCTTGCGTCTTTTTTATCAGATTCACCATCATTTTCATTCACAGCACAGGGTGAGAAAGTCCTTTCATCAGAAAAAGGAAAGGAGAGGAAAATGGAAGACACGACTGAGATAAAAAAAAATTGGGAGATATTCTGATGGTGTTGGCATGATTATATGTGGACAGGTCTCTGTCTTGTCCCTACACCTCTCTATATATTATTTACCCAAACAGCCAGCAGATATGTATGGTGGCTATATAACCAAACATCTTTCTGACAAAGAAGAGAAAAGTGCTACACTTTTCCAAACTAAAGGTTAAGGTGGCTATGCCTTCTGAGCACAAATACAGCTGTTAGAAGTGACCTTGTGTGGGGGATTTTTTAGGCTAGATAGTAAAGATGATATTTTGCAGTCCAGATGAAGCTGCATTTATCCCCAATCCGAAATGTGGAGCCAATTTTGTTTGAAATAAATATGGGGGTTATTGCCACACTTGTGCATGAGGTCGAGATCATGATGGGCCTTGCAGTGCAATTCGGCATTCATTTGGTGTTCCATATTAAGGCTAATAGCGTCTTATAAATAGGCTCTTCTCAGCTTTAGACTCGGGTCCTGTCCTGGCACATCGTGTTTCAAGTAGCTATTTTACATCCAAGGCCTGGGTTTTGAAACAAGGTCACTTATTCTTTTGAAAACTTGAGAAGCCAAAGTTCAGTGGCAGTTCCTTTTCCCTTTTCTGTTCTGAAATTAGAAGGGCTTTCAGCGAGGTCACTGAGCTGGCATATGAATAATAGATTTTAATTGATTTAACCTGGTCCTGAAGTGGGCTAAAACGCAAGCCCTGTCATTTTCAGAGGGCAGCAAGAGGGGAGCATGGTCCAGCACACATCTTTAAAAGCCCCTTGACGTGAGTCCCGGATGAAATATTTACACCATAGGAAGGACTGACCTCCTGCATCAAGAGCCATGTTGTGATCTCCAATTGATTTTTGACAAGACAATTGGGGCACGACAAAATGCAGCCAGTGCTGCCCAGCCCGGCTCACGGGTCCTGAAATCTCATAGGGTTTGAGTGTTATCTGAGAACAAAGCAAGGTCAGTGGAGTCATAAGATCAGTCAAGTGGACCATTTTAAAGGGATTCTTTTTAATTAGGCAGCACAGTTAATATGCATCCAATCTCTTACACTGTCAAACAATAAAATGCTTCTTTTGGTGTGTTTAACTAAAAGAAAACATTCCGTAAATTGTTGACTTCTCAAGAGCAGCTGCAGAGAAAGGTTAATATTTAATATCTTCACAAGTTCACAAAGCGTCAAAGGAGAAGTCTTTTTGAATCCATGTTGCAAGTCTGCAACTTACTCTGGCCTCTTTATTTGTTCTGCATCACGGTTGTTCAAGTCCAATCCTAAAAGGAGCTCATTCTGACTTCAGGTCACACAGTTTACAGCTGAACGTTCACGTTCGTAGTCAACCGGACAAACTAAATCCACAGCCCAAAGATGAACTAGTTAAAGTTGACTTATTTTTTAATTAAATGAAGTAGATTATGTTGTCATGCACTTATTGGTATATTGATTGCCTCACATCTATCAATCCATCCATGACATGGCATGAGCTTCCTGTTTATATGAGGGAGGAGCACTCAGACACCACAGAAACATGTATAGGTGTGCACATCAACTGGTACACATACACTAAACTTTGACCTTTTTGATAGCAAATGATAAAAAGCTTTGCTAGATGTTGAAGTTCATCCTAAGAGGTTCTAAATAAACTGAATGTTCACACCTAAATAGATAATTTAATGGCAACAGGGAGAGCTCAGTTCAAGTCTGTCATGTGAAAAACAGCTTTGATAGTTCAAAGTTCTTCCAAAAAGGTTGACTGTGTTCATGCACAACAGTGTCCTTCATTTTGAAGCTTTGAGTAAATAAAGTTTGACATTTTCCTTTATCAGAGTCTCTTGCTCAATGATCCAAAAGGCAGAACTGAAATTAGCTATGCAGATTTATTCAGAACATCAACATGATAAATTAGGAACAAAGCAGCTACACTTAAATTATTAAGATCATGAAAAATTGTAATAAATGCATTGCTCTCGATGTGACTTCTTTTCCTGATAAACAAAGGGGTCTAATTACCACCAAAACATCTGGAGACTCTGATGATTTTCATTAATCTGGTCTAATTCCACAATCAATCTCACCAATATAAAGAGCAAATCATATAGTGACACTGTGTGTATGGATACAAGTTGTCAGACAACTATTTTTCTAGAATCCAACTACAGTTCAAGGATGATGTTTGACTTTTTTCTCTTTGATAGTATTGTGTTATGGCTAGTTGACCATGTCATTTAAAATAATCTGATCACCATTTAGTTTAGCTATGTTCTTTTTGCAAAGTAAGTTGGTTTGTTCAATTTAGTTTTGTTTATTTGAACTTTGTTTAAAATAACAAAATTTAAAAAAATTAAATAAAATTCCGCCTTGATCCACATTAGAGTCTCAAGAACTTGGAAGTGTCTTTTTTAATATTTTAACAAGATGTCACAATCATTCTTTTCTTCTGTTACTGAATGGCTACAGATTGGGGCATGATCTGCTGCTTTTAAGACTATTTGTCTTACTTCATGTTGCCAGAACGCTTCTATTTAGATCATCAGGCTGTAACCATGCCTGAGTGAGGCTGGTAAAACTAAATTCCTTTTTTATTATTATTTGCTCAATTATAATTAATTTGTGACTTAACAAAGATGCAAATTACTTTGAATAGTTTTGCTTGTACTAAATTAAAACATGTTAAAACTGCTTTTTAAATTGTATATATCCAATTCAGGTTGTCTTTGTTTGATTAAAATGTGCCGTTATGATCTGAAACACAGCTCTTTTTCCAAGCAGCATTTTCAAATCACAGCCAGATAGATTCCCCGTAACTTAAAAAACTAAAAAAAAAAAAAACAACTAAGCAGCTGTAGAAAGCGGTTGGACCTGGTACATTTAGGAGTGACAAAAAGTACAAACAGAAGAAGGCAGGTAAGGGGATAAATACTTTTCACAGCACTAATAACAAGTCATTGCACTGTTAGGTTGTACAGAAAATAAGAACTTATCTTTCAAAAGTACAAATGATATAGAAAAGTATAAATTGTTTAACAGATTTCATCATCAACAGGATCTTGCACCCACATGCATTTTACTCTGTTTTCTCTGTGGTCATGCTTACTTTGAAATTCCAAAACTATGGTACTTCAAGGTTTTAACCACAACAGTCCATCTTGTTCCAGAGAGTGTTCTGTGCGAGTGTTAGTATTACATCTATTTTTGTGGCTTTTGTGACCAGGTTTATGCTTTGATGATAGTCCTTTCCTAAGCTCCTCCAGGAATAAAAATTCAAAGTGTGTGTCGATATCTTTGCAGAAAACCTGCCTTAGATGTGGAGAAGAGTTTTGGGGCCTGAGCCTGGATCAGAAGGGGAGTGAAAAAGGGCCGTGGCCAGGTGTCTGTGTGTGCAAATGAGATGATGGAGGATTTAGGATAGGTAGTGTATGGGGTGAGGAGAAGTGCTTATGTCAAATTCATATGTGTTTATGTGTGCTGCTCTCTCTTTGACCTGCAGGATGAGCAGGGGGAGACTCCTGCTGATTAATGGGCCTGTCTGGTCTCCCATGGTGGCACGTTTCCAAACTAAATTTGGCCATTGCTGGCTTGCAGGGTCAGGTGCAGGCAATGGAGACATTAGGGAGGGCCGGCCTCACAGCAGCATCCCCAGAACATCACTGCACCACAGCAGCAGGAGAAGAAATGAAACATACTAAGACAGGTCATCCTACTGAGTTGGAACTGTTTACAATCAGGCGCTGTCAAAACAAAGCCTCTACAAAGGGGACTATAAAAATCATCAATGATGAAAGAAGCATTTTGAAAAGTTTGCAAAAGATTTTAATGTCTTTTCCTGGAGCGAGACCTCAATAGAGATTCTTTCAGCAACACTGAATATTTATCACCACAACTTAAGACTTATCAGTTGCAAGTCTACACACTTTTTCTGTTTGCTGTTTACATTTAGTTGAGAAAACTAAGATTAACTGAGAAAATTTAATCCAATTTTGTACTTTTAAGTTGGGCTATATTTACGCTGATGTGCTTAATTTCACTGATTTAAGATAACCCCTGAAAAGGATTTATGCCGACATAAACAATGTCAAAATGCCCCATCATGGCAGAGAATGGAGATTTAGCTCAGCCAGACTCAGAGATAGATGTATTGAGTCTGTTATGGATAAATGACGGAGGGGTTTTGGTTGGGTCCCGGAACTGGTAAACAGACCTGGTTGTGGCACAGAAGGGAAAATGGATGAACTATAACAGGTCTCTAACTGGTTTGTAACTAGACACACAAATTGCAATTTTTTTCTGGGCATTTACAGTTCTGGTAAAAACCAAAAAAATCATAAAAACATTCATCATTATGATAAATGTTCTTTTATTTTCTTATTTGCTTTTTGAACCTTTTCCAATGAATATTGAAGCAACAGTTTGCTCGACAGCTTTAAATTTATTGATTTTCATGTAATCCAGACTGGCTAAAATGTATGCATATAACCTTAAACAGACGCAACATCAATATGTGGTTACTTGGAAAGTCGTACCACAACCACACGGTTTTTGTAGCATGAATTTGGCAAGACTTATGGGCTTCACTTAATCTGGGACCACGATAATAGGAGCTTGCCCTGCAATCGGTGGGTTGACGTTTTGATCCCCACTATGTTTGCCTCCGTTGTTGTGCCTTGGGCAACCAGCCTTGCCTGCTGATGTTGCCTGCAGAGGACCTGGTGGCACTGGTGGAATCTGCAGTCTGACAGCCTCGTCTCGCAAGGGCAAACTGCGGCTTCTACCAAGTAGCTTTCCACCATGTGAGTGTTTGAGTGACTGATTGAATGTAGTGTGAAGCACTTTGGGGTCCTCTGGAATTCATAAAGTGCTATAAACTTGATAAAGCTAAACAAGTACAGGTCATTTAATCTGAGTTCCAGGCAAGGAAAACATAGGTACTTTAAGTGCTTTAAGTTCCTTTCTTTAGCCATTCCAAAACAAGTTATCTTATGTGTATGGCACAAGTGTCCTTGTGGAAAACCAAGTTTTAACAATATCATTCAAAATCTCAGCTACAATTTGACAAATAAGTATCAATACTAACAATAAAATTAGAAGCCACTGAGGTCTAGGTTTTCTGCCAGAGTTATGCCAACAATGGCCCTATGATGAACGTAAAACTAGATGGGGCACAGAACATAACACAACGTAAAAGTTTTTAGAATAACAGCGCCGAGTGCTTGGTTTTCAGAATATTATCCAGTTTTTGAATGGCAGCGACTGACTTAGTGGTTAACATTTGCATGTGGGCATGTACTCAAGGTGATACTGGTATGACAGTAGTCATAAAATGACACTTCTTGTTTTATTACTAATCGATACTAAAGAAAAAGACACCATCACTGAACTAACAGAATCCTGCTCAACACAACATCCATCCCCCACAGTGACATTTCCTTATCCATCTCATAGTGCAATCAGCACTAGCCATTATGCATTTGCTACTAGATAACAAGCACAACTTGACCAATTATAGACAATGGTAGACCCTGCAGTTCATTTTTCTCTATATCTTTGCCAGCGCTGTCATGGCGACCTCTACAACGGACTGGCGTCAAGACTGGTTGGCAGGTCATCCAAGGTGGGCAATGTGAGTACATAATTACAGCTTGGGAACATTTGCCCTTTGCAAATTGTATGAAATGCATAGTGGCTAATTGGGCCACTTTGGCATTTGTGGGGTTCATGAGGTCATCTTTTATGTGACGGCCATTATCACTAAAGTGATAAGAGTGATAGGCCCACTCAGCTCTCGCTGGTTCCTTTGCTGTATCCATGGAAATTATTGAGATGAGGTCAAGTTGAGGAGGATGTTAGTCGTACAGGTCATGAAATTAAGCTTTTATCTCCAAAAAAGACTCGCATAATAAGCTTGAGTGTACTTTTGCAAACAGATAAACCATTATCTGTTTAGTCAGGAGTTTGAAATATGAAACAAACAAAAAAAATACTTCCTTGCCTGAATCTTTAACAAACTTTTCAAAATTTCAATGAAGTTGTACCATTATGTTTGTATACGAGCTCTTCCTGCTGTACAGTAAGATATGACAATGGCTGACAGATCTAAGCATTCGTCTGTCATACTTTGTCAGAGAAAAAGCATGTACCTGATGTTACTTTTAGACTTTCCTTTGCAACAGTGGCTCAGCAGGCAGTAGTTTGTTCTGTAACCTATGGGTTGCTGGTTCAACCCCTGGAGCTGTCTATCTCGATTGTTTTGTCCTTAGGCAAGATACTTCACCTGCCTTTTCTGCGGATGAAAATAAGTGTATGGCAGTCTGCAACAGGGTAGCTTTGGTTACATGTGAATGTGTGTGTGAATGACTCTGGAGTCCTCTGGACTAAATAAAGTGCTATGCAAGTAGAGGCCATTTGCCATTACCATTTACAAAGGTTTGGACTTTATACTTTTGCAGGCACAGAGAAGTGGTGCTTGTCCCTGTACTTTCCTGGCTTTGAGAGCTGGGGTAAAGTAACCTGAATTAATCTACATTGAAGTTTGTGGTTAGAATGTGAAAATTTTTTTTACACTTATAGGTTGTGTGAAAACCTTTATTAAATATACACAGTGGGATTTACTAACTTCTAATTGAAATATCAGGCACCAGAAGACCATATATTTATGAATCTTTTGTTAGCGGACCTTTATTTTTGGATATTTAAAACTTCAGACAACTTGAACGTTTTTGAATGATTGTTTCTAATTAAAATGGCACATCTTTTCACCTCAAGTAACTCTTAAGCTCATCACATGTAGAATAAGTAGCATATCTGACTCTTCTTGATTACGTCTTAACTGAGATCAAACTTCTTGTTTTCCACCGACACTTCCCATTTCACAGAGACAGGAATGTGTTAAATCCCCCTCAGGTGGAGGAGTTGGCTCAACGGCCATCAGACGACTCCATTCTCATTCAGACTGATAAATCTCTCTCTTTGGATCCATACCCCTGCATTAAGTAAAGGTAGCGCCATCTGCTTCCTATTAATTCCCCAACAGGCGACTTATCACCTCAACCCTGCTGACCCAGAGTGCCTCCAACATCCTCCCTGCCTCTCCTCTCTTCTTCTCTCCCCCTTTGTCCTCCCTAATTCCTAGACCCTATTCATCTCATCTTCTGCATGTTTTATACACTAGAGTTGAAGAGGTTTGTTGACATTTCATTTAGCAGCGCCCTAAAATATGAAGCGGTATGCACACGCACACAGACACATGTGGTCTAATTTTTTTGCGAACGGCCAAGCTCTCGAGCAATTGCACTCCTCTTTTTGCCCTGGTAGCGAGGGGGGTTCGTTGGACAAAATCTGCTCCTGGAGGTCAATGGCAAATGAGAAGCAGAGCTTTAGGATTAGGGAGAAGACAGCAGAGGGTTCAGGAGTCTTTCTCTGGTTTTGATTAGCTCCCCTAGTTGATTAAATGCCCATCGTCGGGGAAAAAAAAGATGAAAATTGGAGAAGAAGGAAAAGAGGAGAAGAGAAGAGAAAGACAGAGTCAAGGCCATTTGTTTTCTCAGCTGGGTCTAGTTCAAGTGGTTGTCTTTTGGAGCCCTTTGGCCCAGGTCCCAACACACACACACACGGATTAATATAAATGTCCTGAGGGAATACAGTCAGTCAGAAGGTTGGCTCTAGGAAAGGCACCACCTTACTCTAGTTTTCCACTCCTATTTCTTAGTCACTTGTTTACTCCTCATCTCTCTCCCCTTCTTTCCTGTGCCTTTCCCTTCACTGTACTCTCTCCCACTCTGGTCTGTTGGGGTAACCTGACTCCGGCGGCTTCTGACACGATCCAGACCGCTCATAGCCCCTGCCCAACACTTTCACCACCAGAGCCAGACAGTAAAACAACCAGATTACTACCACATGTTTCCCCTCTCCTCTGTGTCCTTCTCTCTTTCTCCCGATTTTACTCTGATGAATACTCGGTACGCACAGATTGTTGCCTCTTTTTTGTCATTTTAACTTTACATATTATGTATTTGAGAGCTCTTTTATAGTATTCTTTTTTCTGTCATCCTTCACCTCCTCCAGTTTTAGTTGAGCTCAGGCACACTGGTTTCACCAGAAATCCCAGAGCGGGGTAAACTGACCCAAACTGTGTGGGAAAAGGGTGCTTATGATGAAGGGAGAAGACTAGGAGGGTTGACCTGTATGTGCTTAAGTGTGCAGTTCAGATAAATAGTAACTGTTTTAGACTGCAGGAGAGAAGAAGGGAAGCAGAAGGACAGGAATTGGAGAAGGCAAGGAGGTCATGCTGGGAGGTTGGGGAAACAAAGCAACTCTGAAGTTTTCCAGGAGAGCAGTGTTACCTTACTGTTTATCCATCACAGCAGAAAAAGAGCAGTAGTGTGGGCTTTTAATCGGCACTATGCTCACTTGGTACTAAGCTCCCCAATGCATGCCCACACACCAATGTGCCCCACACCATCACACCACCACTCCCTTGTTCAACCAACTGATAAGAGCAGGATTAATCTGTGCCTTCATGCTGATTTCTTAATTTTGCTTAAGAAATGTTAAGGCAACAGTTTCTCAATGTTGTAAAGTTTTGGTGTACCTTCGAGAATTGTACACTGCATTTCCTGTTATTAGCTATCAGAAATGGGTCCAGTGTTTAGTCTTCTGCTGATGTAGCCAATCTGCTTTAATATTAAACACTTTGTGCTCAGAGATCTTATTCCATTCATTCTCCAATCCCTCTCCACAAATATCTCATTCATTCTGACTTGGTTCTATTCATCTGTATATTTTCAATCGTCTTAACAAGTAAAATAAGAGCACACAGCAACGTGCACCTCATCACTGCCCCCTATAAACGCAGTATGGTACTTTCAGCCTCACCCTGCACATTTCCACTATGCATTTATGACCAAAAAGACAGACTAGGACTGTCTTTTTGGCTGGGTAATTAATTAGAGAGATAGTAATGGGTATGCGAGGCATAATTGGTATGTAAGGCATAATTCATCACTGCCTCTCCTTGCTCTTTTTCTATGTATTTAAACGGGCAATGTGTAAATTCTGGAATTTTGTCCATAAAAATGTGGAATTCATAAGGAAAAACAAATTTATAGAAACAGTCAAATGGACAAATTGGTTTTCTCTCATCCAACCAATTTGATGAGAATACATGAGTATTTTCCTTGTTATGATGACCGCGTCCCTGACGGCACATCACTGTTGAATTAAATCCCAAATCTGTGAATATCAGTTTTAAAGTCCTTCTGAAGATTTAGGACAAGGCCTTCCATTGAAGATCTGGTTGCATGATTAGAGTCATTGTCCTGCTGGCAGGAGAGCCTCCATGGCAGTCTAAAGTCTTTTGCAGCATCTAACAGGTTTTCTTTGGCAGCTCCCTGCTCCCTCCGTCTTCCCAACAACGCTGACCAGCTTCCCACTGCTGAAGAAAGCCATAAATGCAGCATGATGGTGCTACAGCCATGCAATTTCATTTTAGGCTTGTGTTCAGAGTATCAGATTTTGCATGGGGACTCATCTGACCAGAGCACCTTCTTTCACCTGTGAGCCCAGTAGCAAACTCCAAAAGAGATTCTGACTTTCTTTCAACAATGAAAAATCCTGGCTTTCTCTTCCATGAAAGTCTGCCGGAGGTAACGGGGATAAAAGACGCCAACACAAACTTCTTGCTGTCCACCCTCAGCTCATCTCAACTGGCCACACTCTGTTAAATGCCTGTGTAAATGTTCCTTTTTAAAATACCTTACAAAGTTTCCAGGAGTTCCATTTATGGTTGCTCTTAATTTTCTCATGGTTTTCTTCTTTCTTCTTTGGGGAGGTAGGTTTTTGTCATTGTGCTTAATTACTTTCGAATAAGTACATTTTAGTTAATATTCAGATAGTTTCCTTTTGTTTGTTATATTTGACACCAAATCTCACTCTGAGGCCATATGCATTCCATTGTTGTAACATCTGATGCAAAAATGCATCTTTTAAATAAATAACATAAAATGTTCAAAACTGTGTGTGCTGGCTGCTTGAGATCTGAAGAGGATGTATTCTTCATGTTATGCTCTGGCTACCCATAGACGGATCATAACACTGGTATTTTAAACATATTCTCCAGATTGAGCTGTGCATCTCCTCCAAAGGTATAATGGGTCTCTTGTGTGCTGCTTTGGTAATGCTCTCCTCGCCCAGCCAGTCAGTTCTACACAGCTTCATCACAGGCCTATGTTCCTTGGTCTTCATGATGCCGTTTGTTCACCAATGCTCTCAAAAGCCTGCTCAGCAACAAAGGGCCAAACCGAAATTGTTAAATAATGACTAATGGGGAAATCTTACATGGGAATGAATCACTGGGAGATCAGGTCATGGAGATCAGGCAGAGCAACAGGCAGCGCAGTGGAAGAATCTAAAAATTAACAATGAAAAACCAGAAACTTTAATACTGAGAGGTGGAAAATGGCAAAAGAGAAAATGAACTCACCAGAGGTGTGTGTGTGGTAGGGGAATGTAGAGTGACTGATTAATAGAAAAGAGCTGAACTAGGACCAAGGGCTCATAAAACCAAATTAGAAAATAGCACAAAAACAGAACACAAGAAGAGTGGCTCAAAAACAACCAGTAAGGAAATGATGTGGCAACACTTCTAAAAAGAAAAAAGGGAAATTAACTGAAAGACCAAGACCACGGGAAAATTAATTAGTAAATAAATGAAATTAATTAAAACAGACTACAAATAAACAAAAAATAACCAGCCACCCAAGCATTATAACAGAACTGGATTTATGGTGAGATGAAATTACACACAGAGGGACTCTAATCAGGAGAAATTTGAAAGAATTGTTTGCATCAAATTTTATTTTGTTGTGTCAGAGTAAGGGAGTCTGAATACAGTTGCATGCCAAGGCTTTTATATGTTTAATTGTAATACAATCTGAAAACATTGCATCCTCTTCTGTTTAAGTCATAATTATCTATGTTGGTGACCTCAAACCTCCTTTATTAGAGAGTCATGAACTGGTTTTCACTCTCGTGTCTGCAGAACCTAATTGCATTTATTTTCCAGTGAATGTAGATTCACTTTGAAAGCATGAAAGATAGAAAAAATATTGGGATAGTGCTCATACTTTCATGCAAAACTACCTGAAATAACCATGTCTAACAGTCAAATTCCAACTTGAAGATTTAAAGTGTTTCTGTTATGCACAATATGCAGCCGCGACTAATCTTCAGAGAGATGTCTTAAGAGAGCTAAAGTCCCCTTTCGACTTTGCACCTGCACAATTCTCCCCTCCTCCACCACACGTTGTTGGCAACAGTCGTGTTGGTCATTCTGCATGCCCAGGCACATTATCAAGTCGCAATTATGCTCACACTGTCTGTTCTCCTCACCCAAATGAACCAGCTGGTGATACAGCAACACTGCATTATAAACAGATTGACTACTGGCACATCTTAAACAAGAGGTCTTCCTATCACAAATTACCATAATATGAACTTAATGCAAAGTAATGAATCTGTAGGAGTTTCATTCAGGCATATTGGAAAGTTAATAAAACAATATTGGGAATGGTGGGAAAGGAGAACACTGCAGACCAAGCTTTAGATTAGGCCCCTAATGGCTCAGGAGCCGGAGGCTAAATTGAAATGTAAAACCCAGAGCGAGACCTTAATTCACCCTTATCTGTGTGAGTGACGAGCCTGCCTCCCCGGACTGAGATTGGGGCCATAGAGTTGGATGAACTGCAATTTGCTTTGTTAGAGCAAGGTGTATATGCATGCACTGCCCAAATCACAGTATGGAGATACAGGATGCGTGTTTGGAATGCAATGCAATAAATGAATGAGGTTCAAAGGTGCTCTGTCTTCCTTCTCTGACGCTTTCTTTAAGCTCCTCGGTAAAGTGAGTCTGTAGCAGAGCTTATGTTACAGTGCAACAAACAGCAAAAGAGTGTCAGAATATGAAATAGCTGCAGTATGACGTTCATTTATTTTAGTCATTCAATTTTTAAAAAATCATACTATGTAATGTAGACTGATACATTTCATCTGTTTGAGAAAATGGAATGTTTCACATCAATGTCAGCTTATTAAAAGACATGTCCAAATAGTGTACAGTATATGCACTCAATACTAGGGTTGGGCTCCTTTTGCATAAACTACTGCATCAGTGCATCATGACAAAGAGGCCAATCTGTGGCTCTGCAGAGGTGTTAAGAAAACTCAGGTTCCTTTGACGGCAGCATCTTCGCAGCTTCTCATCTTCCTCTTGAAAATACTCCATAGATTCTCTGAGGTTCAGGTCAGGTACGTTTGTTGGCAGGACACACACAGTGTTTTTTTAAGAAGGTACTGGCATCTCTGGCCATGTGGGCAGACGCTAGATTCTGCTGCAATAAATGAAATCAGCATTGCCATAAAGCTTGTTACAGGGCGAAGAATGACGTGGCCCACCTTTCCTTTTAGATAGCTGCTCTGACTTTGGATGTCCTGAAACACAGGTGACCAACACCTGCAGATAAGGCTCCCAAATTATTATTATTTTTTAAATTTTTTCTTCTTGATTTAATTTGGCCTTGATTTCCAAATTAAATGAAACATGTTCTTCCATGTGAGAAGATAACTATGGGCCACTGAGTCGTAGAGTATTTATCCTCCTTATCCCAGGTCAATCACTTCTGATATTACCTCTGGTTCACAAGTGTTTTAGCACAGAGAAATTGGACAGTTCACACAGTTCAGTCCATGCATTATGAATCTCCCTCAAACGGGAAGGCTTTTCCTTCACTCCTCCTAAGGCTGCTGTTATCTCTGTAGCTTGTGTATCGTTTTCTGACACACTTTCTTCTTCCACTCAATTTTCTAATAAACATGGTATGGTTGAAAACAGGCTTCTGTGTTCCACAGACATCTTTAGAAATAACCTTTGTGGCTTCTCCTCCTACTGGTGTGTGTTATTGACCGTCTGCTTGACAAAAATAAAGTCAGCAGTGTTCCCCATGTCTGTGTACGCCGTAACATTAAATTTCAGTAGTAACAATCCCATTTTAGTGCTTTTATTTAATATACATTTTTCAGAGACTTTTAGGTTTTCTTAATTATGTGTTCTAATAAAAATCAACACTTGAAATGAACCTGAAACATATCAGTATGTGCAAAATACATCTATGTAATGCACAGATTTGACTTCTAAAATTCAATTACTGATATAGATTTTTTGATGATATTCTAATGCACTTGTATTTGTTTTGTTTATATTGTGAAATGTTGAGCTCCTTTAGAATCTCTTTGGAAGACTTTGCCACCCTTGGCTCAAAACGCATCTTCATCCCACACTTTCCTGCCTCCTCTACCCGATACAGTCAACAAGCCACTCTTCCACCTGTTCCCATCACGCTACATCAGTGCCGTTTTTCCTCCACCTCCTTCTCCCTCGCTCCACTGCTCCATGCTTCCTATCCCCTCTCACCTTAATATCCTCCTTTTCCTTTATCTCACCTCCTTTTGCCACCACTGGTAATGAACGCTGAACGTTCATTACCCTAATCAAATCCAGCAGCTGAACAACCAACCGCTCACTGCCACTCCATGAGCTGTTTTCTTTCTTTTTTTTTTTTTCCAAATCCCCGGACTCATTTGCATTTACGTCCAGTTAATTAGCGTAGGGGCGCAGGTGCGTTGTGATAATCATTATTAAACATGACAGTCACCTGTGACCATGCTGCCCTCCTCAACTCTACAAATATACACCCTCACACACACACACACACACACGCTCATTCCCACACCGTGTCTGAGGCCCCATCTCAATGTGAACATCAGAGTCCATCAGTGGATAAAGCTGCTGATGATGTAATTTCCTGTTGCTGTTTAAGTAGTCAGCATGTATTTCACGCATGCATAAACTATGTAAAGCAAGAATGGCTTTTGATTTTTGTGTTTACAGTCTCTAAGCAAACTCAAAATGAAAAAAGGTAAAAAAATCAGAGACACAAACAAGAATTATGAGTTTGAAGACCTGTTGGGATCACTGGAGCCACTGTTTACTTTACCACTAGCAGGATTATTTCTTTAGGCATGTCACTGCACACACCACTAATATATATTTGATTTGTGTATTTTTTGTGTTATTAGCTGATAACCCGTGGTCAGCAGGTGAAAAGTATTTCATAATTGGTGTGTAGACATAAGAAAATTCAACATCTACTTTATAAACTGAGACAAGGGTAAAAGGAATCAGAAAAGTTTGTGAAAAAAAAGATTAGAACTATTTTATTTGTACCTTAAATCTAAAAGCATTAATTATATATTAGTAGCCAAATATTTCAGACAAAAGCCTGTAAATAAACTAGTGGCATCTAAAAGTGTGTTAATGCAAACTAAAGATCTGCACCACCCTCTGCTGGTAGTCTGTAAGCATGCAAGATATTTGTGAAGAGGCTGCATCTCGTCTCAGTGATATGAATGGTCTAAGCTACCAAAACTGTCCCGAAATGTTTCTATTATTTATCTATGGTAACAACATTTGAATGTCTGTTCAGAAGATTAGATAAATACATTTGTTACATTCACATAAAAGGAATGCCAAAATGTAAAACTTACCAAAAGGTGTATAAATTATTAAATATAAAAGGAATCAAACTCCCCTCCAGAGCTGCCTACACTTCAGACCTGTCTCCCATTGAAAATGTGTGGCACATTATGAAGGGCAAGACAAACCCCACCAGACTGTAGAGCAACTTAACTTGTACATCAAGCATGAATGTGAAAGAGTTCCACCCACAAAAAATAGGAATAACCAGCACTCCAAAAATATACACATTTCAGATACATGCCAAGTGGCCAAAATGCATCCCCTTTTTTGTTCTTTGTGTATTTTTTTGAGTGCTGGTTACTTCCATTTTTTGAAGTTCTTTACAATCAGGCGCCCATTTATTTCCCCCCCTTTACATAGGAAAAATAACTTTCCTCCTCTATATTCCACCTTCAAAGCTTCAATAGTTAGTCCTCAGTTCCCAAATGCTTATCGAGTGTTGTTAAAAGAACAGGTGATGTAACACAGTGGTAAACATTCCCTGTTCCAACTTTTTTGAAATGTGTTGAAGGCATTAAAATCCAAATGAGTAAATATTTGCAAAACCAGAGAAAAAAAGTACCCCTTTGCACTGTAAATATGTATTTTTAGTAGGAGAGTACCGATTACAGTTTTCTGGCTGATCACAGATCTTTTAAAAATAAGTACAGGAAATTATTCAGATTTTGGCTGATACAAATTTTTTTGTCTGATATGTCACTAAATGCATCAAGAAAGTTGGTGAGTTGGCAACAGTGGGGTAACTATTGATAGCTGCTAACGTGCAAACAGACCTGATCGGCGGTCTATCAGTCAAACCTCTCACGGGAGAACAGAAGAGGACAGTCGCTGGTTTTTAGACCTTAGCCAATGTAGTTAAGATTGGGGAATAATAGCAGCTTAACATGCAAGTATCGGCTAATCACCAATCTCCCAAAATTAAGGAAATCTATAATTTTTCTGGCTGATAAATTGGCACACCCCTACTTTTTGCTGAATTCAATTGACCATAGCTGGAAAAAGATTTGCAAATCATATTTTGTTTGTATTTATGTTTACACAACATCCCAACTTCATTGGAATAGGGCTTGTATGTTTACAATGCTCTGTAACTTTTTACAAAAATAATGTACATCTGCATGGAACCCTAGAGATTTTAAAATAAAATCCATCCATCATTGTCTTCCATTTATACAAGATCAACTGACTGAGGAGGGAAACCCCTTGCATCTTGTGGAACCATAAACTATAGGAAAACCGACCTGTTCCCAAAAGACTAATTTAAATGCTCCAGTGGAATATATTTAAGTGGAATATAAGCAGATGGTTAATCTAAATTAGCATGTAACCTATCCTGATACTGGCATTTTTACCACCAGCAAGCTTAAGAGTACAAAAGCAGTACAAAAGTATGGTATTTTGGAAACTGCAATTGTGCTTACACCCTACACCCACTAGATGGCAACATGTTCATTTTATACCAACACCACGTTCTAACACTTGGAACTCTGTCTCAGTGCAAGTCATAACAAGCCACCAATATTTTTTATTCTGAAGGAAAATGATAACATTTATCTTTCCAAGAGATTCTCAATTGGATTTACATTTGGACTTTGACTGGGCCATTCTAACTTATTGATATGATATAAACAGTTTGATATTATCATCGGTTTTATGCATAGAGTCAGTGTCTTGGTGGACGATGAACCTCCTCTCCAAGTCTTTTTAAGCCTTCATCAGGTTTTTTCTATTCCTTTGAATTTTGCTTGATTCATCTTACCATCAACTAACCTGCCTCTGTCTTAAAGCTTGGTTCTGTCAACACAATTTGTCATTATTAGAATGGTGTGTTCAGAATTAGAGACAGTGTTATGTCTTATTTACTGAGGCCTGGGGTACTGACTAGAAGGAGGGTGATGCTTTCTTCCCCCTTCAGATTTTTAGTTGTAGAAAAAAAAAAACATTATTTTCCTTCAACTTCACAACAGTGCTCTATTTGTGTAGGTCTAATCATGTAAATCTCAGTTAAAATGGGGGGTGTAATGGGCAAAACATGAAATGTGGTGAGGTTATATAGTCAATCAATAAATGACTATAGAGGACTAGGTGGGAAAATAATATCCATCCAGATGTATATATATGTGTCCCTGTACCAGGCGGGTAGGACAGCTTGAGGAGGCATTATCTTGGGGTACCTACTGAAAAACCCTGTCAATTATTAAGCGATAGAATTAGGCGTTCTGGCCGAGTCAGCAATGTGGTGCTTCAGCCCATCCTAAGATCCCTTACATATACACATGTGCTACAAGTAACATCAATAATCAGAATGGATAACACTGCCTCATTCTGTGTGTGTGTGTGTGTGTGTGTGTGTGTGTGTGTGTGTGTTGTGTGTGTGTGTGTGTGTGTGTGTGTGTGTGTGTGTGCTGCAGCCTCTTATAAGTTGAAGTGAGTAAGTGGGTTAAAAAAGAATGATGAATGCAGATTGCATAGGGTCAATTGCAAGTCAATGGGAACCTCCAGTTTACAACAGACAATGTCTAAAGACTATTGATTGTCATTTAGCAACTATGTTTTGACTGATTCTGTTGCAGTGGACCACAGAGATCAATAAGTGATTTTAGAAGCCATAAAGTCCACACAAGCACAATTATTCCAGTAGAGAGAGTGAGGAACAAAACAGACCTGGCAAACAGCTCAAGAGCTTTACAGCCTTTCTGAAAGTGATGACGTACATTGTGTTTAAGTTTCTGATGTTGCGTTTATGGGAGTTAAATTTATCCTGTAATATCAGCTCCAATCATCTTTCTTTCTATATTACTGTGCAAAGGAAATTACACAATGCCTGATTAAATATCCTCTGACAGTGCATTGAGGTGTGTTTGGAACCTTCACCTCAAAAGTCTTCTCGTTTTGCATGCTTTTTACCAGATAATCTTTGCATAAAGGTGCAGCATGTTTGTCCTTCTGGTTGAGCAGCTACTATTTAGGTAAAAACAGAGACTTGGACATACGTGAACAAAAGAAAAAGTGGAGTTGAAGCAGTACAACAGAAATGGGTCATGTTAGCTGGTATATGCTTGTGTACTTGACTCTTTATAAAGTAGGTGGGAGGTTGGTCAGAATCTGCACAGTGAAGTATGTCCTTGCTGTTAGTATCATTAAGAAGGACGAGGGCTCTCTTAGAAAAATGGAGGAGAGTCATCATTTGATTGGTTATCAGACGTGCACATTCATCGGTTTGCAAAGCATTCACTCAGTCCTTGCTGTTAAATCAGATTGCATGCTCCCATGCAATTTCCTCATTTATCATTCTAAATACAGACTCTAAAGCTCCACCTGCTGAAACCAACCAAAGAATTATTTTACGTGTAGTTGGCCTCGAAATAGTTATACTCCTGAAAGTTTTGAATTTAAAATTGTTGAAATTGAACCTAGATGTTTGTTTCTCATAGGAAATGAGACTGGCATCTGTTAAAATAGATAGAACAATGTGAATAGAGTTACAATTTTGCAAAATAAATAAATAAAAAATAATGTAGATGTTTTTATTTATGTAATCCAACCAGAGAGGAATTGGCTACTTATACTTTGCATTGTTGTTGCCATTTCTTTCAGGGAATGATACAAGGGACGAGGCAGGAACATACAAGGTTGAAATGGTGGCTGAGACCGAGTGGTTTATTTCACGTCAGTATTGGCTTCTACACCTTTTAAGCTATAAACATAAACTGCATTACTTTTGCATACAAATGTACAGCATACAACATAAAGCACCATATATATTCTGTTATAAAGCCTCCATTGAAGCCTAGCACATACAGAGCATTGTTTTTTCAGACAAATAGTGCCAGTTTGTAAACTATCAAGTTGCTTTGTCATTATAAAAATTAAGACAACGAAATTTGATTTTAAAATTTAACACCTTCAAATTGGTCTTGTCTCTTTAAGAAACTAAAAATATTTTCAGCACTGCACCTTCAGCATGTCATCACAACAGTGTTTCTCCATTAAGCCATTCATATTTTTTTTTTTGCTTTTTTACCAGTGTTCCACCGAGATGTAGTTCATAGGATAAGCTCAGCAAACTCACCAGGTGTTGCTGCTAGTCTGAAGGAGTTGAGTGGGGTCAGTCAGGCAGGAGCTCAGAAAATTGGAAAATGCATCTCTGAGGAGCTTTGTCCTCGGTTCCACCAAGCAAAACAACCACAGGAGATTTAAGGATTTCTCAACCCTGCATGAAAAAATAAAAGTAACTCTCCATGTATGTTTTTTGATGACGGAATAACATTATAACATGATGTTTTCAAAGCTGAGTAAATAGATTTTACATAATGCCGCCCTCCTTTAAAAATAAACAATATTTACGACCAGCAAAATGAAGGAGAGATTTTGTGTCTCGGGAGAAATAATTTAGAAAATCCTACAACTTTATTAGAAGGTAAATAAACATTTTAGACACACCATCTAAACAAATAGCACAGCAACTTGTTTATAGTCAATACATTTATCAATGATGAGACAAACGTTAGGTAATGCTTACCTTTTAAGTCATACAGATAGCAGCACTGAGCCATAAACAGCACAACAGTGCCACTTTCTGGCCTAAGCTTGTGTTACATTTTGCAAAAATGGCATACCAAAAATCCCATTTGCTTTCAATTACTGAAAGAGAAGCTTATGCCATTTATAATGTTTGATTAATTAAGCGTACAATTTGGAGGCACTAAGATCACATATATTTTATTCCCAAACAATCAGTTGATTCTGAATTAGGAAAAAACAAATCTATAAAATACGATGGTGAGTGGTGGCAGCTGGTGACAAAAAATTCTTGATCATAAAAAGCAACAAGAAAATCACTATCACTTTTAAAAAAGAAATCTTAGAAACATTAAGAGCAGCATTAGCAACAAGAAAATCACTACACACTATAATGCTGATCAGAGCAACAAAAATACAGCAAAGTTCATAATTATGATTATCCGCAAGAAACAAATGATAGCAGGTGATAAACATAAAAAAGAAATGGAGCAAGAAAGCACAGCAATATGGCAACCAGTATGACTAATAAAACACACCAAGCAACAAAAGCTGCAACTAACCTACAGATATTGTTCAATTGCCAGAGCTTGGAACTAAAGTCAGGAGCAGTATTTCAATGACACAACAAAACTCTCATTATATAATGAGATCTATATCTTAATCAAGCCAAAATATATTCTGTTTTAAATTAGCAAAGTTGTAACAGTAAACCAGGAACACTTCTTGGAATTTCTAAATGTTGTTTCGAAGAAAACAGGGTGAGAATGAGCCCATTTAAAACATTTTAACAAGTTGTAATCAGTCAGAGGAACATAATTTTGTCTTGTTAAATCCAGAAACTTTTTTGTTATGAGAAACAAAGGTTTCTTGTTAAAATGAGAAGGTAAAAATGTAGACTTGCTCCATCCCCCCATTGTCCAGCTGCCACTGATGGCGAGTTATCAAAAAGTAACATACCTAGTAATAGCGCAGCTGAACACTGTGAATTCCATACGATTGAGTTTAGTACCCAGAAACAATGGAAAGACATGAGAAATGGCACATTTACTTAAAAGATATCACAAAATCGCCTACATTTGCTCATGTTCAGACTCTCATAGCTTTCGTTTTTCAAAATACCCAGGACACAGCGTGGCAAGATAGAAAACGATGTGACAGCACCGTAGACAAAATACAAGACAGTCACAACACATCCATATCTACTTGCAGTGTGAAACTGATGGAGATGAAAACCCATTTCTCGTTTTCACAGCTGACCTTGGTGGCAGCCGAGATGCAACTGGAGGGCAGAAACCCAAATAACTCTGCTGTGAAAATTTAAAAATCAATGCAGGAAGCAGATCTGTTACCATGAGTTAGGAATTCAAGGTCAACTGCAACACTTCTGACTGTCTCACAGTCACAGCTTTGCAAGAAGGTAAAATTGGAAACGAATGACATACAAGAGAAAATACAATATTTTTTGCAACTCAAATAGTTTTTCTAAAGAGCAAAAATAGCAACGACAGAATCATCCTTCCCACTTGCCATAAATTTATTAGGATGCACAGAAACTTGTACCAGCAAACATCGCCACAGAATCGAGTTTCTCTTAGACTTTGTAGCTATATGTGTAGAGTCAAACATTCTTCTAAAAATGATAAAGCTTGTATATTTAAATGTTTCTAGAACATAAAAGCCTCAGTGAAAGCTGCCTAGCCTCATGTTGGAGTCTACCCAGCAGAACTTCAATGGAAACGTATCTGTGTATAACACACACTAAGGGTGTGTGATTTCTTGATGCGCAAATTTGAATAAGGTTTAATATTGACACTTATCACCAAATTATGCAACAGTAGACAGATAATATGAGTGTGCAATGTAAATGGTGCATAATTTTCTTTTTGGTGTCACAGCCTTACAGGAAATTTTGCCGTGTTATTACCTCAGTAATGCAATTTAAAACTGAACCTCATAAAAATGTTGTCCAAACTCTGATTGAGTTCCCTTCAGAATATGTTTGCATATAGCGTTGTGGACCGCCAGCCTCTTTCGCAATTAGCTTTTGCGGCCTGTCCTCCTTGTGAAGGGTGTCGGTGACAAATGTCAGCAGTCTTGCAAAATAACTGCAGTGCCATAACGGAACATTTCTGTATGAAACATTGCTATCCATATATTCAGTTTACCCATCATGTATGTTCTGTGCTAATCACCTGCTTTGTTTTACTTGCAGTTCTCGTTAAGTCCAGCAGCACACAAGGGGAAAAGCCTTACAACTTAGGGAAAGAAAGCTTAAATTATTAATGTAAGCCTGGTGAAGGTCACATGGAAAATGTGGGCTTTTGGTTCAAGTAAAGAAACAATGCACAGGATCAAGATGGAAATGATAAGATGGAGAAAGATGTCTGTAGGAATTATATAATATAGAACCAGTGCAAACATGAAGAATGTGTAATCAAAGAAGGAATATATCATGATTTATTCAGTCTTCATTACTTTAAGTGCTTCATACTTGATAGTCTGTAGTTTTGAAAAGTAAAGCTGTTTCCAATGTTCATCGTCAACTATGACAGTTTTTAAAACTAATTTGAATGTTTACTCAGATGTGGCAAAGAAAGAGAAAATGAGACTTGATTGGAACGGTTCATTACACACGAAGCTCGACAGTTTTACTCGTGACAGTTATATTCTCTCATAAAGATAGAACTCCAATTTAAAAGAGCTTCAATTTGGTAGCTTAATTTGTCAGATGTTCCATGTATGGGGTCAGAGAGAAACAACAAGCAAGTGTTACTATCTTCTTACTCAAGCAGCTCAAGAGGGGTTACAGCTGTTAGCAAAGAAGAAGACTTTTCCGTTTAGCTGCCTGCTTCTCCCCCAAAACTATTTGTTGTTGTTTTATCTGCAGGAAATTTTTAATAGGACTGATGAAAGAGTCTGAATAACTCTTTGTATTGCTTAACAAAAGAAAATTTCTTACTCTTAATTTTTAGTTAAAATTTACTTTTGCTTTTTTTTGTTCTTTATTAATTTTGCATGTGACAAAAAGTGTGATATATGAAGTGGATTGCAGCTTAGAGGGCAGGTGACTGGTGAGGAGGTAAAAGAGTCATTCAGGAATGAAAAATGTAGTAAAGCCTTTACTTGAACAGCTGGGGTACAAATCAAAGGAAGAAACTGGAACACATGAGATGAGAACAGCAGGAAATTTTATTATAAGAATAAAAACTTCCTGCTGCTGTGATTTGACAAAAGGCTTGCTGCATCTTTTTGTTTCATTAGCAGATTTCACTCTGGCTTCTCTTCACCTCAGATGCTTTGTTTTAAAGGCCTGCTCAAAAATTTATATGAAAACATTTATGAAACACATAAATACGATATTGCATTAACTCTGCAAACATTTTTCATGTTGTTGCCTCTGCGCAGCCACACAGTCTGATCTGTTGCAAAGGTTAGAGTCTTTGTCAGCAGCTAAGGTCACATCTCTGGAGGGATGTTTTGCAGCTATACACGGGATGACCCATACCTCTTCAGAGATATGTAATCGTGACTCACTGCTCTGTGTGGAAGCTGGCAGTGCTGCATGTTAATGCAAAGGCCTCATTCACTTCACCCTTACTGACACTCTGATTCAGCAAGACCTTTGGACTCCGGGTGGGATGATGCTGTCAAATTTGCACAATAAGTTTTTTCATTTGCTTAACTGAAATGAACTCTGAGTTAAAGCTTTTATTTGAGACGCATTTTGCTCCGTTATTATATTCTTCCCAGTTAAGAGACTCATTGTACAAATTAATTATTTCTGACCTCAAGCTGACTTTTCTATTATGAAAGCATTAAATGCATTGACCTTCAGTAAAAATGGTACAAAATAAGAATTGTTATAAGAAGAAAAAACTAAAGCCATTAAACCGTGAAAAGTGGTAGAATATGATTTGTTAGTTGAAGCATAACAAAGTTTAACTAATTTCAATTACATAAATTAGTCACAGACGTTCCCCCAGTGTATTATAAGCGTGGTGGGCCACCAGGCTTTACTTGTGCCCCCACCAGGTTTAGCATTGCTTATTTACTTAAGGTTTTTTTATGTTTGCATTTTTTAAGACTTTTAAGGTGTTAATCTTCCAGTCTTTCATTAACACATAATTATAAAGTGATATTTTCATATTTCCTGTCAACTGTAAACATTTTTTAACTTTTAAACACGACATACCGCTGGATAATAACTGCCTTAGCACCCAACGATCGGGTTTTGAAAGTTTTCTGGGGGAAACCTTGGAAAGATAGGTATTTAAGTTCATTTTCATTTTTCATTGTATCCTTCTTCAACAGTACAATTTATTTCTTTAGATGCTTATTTTTGCTTTATTAAACCAGGATTCTGTACATTTTTCAAAAAGAAATTGCCTACTAGTAGCTAAGTATACAACATTTCCACAACTATAGGTTCATCGATAGTTTGTGTTGTCCTATCCTATAAAAAAAAAAAAAACTCCTGCACCCTTGCACATGCAAACTGAAATCCCTGCATTGATCCAGTAAATACCATCAAAACATTAGACTGTGGGGTAAAACAAAACAAGGTTGACGTATCTAAATGACAAAAACAAGATAAGGAGCTCAAACCTGATTAAGATGCAAAAAGGTAATAGATGGGCAGAGCGAACCTATAGAACCTTGTTGCAATTTATTGATGCAGCGAGGCCCAGAAATCTGTGAGCAGTCCTATGACAAATGACTGGACCCTGGCAGTGACACACAGCTCCGGCTGATTGAGCCGTGATCACTCAGCAGACCGCTGCTGTCGGCCGCCCCGCACTAACCATAGCAGATGACATCTAAACGCCACTGTAAATTTTCACTCACGGGTAGGAGCCTCCACACCCCATCACCGCTCTTCCAGTGTGCTTTAGAGTTTTTCATGCTTCTGCTCTGCAGCCTTAGTTTTCTCTGTAGTCACTGTGCATTAGTGTCTGTTTCCATTTAAGTGGACACCTTCAACTCATTTTTCTTCTTTCCCAGGGCTCCTACAGATGGATGCCATTTTTCATTCTCTTTCAGTACATATGATACGTTTTCTGCACTCATTGTGCATCACACTCAAGGTCAGACACATCTTCAACCACATCGGACAGTGCCACTTTAATAATTATTAATTACACCTCAAGTTTCTGACACTTGGAAATTCAGCAGCCATTTTTTTTACAACACAACCAAACACTCTGGCAAACAACTGTCTTGGACATCATGGTTTCTTTTAATGCTTTTTTTTAGTGTTGTAAGATGCTAAAACGAAGCGGGAGACGGTCGTCAATTCTGTATCAACTGTGGGGGAGCTCAAGAACTACATTCTTTCTTGGTTCAAATGGTTTAAATGTCAAGCATGTGATGTGCCCTTTATGTTGCAGGGCCTGAAGCAAGAATGTAGAGGTCGCATCTAGTTTAGATCAAAATTCTGTTCAAAATATTTAGAGAACCATTATTGTGCAATATTAAGATAAAATATTTTACTTTTTGTAAACGAGATGTTTTGTAGCCATGGGGCCCCATCAACATCATATTTTTGTTTTTCCCCAAAAAATTGAATGCAGCCTGATGAAAAAAAAATCAATTTAGCTGTGTTAATATCCCAACCCTCATAGAAAAATGCCGCAGTCATCAATTTTGTCACACAGTCATAAAACCTATATTTGCCAGGCTTGTAATAAAAAAACTGTTCAGATTGTTACGTCTATGATGCATCAAAATATTTTTTTTAAAATAAAAATAGAAGCAGGGATAGGCATATTGTTGTCTGTAAACTGGATCCACCAGTTTTTATGTTTGATAACTGTAGTGAGTTTTGTTTCCCCCAACAATGATTATACAGGCTGAAGCAGATCTACTTATGTCATCCATATGCAGGTTTACACATTTATGTTTTATTTTCTCATGCTTACTTTCTCGGCTTGGGTTGTAAATAGGGTTGCATTAAAATTAAATTAATTTACATGCACAGATTATATATATTTATATATACAGTATATAATCTCAAAGTTCATTTGTCTCCCACTAATTCGCATGAATGTAGAAGACAAGCTGTCATCCAGTGGGATCCTGGGACAGAGAAGAGATGCAGAGGCTGCAGCAGCCACTTTGCCTTCCTCAGTCTGTCTTCCTCTTGTTTTATTTGTGTAATATGTGTTTTGGCCTTGGTCCAAAGCTGAGAAGTGCAGCAATAACAAGATTATGAGACAGACAAGACTTCATCACCTGTCTGCTGCAATGCCAGGGGAGGGAAATTGATGTGGTGATATATGACTTTACATTACATGAAAAATGTGGCTGTATTTTATATCCAGAAGAGATTGATGCAAATGATTTTATTTTGCTAGTTTTCCTTTCTGCAACATAGGACAACGTAAGACTTTTTGAAATATTTTCTGACTTTATATTCTTTCTTGAATTGTAAATTCATCTTTCTCTCTGCAAATAGATGAATTTAGAAAATCTTGCAAAACGCACACAAACAATATCACAATATTATAATGGAGTGTTTGAGTGTATAATTTTGAGAAAATAAATTAATTTAATACAATTTGAAAAAAGGCTGCAACATAAAAAATGTGGAATCAGTGAATATTCTCCAGATACATTGTATATAATATGATTCAATTGATAAATTGAATTACTGACATAAAAGAACTTTCCAATAATATTCAGATTTGTTGAAAACTGATATACATGATCTCAGGGATAGAAGTGAACCTTTTAATATTATACCCAGATTAAAAAAGTTTTGGAACTGGATGTGCTTTTACAAAGAGACCCATTTTATAACAATATAGAATAAAATGTTTCTATTTTAATCTGTGCACAAAGACTTTAAAGGAAAAAAAGACGCTGTTCTACTCATGTATCCCTTTTGCATGTGTCTGTGTGCATTTGCTTCCCCTCCTTGTGCACCTTTAGGTGGTTTAGCTTCACTCAATACTGTAACTAAATACAATGATCTGCCAAAAACAATTACCTGATTTTAAGGTCCCACTCATTCATTGAGTTGACACTGCCTTTGAGGAGAAAGTAAGCTGACATTTGAATTTGCATCGGAGCAGGGTTCCTTGCTGGTAGAGTCGAGGGTGCAACAATTTCTCGCCCCGGCCAACGCGAGGCTGTGTTTGTGTGTGTCAGATGCGATTGGTGCGTTTTGGCTCTGAAGAATGCACAATGTTTCCTCCGTTTAGACGTTAGACTGGATGGCTTAGCTGGAAGAAATGAGACTATAGATAGAAATACGAATGGAAAGATGGGTAACACTATGAGAGAGAATGAAAAATAGACATTATAAAAACAAAGAGATTTGGAGAGGTGGAACATTAGCAAAGTTTAAACTTTAATCAGAATTTTAATGTTTGTTTCTAATAAAATGAGTTTTCTGTAAACATTTTAGTTCAAATTTGCCTGAAGATGTTTCAAGTCAACCATTACAATCTATTATTATGTGTGATGTTCGCATGAATGTAGGCCTGTCATGATAAACGATAAATCAAATAATCGCACGATAAATTAAACCTATCTTTTTAGATACGATAATTTATAGAAATGATAATAGTCAAATGATATTAGTCATTTCCATTAAATCAGTGTTAAAAGATCTTGAAACAATATTATCATTTATCGCAATAAATGTTTAGACAATTAATTGCTCGTCAAAATTTATCGTGACAAGCCTACGACTTCACACTAATGGTTATCTGTCTTGCATTTCACTGACATAATGTCATTGCATTAAACAAACATTGCTTTACTTTACATTTAACACTGCAGCATACAGTTTGATCCCCAGGTAAGTTAGGCTGACAAAAAGTTTTTTGGGATGTGTAAAAGAAATACACAGCACTTTCACACCATATATGTCATAAATATGCACCACTGCTGTATAATGTATTATTTAACTTCACATTGCACTATCCAGACCCTTCGCTCATCTCGGCATGCTAGACGCTAATAAAATACAAGAGAGAGGGCGAGCATGGCTCTGTTGGAAGGGGCTTACCATGGGCAGTCTACAAGTCCTTCATGCAGATCTCCTGGGTTTGGCTCCTGGGCCATTTGCTGCACGTCTTCCCCTTCCCTCTCCTCCTCATTTCTGTTCCATTTACTGTTCAATAAAGGCCACGGAAGAAAAAAAAATCTTTTTAAAACAATGAAAAAAAAAAAAGAGAATCTTTCTAAATAATATGATTTATACTTATCTGACCACTGGGGTACCTCTGAAGGTTTGAAATTACACTGTCAGGCAGTCAGTTCATCACTTCACTTTAAATATAAAAAAAATAGTATCAAAGACACCATGATATTACCTCAAAAGTAACATGAACACAATAAATTCAACACACGTGATCCCAACAAATATGCGTCATTCAAACTGCGAGCTCATAAAAACCATTAAAACCTATTTTATCAGTATTAAAGGACTTGATTTCCTGCAAAATTGGCTGCATTCCTCATGCTTAGACTGCCATAACAGAGTACCATCATGTGTGTCTACATACATAATTGTATGTAGACATGCATACAATCCTGTCAGACAGATGTTTCGGACTGATATATCTGGGTTACATTATGAATTAATATAATTTCAGTGTAAGTTAAGGATTAACTTAAGGACAGTAATAAAGAGATATCTGTCTTCTGCAAGTAAGACAGATGTTGAATCTGTCTTACAGAACTCACAGTAAACTGTCACAAATAGTAACTTTGCTTCAGGAAACCAGAATGTCTACACCAAAAAGGATATTCTGAGTTCAGATATGATTCTGTTGTTGAAATGTTGATGTTACAGATGCTTTATCTGCAGTTATTAAATATATGTTGACATATATTAATAATTTAATGTCTAAAAACAGAGCTATTTAATTACTAATTCATTACTTTAATCATTACTAATTACTATTTAATTAAGTAATTTAAGCAAATGGACCCGAGTAGGTACATTTTAAGACCTGATTACAATATAAATTATTTATCTAGCTGCTAATCTTGTGTAATTCCTTATGAGACATATTGAGTGAAATCTACCCAAATAAATTTGTTTTACTACAGCAAAAAAAATGTAAAGGTCTTAGATAAATTCAACATGGATTTTCTGTCCTACAACCTCCTGTTCCACGCACAGTGAGAATGTGTTGGAGTGTTTCAGTGCATGATTTAAACTGTATTTCCTGATCACTCAGCTTCTTCACTTGGGTAACAAGGCGGTTTCATTTGAGCTCACTTCTGATAAGCTGCTATTAAAATGCAAACATGTTGTAGAAGAATTAAGTAGAGTAGTGATACACAGTCTGACTGCTGTGCTGACTGGGCTTTTTCTGTGTTTGTGTTGCAGGGTGGTAATTTGTTTCGGGGAGGTGTTGTAGATTAATTTCTAATTCAGTGGGACAGTCTGGATTTGGTGAACTGCCCCACTGCCTCCCAGTGCCATACCCAGTACCTTTTGAACTTAATCACCTTCCCCATCTTGAAACACTCCTTTCTTTTGGTCATTCATTTTGTAGTTCATTCTGGCCCGCAGGAGCAGAAATCAATACAGTCCAGGCTGATTTTGATGTGTGGAAAGGAAATTTTGTAGTTTTCACTTTTACAGTGACTGTGAATGATGACTGGGAAAATAAATCAGTTTTAAGGCTATATCTAACAACCAATTCATCATTGTATGGTAGTCTTTCCCAAATTTCAGTGGCTTAAGCCTGCAGAGCAAAAATAACGGTGCTTGACAAATCAAAGGATACTAAACGGCTGGAAAAATGCAGTTTTTTTTTTTTTTTTTTGCGCAGGGGGGCGGGGGGGTTGCTACAAATGACATAAAAGCATAACATATCTAAAAATCCTTCTTCTCCCAAAACCAGAGAAGAGAATAAATGTTAGTTTTTAGCTGTGAAATGGGTTTTGGAACATGTTCGCATTAACAGTGACCTCAGTCAGAGTGAAGTAAAGCCCTATGGTGAGTCTGTGGTGCAGTAATGAGAGCCGGCTGTGGGCTGAAGATGAAGGGAAGGAAGATCAGGACACTCTGTCTCAAACACAAAGGGCAGAGGCAATGATTCATTCTCATCAAGCGTTTCTATATCTGAGCAGGGTAACATTCTGACTGTAATGAGAGATTGTTGTTTCTATTTCTAAAAAAAATTAAAATAAATAATGGCCAGATAAAACAAATAAGTTTCTTTGGATTTTCTGTTGCAGTTTCATCCTGCATTAAATGCAGAGGAAGAGTGAAAACTTGGAGAGAGGATGGGCGAGTAAAGCTACCAGAATGTAGAAGAGCTGTGTAGGAAGCATAATCAGGAGTATAATTATGAAGCTTTTGTTCATTTTCTAAGGAAAGTGTTGTCTGCACATCACACAAGTTATATTGCACTAGGTTTTAAACACCTCTTGCAACACTTCCTGAATAATTTCACTATAGCTCTTAGGCAGCAAAGTGCTCTTATATTTTCAATATAGTGTGAAATGTGTGCCAGGTGCAGACACCGGGGATAGATCATGTTAATAAATTTTAAAACGAGAGACAAAGTCACAGCTCTCCATCACTACTCAGGTGGGCGCAAAGAAGTAAGCCTGGGGCACTCAGAGGTCTCTGTAGCGCACTCAGTGTCAGCATTTTAGGCATAGCGATGCTGCAGAAAGACATAATACCTTTAAACTAAAAAACTGATTTAAAACATGCAGTCACGCACACATTTATCCACGTTGGAGTGTGTATTTATGCACAAAAGGGGCTCATATTTTACATGATAGGCATATCGACTTTGTAACCAACACACATCTCCAGTCTTTTTGAAGAATGACTTGGGCTAGGCACAGCCTCTTGGGTGATTAAAGAAGATGATCTGGAGGCCATTTCTCACTGCTTAGGACACAGATGTGAGGGTATGGTATATTATCGGAGAACTGAGCCAGACAAGACATATACCGTATTTTCGATATTGTGCCCAACTAGAAAGCAGTTGGGCACAATATCGCAACACCAAAACCGTGAGTGAAACAATGACTAGTGCAGATGCTATGTATAGTACTCGGGGACCAATTTTTTATTATTAGACATCCTGATTTTGATGATGGCACTTGACAAGACGTAATGTTTGTTACTGGTTTCACAATTATGATGTATTTTTATGTTTTTATGATGTAACGCACTTTGAAGCAAAAGCTCAGCTGTCTAGATCTAAACTGAAAACCTAAATGGCCCAAAGGGTGAATTTTTATAAACTCAATAAATATAGTTTGTATAAAGATAAAATGTTTCTTTTTTAAAATTAATTCAGTGTGATAGCATGCTACTGTGATAAAGGGAGGATTTATTTTTAGAGTGCATTTACTTAATTGTAAGTCGTGCTTATCAGTGTGCCACAGATGAACTGTATGTCTGTTTGCCCCTAAAGCCCCAAACAAGATGATGCACAAACTGTTGGAATTAAATTTGCCATCGCTGCCTGACTTTATTGAGTTTCAAGTGATGCATTCCTCATTGTTCTCTGCAACACATTAGACAGTGGGATGTATGCTATTGTTTCACTCTTGCTGTTTTTTAAATGTGCATATTTACATACAGTAGGTCCTATCGAGCATGTGGTTAAGATTGTGAAATTAAACATCATATTTTAGTTCACATGAGCATGGATCTGGGGAACTACCTGAAACAAATGTTGATCTACGTACAAAGAGAGCGACAGATACAGTAACGATCAGGAGGAGATAACATAATTTTCTCCTCTCTATTCTTGTGCATTACATTGCAGAATCACAATATGTTTTCTAATGCAGCACTTATGCCAGGCATCGACTCCGACAATGACTCTCCAATAAGTGGCATGTTACGACCCAGCTTTAGGGGTGAAGGGATACAGAGAAAATGAAACCAGCTCCCAGGAGCACCCAGGCCAGGCTGGCAATAAATGAAGGGAAATCAATCAGGGCTTTCTCATTAAAACGATAATCAAGTACGCCTGCTGAGGTGCCATTGATTTGAAAACACTCTGAGTGACAGCTGTGCTAACTTCAGAAGCTGTTAGTGATGAGTCACGATGAGTGGGACTTTTAAAGCAAGCTCACTTGTTATATTCGGCCTCCTGGCTTAGATCCAGAGGACGACAGCAGGTCACAGATTTTGTTTCAATTGAGCATTTTAAAGGAGTGACTGAGATTTTATTTATTTGAAGGTTTTAAAGTTGTAATAAAATTCTACTTATAATGATTCAACTGGGAGTAATATTAGCTTCTTGGTTTTATTCTAACATTGTGACCTCAGACTTCCAGTCTTTCTGCCTCTGCACTTGTGATGCAGCTCCAGCCCAGCAGTCCACCCACAGTGAGGCGTTTCTATGCACCAAAGGAAACTTTTTTTTTGCTCTTCAGTTTCACTAAATTATTAAACACAGTTCCCCCTCAAGGCATGACAATATTAGCTTATCACCTGAGTGAGGGGTTTCATTTCATTTTTATCAAAGTAAACATATTTTCCAGTGGGGGAGAAAAATATGTTTTTTCACCTTTGAACTTTAGCGGAGGAGAATAGTGCTTTTTAAGATCCACTGTCCTCTGGTCTTCTATATTTTGCTATTTGAAGGTAGTAAAAAAATCTGTGGTGATTGAACCAATGAACAAAAACACAAGCTTTAAAAAGCATAAAGCAAAGCTATGAACTTCCATTCTTCTGTCAAGACTTTGTTTGAAAAGTCAAAAACTGGAGACAGCTCATATTTTAAGCTGGGAAACAATAGTAGGCTGAACTAGCACCTGAGTTTTTAAGCAGAGAATAACAGCATTTCCCAAAGCAAACTCATATGTTCCTTTCTCAGCCAAGTGAAACCAAACGACTGTCTGTCATTGATTTCTCATCCTGGAGGGTGACTAACTACCCTGAGGGCTGATGTTAATGCTGACTGAGGCTGTAAAATCTTCAATAAACTGTTGCTGTTTGAATTGAGCAGCTTACCATTTACAGACCTGACTGAGCTTCTGTTTCCTGAGACTTGAAATTTTTCTCCTCTCCCTGTTAGAGACACGGAAAAACAGAGGAAAAGCAAAACGTTCAAAAGGTTACAGAAAACAGAAAAAATAATTATGTTGTTAATTCTTTCCATTTCTCCAATCCAAATTTATTGTTTACCCATATTAATATGTGTGGTTAAGAAAACGATGGAAAAAGTTTAAAGAAATAATTGGCACAAGCAACAGAATTACAGTCTGTAGAGCATCATACAAATATGCAACATCTCTTTTTCTGAAAAGAAAGCTGAGTTCACAAGGCTTCTATTTATATCCTTAAATACCATAGCTGCCACTATCACAATGCAAATCCATCCATCAATCCACCAATCAATCGAAAAACATCCAGTTAAATATAAATGCATATACACATAACTCTAAATAGAAGAGAATTGGCTACTGCATGTAAAATGTTATCCGCCTAGGCATTTGGGACAGGACCTCAAAATCCTGACTATTTCTCCTTTAACATCACACATTACACATTTTAATTTTTAATTTTTTTCCAGAAGAGAGGGGAGCATAAAATTGGGGTTGTGTTTGGTCCATATTTGTCTGGTTTAGAAATATAAATAAAATGGGTTTGTTTTATGTATTAAAAAAAAGCAACAAAAACAAATCCTCACTGTCTGAGTCATAGGGCTTCAGTTTTCTTAGTTGTTGCATATATTGTAGGTGTTTAAAGCACAGGAATTACAGTTTGCAGCAGTTCAGTGTGAGCTCTGAAAAAACCAACGGGTTGAACCTGAACAACTGATTTGAAGCACAACAGAGGACTCACAGCATGTTCACGGCTTTACAGAACTCAACTTTGTGGCAAATGCCAACATCAACATGTTCACAGACTGTAAAGCAGCTGGCAGGCAGGTGTTGTGTTTTTATCATGTTTATATTCTTCACACTTTTTTATTGCATAAAAACTTGAAAGTTTCTACATTTGAACATGTTTATTTCCATGTAATATATCTTTACGGACGACTTGCTCTTTCTTACTTATGGATTTGGTCTCCATATATAATTACAAAACATACCAGTTTTGATTATAAAATTATCAGAGAAATACTCCAAGGAATATTTTTTTTTTAAAAAAAAGGCAAATTCAAATTATCTGCTTCCCTAAAAACAAAACATCCTCTTTGGTCAATTCTTTGGATTTAAGCATTTTTAACACAGAAAACAGCAGTTTACAGGAGCTACTCAAATATGGGCCAACTTTTTCGGTTTTACAATTTAGCATAATAGGCATACACAGCAAACCCCAACAATAGTATTTAAATAGTTCTTTTTATACCCAGGTACATTACTGTCTTTGTACTTCTATAGGTTTATTTCCACATACATCACTTTCATAAACTAAGTTATCAAAATTTATTTTACTGTATTAACAAATTCGATAAAGTCTAATTGGTTTAATAGTTTAACTGTTTTTGACATTTTTATTCTTATCATATTTTAAGTCCATTTAAAATCATGTGTTTTTAACATTTCCACTGTATTTGACCTTAAAGTGAACAGAAAACATTAGACGCTTCCTCTGATAAGCGTAAAATAGAGCAGAATGCAGACTTTAATCACCACTGAATTACTAGACTAGCTCAAGGCCAGGTCTGCTCCATTAGCTTAGCCTGATGCTCAGTTTGACGCCACTTTAGCCAAGTAATTTAGTTTTACACAAGCACCTCATGACATAATACATTTACTCCAACATAGGTTACAGTCACAAACTCATGCGTATCTCGGTGGTTAGCTTCTTTTAGCTCACAAACATGAAACAACTCTGCCGCACAATCACTGCGACTGACTGCGACTGTCTCGGACAACGAGACCGCCATTTTCTCCACAATGCAGCAAATCCCGTTCACAAGTGTTTAAACGTGCGACTTCACACCTTCCCTTTACATCTGTTACGCCCATAGCACTCATGAACTATTGTTGTTGTTATCTATCACAATTTACCTCACAGCTTACATAGACATTAATACGCAGACCCCTCATGGAGCGGGTCGGCCCGTTGCTTCGATACGTAACAGCGTCCGCCATATTGAATATGGCATATGTGCCTATCTACTGTATATGACAGCTTACTGGGCAAGTTCTTCTTCGTTAGAGCGTCAGCAACTGGTGGATACGGCACTGAGCGCCCTCTGCTGGCAAAACATATATTACACTTTTAAATAATAAAATGGATCTTAGTTTATCAAAAGAAAGTGACCTTTGGACATAGCAATAAAATGAGGGGTTACTATTTTTCATCTATTTATTTCACTTTTCCACACAACCAAATATAATAAAGATGATCTCTGACCTGGTTGAGAAAATTTTTTGAATGGAAATCAATTATTATGTATTGTTTCTGAAATAAACTCCATGAAGAATGATATTTTTGGTGAGGAGTCATCACAAGACAGTGGATAGCCAATCAAAAATAAACTTGGGATAGTGTAGCAGCTATATCATGTTAAACATTCAATTCCACTTTTGTTTATATAGGAACTTCTTTCAGATGTTGGAGAGATCTTAAAAATGTCAACAATCCATTATTTTACCCATGTAATGATAGGTGTCTATGCAGAAAAGGATAATCAGAATTAAACATTAATGAAGAATTATTTTAAAACCACTTGAATTCCTAAATTAAACAATATTAGACTGTAATAACAATTTTAATTTGTCTTATCAGACACAACTATAAGAACCAGAAAGGTCATAAAAACTCAATTCTCTATTGGTGGAAATACATTTTTTTGAATAAATGCAAGTAGTAGTGAAGCCATTTGAAAGGATCCTGAAACCAAGGTTTTTGAGGTGAAACATTTAATACAAGGTTTGTTTTGCACTAGCACTTGCTCACTCATGTTGTCAAAATGTTTTATTTATTTGTTTCTGGTCAAATTATATATCAGCAGCTGGTGGGGACACTTTCTGAAAATAGTTTAGCTCTGTTTCCTGTTGACCCACAGCCGAGAAGAGTTTTTACGCCTGTTAAACCCTTTTTTTTTTTTTTTACAAGCACAAACTAAAGTAAAACAGCAAACTCATACGGAAGCAAAGCAGACATGTAGGTGTTCGAAGGGACACAATGATGTCTGTCTGGTGACCCGTGGAGCTGTCTGTCGGTTGTTTGCTTGTGTGTAGGAAGGCAGGGGGTGCATGCTGAGGTGGCAGCTGCACAACAGTACACAAGGGAAATCTTTGACAGAAACGAGGAGATGTGTGTCAGCACTGACCCCAGAGATGACCAGATGGATTAGCAGGGCCACATCACATTGTAACACTCTGTGGCGCATGTGGGGGCGACATGTGGTTGACGCTACTCTGTCTTCTCTTTTTTATTCTGCAGGAAATAAAAAATTTAACTTGTCACCAAGCACACTGTGTAAGAGCTTAACCTCTTTGGCCAAACAAATTTATGACCTTATGAAATGACGTCGAAGAGATAAGTCACTGTCTCTAATCTATGTCTATAGCAATTACAAAAACTCCCAGAAATATTTGGATGTTTTGATCAAGGAGTAAGCTAGAACTGTTGGAAGTGGCTGAAAAAGGCTCGACTGCAGAAAATCAAAACTTTCAAAGGCACCTGTCAGTGGTACTTAAACAGATCAAGTGCAGACTGATCCGACTCCAACAGAAATCACGGAAAATGAAGCTGATGGGTCACCTTTAAATTCTAAATGAAGAGTAAAATAGGACCTTTTTGTTTTGACTTTTTTTTTCAAACTCTTCTGCCTTTGTTGTGCGTTTGGTTGTGTATTGAATGGCAAAGACAGAAACTTAGACATGTCATCATTCATGCAATACCTCCACAAAGGTAGAAATAACCCTGGCAACATTTCTGCCGTTTTCCATCATGCAACCAGAAATTTGTCAAAATAATCTTTTTTTTTTTTTATACCAAGAAAACATTATTTCACTAGATAACCCTTCAGCTGTTTATTCAAGTCCCTGATTTATGCTTTTCACTGTCCAACTTAGACTAGAAATGAAAAACGTTTTAAGAAATTACTCAAGCTTATTGACATTTACTTTAATAATGATGCAGAAATTGCTCTTAAATGTAAATTGTTGATGCAAGATGAGAGACTGTATTTGCATCATGTAAAAGAAAAACGAAAACATGTCCTTGATTTATATTAGTGGTTTTAATTAGTTATATATTTATTTACTGCTGGGACTCAAGATAAAACAGCTGCCGGTGGCCTTTTCATGAACTCTTCATCTCAAAGAAAGGTTTGCAGTGTTTCCAGTCCCCTCAGGGAGTCCCAGTGTGAAAAGGTACTCATGCAGTGCTTAACAAAGTTATTGAATTGTTATTATGAATATTCTGCCAAATTGTTAAACTCTGAATTACTCAACGCTGCTAACGCTAATTTCACCCTCGATGTCGTTTCAGAAGATATTTGCACGGTTTATCGTTTGAAAACTTGTGTCTGTGTGACTGCTTTGGGGGATGGAGGAAAAAGAAAGACACTGAATTATAAAGTTATATTTTGTAAGCTTCATTGTTAAACACATAATTCACACAACCCGTTTTGCTTTTCACTAAAAGGAATGCAGTATTTTCCCAATGTTTAACTTTTCACTTGTTTTTAAAATTTGCGCCCAAACAAATATATGCAGTCATATACGAGTAAGTCACCGACTTATTATAATCAAACTCTAGCGGAAAAAGGGCTGCAGGCATGATTATGCAGGCATTATGCTGCAGGCAAATGACTAATTAAAGGCTTGTGAATGCCTTGTTTATACAGCTTAGGGTAATGTCGCATCTATTCTGCTTGTTTGATGTCAGAACATTAGAAACTTAGCTTTGTGAATCTGTTGTTAATCTCTCCTTACCCCAAACGACTCAAACCTCTCATCAGCATTGTTCTCCTTTAGGGTTGGGCAATATGACGATCTCAGGTTGTTTCATGCTCAGATGCAAACATTTTCTCCCATCACTTTCTTTCAAGTGAAAATAAAATAAAGCATGCAGGTTTTGATAATCTGTATTAAAACCGGAACTGCTTTTAGTAACCATGTACTGTAATGATGCTATATGTAACTAAAAAAAATATCCTAATTAACCAAATATGGTAAGTAGTTAGCTGTAGTCATGACCTAGCAGTTTTTGGTAAGTAAATAAATAAACATTAAGATGAGTGGTTTCACTTTTTAGAGTGCTCTTGTTTGATCTGTTTTAACTGGTTACCAACTTGTAAAATTGATTGAATTACCAGTATCTGAGAACACTAGTCAAAGTAGCCAAAACCAATAACAAATTGGTAAATGCTTATATTTAAAGCATCAATAGTGCAAATCTTCACAGCAAAGCTTTATACAGGTACTAAACACTCTGAACTTCAAATTGATAATTAAATCCTCTTACAAAACCACAAGAGCATGTGTGCATCAAGTGTTCAGGCTATAAGCTGCAATTTATCTCTGACAGGTGTCATTTAATACAGACAAAGATAACATAACATTTTCTCTCAATAAAAATGACACCCCTGTTGATGAGGCTAAACTGTAGTGAATTTGCATACAATTTTCATACTGTTACTAATGCATTAGGCATCTAAAATGGAGCTAAAGCGGAAGTTCAAGCTGGAAGACTCCGCTCCCCCCTTTCTCCCATCGACGTCATGCTCATCCCTGACCTCAGCGCTGGACCTCACCTGGCGCGTCCAATCAGCAATCAGGCTCTGCATTTAGGATCCACACTCAAGCTGCCAGTCGCTTCCAAGCCGCCAGTCGCTTCCCAGCTGCGTTCAACCCACCACCTCCCCTTCTCCACCCACATCCTTCTGCTCTAGGATAGCACCCTTTCCTGACCTCCACTTCCAGTGTCGGACCCCGGGGGAGAATATCCCTAATCGGTTATCGAGATGTTCATCGAGTTCACATCAAATCTCAGCTCAAATTAACTGCCGGGGTCCGAGCGCCAAACTACTGTTGTTCATTCTCGTCATTAAATCTTTTAATTGTTCCCATTTTGTCCGTCTGAGTCTTTCCAGATTGAAGTGGACTCTATCTGAGTGTTGTTGCTTTACTTTTAAATTAGTTATGTTTGATTAGATGAAACAGTTTGAGGCAGTCTGTAAGATTTGTTTTAAATGGGAATATATACTAGCAAAATTATGAAAACTGGTTTGGATGGATATCAATACTTTTTGTAGTCAGTGAATACATTTTTCTTTTTTCTTTGAAAGCTATGTTTTATATATGGAAATTGTGATAAATAATAATGACTGTACTGTAAAAACCCTTGAATGTAATGTTATACTGCCATACTGTTCTCTCCTGATCTGTTTGAAATCTACCAATCTATTTTCTTCTCTTCTGACTTTTGATCCCTCAGGACTTTGCTGTGAATGGTTCTTCTTCTCCTATTTTATTTTCGGCACCATGAACTACATTTTCACTGTGTTGATGACATTGAGATCTTTATGAGTTTCAAATCCCCTGTGACTGTATTCTTAGCAACTGCCTCATAGAAATAAAATCCCGGAAGCAAGATTTCTCCAACTCACCTACGACAACCTGCGACCAGCCTTGGAAATCAAATTTGAGGCCTTCCTATATTTGAGAGTCCCTATAGCAGCATCCCTAGAACTGGATTCTTCTGCATCAGAAATTCAACTCTTTTCTGCTTTTCAGACAGCATCTCCACCACCTTTGACGCCAACAACCCACTCCACTTTTCACACCTGACTGGAATCCTTCCTCAATATCACATGGTCCGCTCTCTCCTCGTTCAGCTATATCTCTAGAAAACAATATTTCATGGTTAAGAACTCTGTCTCCTCTTCTTTGGTTTGTTTGTTTCCTGGTGTTCCTCAAGGTTGTGTAGTTGGACTTCTCCTTTTTATCTTGTCCATTGTCTATGTTCTCTTTGTTAGCATATATCAACAAATACATATTGAATTCCTAACTTTCAGAACCCACTCACATCCAGAAATAAAAGTTTGCGTGCAATCTAACTTTCATCAACTAAATTATGATAAACTATAATTTTAATAGCTGGAGCAACCCTTTTTTTTTTTTTTTACTAAACTTCAATTCAAATTAAGCGTCACTGTTTACCAGTCCATTCTAAAGCCGCTCATATTAAATTTAAGTTCTGCATCTGCATCAACAATACTTCCAGATCTGCCTTCTTCCATTTCAATAGCATTCAGTTTCTCCATTCTTTCATCACAGAAGCTGTCCTTAGAAACCTTTCTCCATTACAAACTTTCTTAAAATTCAAAAATGAAATGTAAACAACTTAAAACTGGAAGCCGCAACATTCTTGAGGTTTTTAGTGGAACAACAAGTGATATTAATGTCTTTGCAGTCCATTGCACCTGCAGCTTCATGAAGACAGTACCAAATAACTTCTGCAGTAGCAGTCATCCAGCCATCCACTGGTAAAGGATATCTGCTGCAGTCCCTGCAGGTGAAAACATGAATTTCTGCACCTGCATTTTGTTTGTTTGTAGGAATCTAATGCTACTCCATTTCCTTATATACTAATATGTTCATGTCTTTGTGGTTATCTCTCCTACATAGCTAACTAGTATGTTATATGTATTACATGAGTCTGTTTTTCTGCAGAAACATCCTCTGCAGAGCAATAAGAAAGAAATTTGCCCTTTTCTTGTGCTTCGTGGGAAATATACATTTGGTTTGTTAACTTTTCTCCCTCCCAGTGAAAGAGGCAGTACATCACAGAAGTGAATCAGATGGGGAATCAGACAATTGTGTGGGTACTTAGGCTCCTCCAGAGGGAAATACCCATAAAAGGTTAACAAAAGTCACCTTTTAGAATGCTCTCACACTCTATTAATCATGTTAAGATGATTACGTAAAGCAAATTATCCATCAAAGTGGGCTCAGGGAGGTCACAAGAATAATTTAGTTTTTTTTCTTCTTTTGCAGCAGAGGCTTCCAGATTAAAAGCTCAAACAAAGACTGAACTAAATATCACAGAAACCAAAGCGTACTTTGGTTTCTGACTTCACATATGAAATCCACCCACAGAAAAAATTCTTTAATAAAGATGTTTCAAAGGATGGACAAGTTCATCAATGTTATCACCACACAGTTTAACCAGTGTATTGTAGTACTTTACCCAGGGGATGACCCAAAACATACAAAAAATCCACAAAGGATTAGAAAACGGAACGTAGTCTAGTCAAAACCCAAATCTTGATCCCAGTGAGATGCTGAACGTGAGGAGTGGGTCAACCTTTCTTCAGGAAAATGTCAGAAACCACAAACAACTAAACAATAATTTTATCCCTGGAAAAGACGTGCAGGTAAGATAATAGATAGCCCACCACCGGAATTTATATAAATTTTTGCTCAAAATATCAGTAATTAAATAAACGGATTTTAAGATGTTTAATGTAATTCGTCAAGGTTAGGATTAATCTTACTACGAATCCTAACTCAGTGTATCTTTATGCATGAGAGACCTCCTCTGTCCTCATCTTCATCACTTTGCTGCAGGATAATAATTCTCTGATGTCACCTCCACATCCCCACTGAGGAACTGTTTTATTCCCCTTGTGTCATCTTCCTCTCCTCCCTGCCATGCCCTTTTAATCTTTGACCCCTCATCGTGACAGTTTGAGCTGCCATTGCCAGAGTGCCTGGAGGAGGCCAGCAGGAGAACATCATGCACCCCTTCACTGCCCCTTTCTGTAGAAAGAAGTACTGAAATGGAAAGGGAGACCACCTACATGTGCAGCTCCAGACCCGTTTCCATTAATAGCAGAACAGAAAATGTGTTATCTGAGTGAATCATGTAAAAAAAAAACAATATTTTCAAGAACTAAAACTAAATCAACACTGAAGAAAAGTTATGCTTTGTCATGTGGAAAGAGAAATTTTTCCAAGACTAGTTGTTTTTGTTAAATGAAATAGTAAAAAATAACACATGAGATAATATTAAATTAAAGCCTTAAGACAAAAAATAAAAATCTACACTCTCATCAGCTGATGATTAATTTAATCCTTGTGCATAGGACAGACTAAAACATGGTGTCACTGTTTTTGTGAATTGATCTACAATACACTGTTTTGAATCTTTAATTTTCATTAAACAACGGAGTTTAAAAATTGTACAATAAGCCCAACAATTTCAAAACTTGACATCAAAATTTTTTCCCGACCAAGGATAATTCTGGCCCACAGATTCTGGCATCTGTGCTGCTGCTCGCTGCTGCTGCTGCTATCCTCAACAGGACACTGGCAGATCTGCCTGCACTAATAAGGAGAAAAGTGCAAAGTCATACAGAGGAGGAGAGAAGAGAGGAAGCAGCAAACAGTTCCTATCTTGTTCCCTGATTCTCTCATATTTATTTATGCTTTTGCTCTTTGGTAGCAGCAAACCTGCTGGGACTCCAAAACCAAATGTCCTAAAAATACGTCAGGATGTTTAAAATATAATGTACTGAATCTTAAAATGTGTCTTTGTGGCTTCTGAATAAATGTTGGGATGGTATGATATGTCAGATCATTTTATACTTTCTGATATTCACTGAAGTCAAATTTTCCAATAGAGGACATGGACACGTTTGTTTGTTCATGAAACAATTGCCCTATGAAAATATCCCCGTAGCTTAAGCATTGTTTTTTCTCTCTTATGACAATTCTAGATTAGATTACATTTGTTTTAAATCTGATTTTCACACTAATCTTCATCAAGGAAGATTAGCACAAGCACTCAGCAACACTGCAACCCGAACTTTCTATTGCTTATATATAAATGCTGTGCCCAGTTTATGCATCTCAACAAAATAATGGTATACACAGTCAAATCTGATTTGCCGTTAATTTAAAGGACTGGTTCTTTTTTTGAGCAGATTGGATCACAATTGGCAATAGAGGCAAGTATAAAATACATAGTATAAAATACATAGTTCTAATCAAAGTTTCATCAAACCCAGTTCATGATTTGTGAGACATTTACTCTATCGTACCTGAGCAATTAGAAGAAAAATGTTTTGTAACTCTGGCAGATTTAGGTTTAAAGTGATCTTTTAATTCAGGCTGGAAGTAATCTTAAAGTCTTGGAATTTACTGTTCTTGTTTAGATCCTTTTAGTGTTATTAGTGACTTGTAGTTTATGCCTTTGTGCTTTAAAAAACTCAGGACACTTCCTGTCGTAATCTCTTATGTCAGTACTACTTCTTAGCTTTTTGTTAGATTTTCCTCTCCTCTCGTTACTCTACCTTCCAAGCTTTGATTTCCCCCCAGCTGCTCTGCATTCTGTTGATTGTTCTTGACTGGTTTCCATGCCACAATCACATCTCCGCAGTAATTAGGCACGTTGGTTTCTCTCACTCGTCATCACTGGAGTCTACTGTTTCTCTGCTATGGCTCCTGTGTGTATTCCTCATGTTCTGTAAGTTCCTTGATTAAACTCGGTATCCATCACACGTCTGCCTCTCTCCTGTTGCCATTTGGGTCTCCTCAAAACCACTAATGTGGCATCTATAAACTGACATAAAATGTGATTCTACAGTCATCATCCATAAAGGCTTCCTAATTATCTTACCAATAAAATTTGAAGCAACCTTTCCTGCATGAGATACTTTTGGGATGAGTTGCTAAATTAGTTTCTTTTTAAGTTGCTTCAAACTCAAATCTATACAAATGATTAGATTTCCTTAAATTTGCAGGGCTGCATGCTGTTTATATTTGTATTTGTTTCTGAATATTTGACAGAATGGACTGTGGTGTAATGATTAGAGTTTGCACACTGTCTTTATACATAATATATTCACACATACACATATGTTTTGTTCCACAGTTCTCCCAGCATCTCCAAAATACAAAAGCACTCATGTTAACGGTTCTGCATAGACCTCAGATCAGAGAACAGCCGTCTGTGACTCATGTGTCCCTTTATTGGCCTTGAGATGAACTGGAAACTTCCCCATTAAGAAATGTACTTTCAGTGTCCAGTACGTCCCCTGTGTTTACTCTTAAAATCTTTTAGATGGGTACCAGAGTTTGGGTAGTTAATAGTCACATTTCCTCACTTACGTTTACATGAGCAACTTAAAGAAAGTACTTCTAGGAGTAGTTTTACTGCACTATGCTTTTTTTTAGGGTCATAGGGTTAGTGTTATAGGATTGCTGCACATGGTACTATCAAAATAGAAAAACATTTACCCGCATGGTGTTGTGCATACACAAGATCCTACTAGCTAAAAACAATTTTTATAAAGTTGTTTAAGTTATAAAGGGATACAAAAACATCTTAATCTGAATATTCCATCGTAAGTCATGTTCTGACTTTCTTCTTTGTGATTAGTAGCTAAATAACAAATATGGCAACGAGTGTCTTTTTTGAAAGGACACGAAAAATGATGTGTGGTAAAGCTAATGATTTCTCTGACCCTGATCTTGTAGTTTTGTGACATAGTTTCTTTTTTTAAATTTTCCGATCAGGGTGGCGTTTTCGTTGCAAATTCTTCTTAGTAAGCCAAGTTTTACTTCAACTTGAATAAACATTCGAACTGAGGCTCTGTTTTGACTTACTTTACTGACACAGGTGGGGGTTTTTTCTGACTGAAAATAAACCTGAGGTGAGCTAATTTATATTAGCTCGACACAGGTGGGTTTATTTTCAACAAAAGGAGAGAGATATAAACTTGTGAAGAAAAACGAGACAGACGACATAAAGAAGACCTACAACAACCTGAAACCGGCCCGAAAGTACAGGTTCCATTGATGACGAGCACAGCCCTGTGCGAGCAGCTAGTAACCCAAGTTTCCAGCTGAGATTACATGACTATTCACTGCAGTAATTAATGTCTTTTCTATGTAGGCCCATAAACTTCCTTGTAGCTACGTAACACCAACAACTGAGCTACGTAACACCAACAACCAACAAAATGAATGGAGAGGTGGCAAAAATTATGCCTCTATGGTTGCTGTACTCCCCTGGAATGACACAGGTTTATGTATGAAGGAAGGGACGGCAAATGATCTCTTTTTACTGCTACGCAGGTGGTGTGATAAATCTCCCTCCACAGTGGACATTTTAAGAGCAGCTTGGCCCAGTTTTACAGAACATCCACATCTTGGTTCTTTAAGAAATGACAAGCAGATGCTACAGCGTGGAAAAGTTACTTTTGCTCTTCAGCCTGCAGTGCAAGGTCAGATGTGATAGATTCATCGAATCCAAATAACATTTTCCCCACATTTTTTTTCCTGACATAAATATATAAAAACATACAATTAAGGCCTTCCTATGCAGTTTCACAATGCCAGAAAACGAGACTCTTGCCAGTAGCAAAATTGATTTGCATGATGAAGGGCCGGCTTCAGTTTCAGCTGCAAAAATCCACTTTGCACAGACGAAAATAAATGTAAGGAAAATGAGGCGGAATGAAAGTTTATACATAGACACGTGGCTCTGTTGAAAACCATTAACAGCTTTTGAGAGTGGAGTTATTTGTTCTTCTTGTGAGCTGACAGAAACAATATTTCAAAGGTCGCAATCTAAAGCCTAACATTCAGATTTGTCTCCAACACCAATGTCAAGCCCACGTCTGTAAGGTATCTGTGATTCTTTGTTACAAATTAAACCAAAGTTGTTATTATAAATAGTATAAAAAAGGAAACTGGAGGAACCGTTCAAAGAATTGCTGTACCAGAACCTGTGGAACTCATTACTGAGATCGCTTGTCATGTTTTTCAAACGCTGACATTTTCCACTAACATTAAGCATTTAATGGTCCGTTACACACCACAATTCAGCTGGCTGACATTGAAAAAAGTAAAAAAAAAGAATGTTCAGGGATGAGAGTTACCATTTTATGAACCTTAAAATATATGGAATTTGGACTGATAAAATGTAATATTTGACCTTAGGAAAGAAGACTCTTCGTAGGCATGTTTTTTTTATTTATTTACTCAGAATCTGTGTTTTCTGTGTCTCTAATTTAAATTCTTTAAATGTTCAAAGATGATAGAGGCTTAACACAAGGATGTGAAGCCGGAACTGCCGTGAAAGGTGCTTCTACAAAATATTGTTTTTATCTGTGAAAATTTTGAAACCTATGTTTCATTTTGCTGCTATTTCACAAGGATTTACAAAATACATTTTTAAAAAAATGTGATAAATGAAATTTAATTGTCCAAGCTGGCAATGAGATTCTGAGCTCCTCTTATCGTGTCTCTGTTTACCTCACCACCATGTTTGCTTCACATTTCGGCCCAGTCACTTATAAACCTCCTCCATGACATATTTCTCTCAACCTGCTGCTGCTGCTGCTGCAATAATGGTGGGAGAGTTTTATTAATGGGGAGCTTGGTGGTTCTCAGTAAAGGCCATTTAGTCCGAGTTGTTGACTCTGCTGCTTGGACCAAATGCTTCTTGTTGGAGATAAGGCGAGGCAGGATGACAGGAAAATAGTAAAAAAAAAAGTAAAAGCGATAACTGCAGAATGAGATTTTTGTTTAGTGACATCCACACAGTTTGTTTCTGGAGGCATCTATGTTTGCGCCATCTGTTCACCATGAACGCCTGAGAAGAGCCTCTTCCACCCTTTAATAGAATCAAACACACAAGAACAATTTTTTTAAAGGCTGAATCTTCCTCTGGTGAAAAGTCAAGAGTCTGAATTTAGTTTGATAAACAAACTCCTGTTTAATAAAACTATTATGTTTTGTTTAAGATTTGACCAGAAAAATGATGAATATATTTATGTTGACTCAAAGCTAGCCGTTTTAGCTTTTCAACAACTTCATTGACAACTTGTTGAGGTAGGCAGCCACTCTTTCTATTTTAGGATCAGTGGAGCAACTACACATTTTTCAGGTGGATGCAAAAACATAAATCAGCGCCCCCACCCCCGGGAACATCAGGGTGAAGTTGCAATGATCTAACCTCACCCTGCTTTAAATCTTTCTACAACTTTATTCTTTATCCATTTTCTATTTGAATATCCATTTTCTGGTCTTTGTGACGCTGTGGCTTTCACAAAAAACTCGCAGTGAAATTAAATTTTCCTCTATTTGTACACTGTCATTTGTAAAAAAATAAACCTTCAACGAACAATCAATTTTGTTGCTATGTCAAGAAATGCGCAAAAGTTCAAAGTGTATGAATATTTTGCGAGGCAGTCCTATTATTTATGCATTCTTTTCTTCCTCTTTCCATCAAGAAAGATTTACTAAGACTAGACTTCAGAATCTATTAAAATAAATTTAAAAATGTCACACTGTAAAAGCACAGAACTGTCAGAGGGTGCGCTTTCCTTTTCAACAATGCCTGCAAATCAACCACACGAGAAGGAAGAAAGCTCAGGAACCGACAAACACGCCTGGACTGTCTAAACAAATTTACTGATATACATCATCTAAAGACTGACAGCTGAACTTTTAAAAATAGCAGCCTCTCTCTGTGTCAGCAGCATGACCCCACATGCTGATGTTGAGCCAATGGGGTCACTTTGACGTCAGCGACGCTCTCGCTGGGAAAGGATGATCACGGTCTGGCCGGGCTCGGGAGGATGCAGGTTTTAATGTGGGTCAGTGGATAACCTTCTGCTGCGAGGATGCACGTTCCAGATAAATGCTACGACTCACTGTGGCATTTATATGTTTTAAACAGAATAGCTGGGCCTACAAAGCAGCAACTCCCCCCCCCCCCCCAAATAAAGTGCAATTTAAATAACAAGCATCTCTATTCAGCTGTAAATAAGGAGGTCGGGGTTTATCTCAGCTTGAAGTTGATCCGTGAGCCACAGTCACAGAAACAGAAGAAAAATTGCATCTCAGAGGCGCAGACATAAAACATACATCAAGTTGGTGTGAGGAGGTAGTTTTTCTCGCGCACCTTCTTAATATGCTGACATTGTTATTGCACTCTCGCGCAGCTTATATATTTATCAGAATGAAAAATCTGAAGGGGCAATTGGTAGAGATAGAGCAAAAGAGGAAACAGGCAAACGCCTGACTCAGAGAGAGATAACGCACACTGCCGGAGGGAGAGGAGGGTTCAGCATGAGGATGGAGCATCTGCTCCTGCCCACTGGGCCTCCTTGCTAGTGCAGTGAAACACTCACTTACTCACACACACACACACACACACACACACACACACACACACACACACACACACACACACACACACACACACACACATGCACACATACAAAACTGAAAAAAGAAAAAAAAGATCCCAAATTGCTGCTGAATCTAATGAGGCCGAAGCCTGCTGGGCAGCAGGACGGCTGCTCCAGCTCCTCTCCGGCTCTCCGATTCTTGTCCCAAAGCTCCTCACACGTCATCCGCTGCTTCACACCATCCGCCCCGTTTTAGCCCAGGCAGAGTTTCCTCCCAGCATCAACCAGATCAAAACTTTTGCAGCACAAAGTGGAATGCAAAAGAAGTACTTTGCTTCCACTTCAGTGACTTGGCAGTTTTTCCATGTCAGAGAATTAACTCTACATAATCCAAATGAATTTCTTTTAGTTTCAGTGTGTATGTGAGTTCCCGATGTGTGCGAAAGCTTACCATTTGGAGCAATAAGAATCTAATGAAATGAATGAACTGCAAGCATGAATAAAAGACGATATTTTCTTAAACACGTGTCATGGTTAGCGGAGATTCGGGGTCTGGAGGCAAATCCCACTGCTTAGATGTGGCAGTTTAAAACTCAGTCTTGCAGCAAATTCGAATGGAAAACAATGCAGATCAGTTGTGAACTACTTTGGTCCAAACTTCTGATGAATGAATGTAGAAAACAAGAAAGTAAAACAACATGAAAAAGTTGTGCAGAAGAGTCAAAAACCTGCAGTTACACTGTTTCACATTTTGCAGTGCACGTTGGTATTTTTAAAGAGTTTTACGTCAAAACATAAAACATTTGTTAAGAATTTGCACCCCTGTTCTGTGCAGAGAGTGTCTCCCGGGGTGAAGGGTGTAAAATTACCCCAATGGTCAAATAGCGATTAGTTGAAATGATAACACAACAGTTTGCGCGACACCAAGCTCAAGTATTTGCTCATCTGTACAGACTGAAGCATGAGCTTGAGAAAAGCTCAAATTGAATCAATGCTGTGACATTTCAGCGACATTTGTACCGACTCTGTAGCAGGAAGGAATATGGCTTGACTTCAGCAGCATTTGGCACATTTTCAAAAAACACAGCCCTGTTATTTTGTGTCAAACAATCCACATCAGCAGCCGATGCTGCAAAACACAGATTTTCAAACGCCGTTTTCTTCTATCCAAGACTAGAGTCCAGTTTCGTGTCCTGCCTCAGCAAGAAGGGGTCAAATGTGTGTTAAGGACATGTTGAATGACAAGACTCACTGTGGTGCTCCAGATATAGATTCCCCCTTCAAAGCTGCCATACTCATCAAGCCAGGAAAAGTTTCCACTTTCAAAAACTTTGCAGCATTCTGATTTAGGTGATGACGATAAAACTGTGTGTGCTACAGAGTGACGGTGCAGGATAGGAATGTTTTAGCATTTGTATTCTAGAAGATTCATAATCCAGGACGGATCCCTCTTATGTGGTCATAATTAAGTAGCATAATCATAATGCTTTAAAAACAGAAGTGTGAGTTGTGTGAAGTGTGACAAAGGGCTAAATTTGTTCATGTTATACTTTGGATTTATCTCCAGTTTCCTGCAGTGTGCAGCTAGAATCCACCAACAACTGATGTCATCAACCCTTAGAAAAATTTATATTTTATCATGTTTTGGATAATGACTAAAATGGCCCGTTTGGTCACTAAAGGTTTGCATTAGCAATATCTCTTCTTCCATTCAAACTGTTTTTATCCAGTTATGTCACGATCAGGAATTTTCACATCTGATGAGCATAATAGTCATGTTGAAGATTTCATTGCTCTGATTGGCTGGGCATCTTAGGCTGCACCAAATGATAAATACAAGTATATGTAAAGGAAGTATTTGTAAAATACAATCAAACTGAGGAATTGCTTACTGATTTGGTAAATTGTCTCGTGATCAAAGGCTCCTCTGCCTGCTAAATCTTTACCTTTGATCTATTTTGATGAAACAAATGAACAAGTGTCAACCTCTTGAATGCATGACCAATATGGGATCCAACTGGGACAAACAACAAGAAAGTAAGGGACTTTTGTCATTTTTGATAAAATGTTCAATCCAGCTGAGAATTACAAAATGTAATGCATCTTGGTCTTTCAAGCTAACAGACAGGTGTGCTGACTGATGGATGCGTGAGGAATCATTATGGCAAGCTGATTTATTTTTTCAGCTTATTTACAGATGCAATCTGTGGCTAATTAGCATGTGATTTGCTGAAGGAAGTGGGTAATTATGCCATCAGGGGCCTACCCTGCTTGCAACCTTAGTGCAAGCGAAGGGAAGCTTGAAAAGGTGCAGCTCAGCAGCATGATTTGTATGAAAACTGTTACATTTTCAATGACTTTTTGTGATGTAATCACATTAACTAGTGCCAGTGAGAATTTTTATGCACAAAAGAGGTTAATTGCATTTTGTCTCTCAGCCTAATCTGCACCTGACGTTCAAATATTGGGATTTTTTTTTTTTTCACAAAAGGTTAAAGCAGTCAAAATGCGTGTTGCTTGGGGACACCATTTCATTGCAGATCCTATTCTTTTTATCTCACGTTATCTAGTCTTAACATGTTTTAAACTGTGAGTCGTACCACAGTTTTGAAGTGCTGACATTGTTTCTGCATTGTCCATCCTTTAGTTCTTGGCTGCGAAGTGAGGTAGTTGCGTAAACTCAGAGCTGATCCACAGTGACAGCGGTAGAAGCAGGCAGAAGAAGAAAGATTTGAAGTCACATAGAGACCCAAGAGTAACTCGTAGAGACGGGAGAGAGAAATTCGAGACTGGACTGCAAACTTTCTCATTATAGGCTGTTACCCAGTGCGACCTCTTTAGAGGATTTTTTTAGACATTTTCTTTAAATATTTTAGTATTATTATCATGTGATCGCCCCTTAATCACATGAGTAAGCCCATCTGAGAGGGAGTTTTGCTATTCCAACGTCTATTTCATAGTAAGAAGGTTTGAGGGTGGCACGCAATTATCGTCATGGTGATCATCAAATGGAGCAACTGGGTTTTACTGGTTCCTGCATGTTGCAAGTATGAAAATTAATGGACACATACAGTTCTTTGCATTAAAAATTTACTTTTTGTATTTTATTGGGATTTTTTATGATAGACCAATGAAAAGTAATAACAATGGCCTAATTGTTTACATAGTTTGTATTTTTTATTAAAAATAAACAGAAAGAGACAGAAGTCTCTCCATATCACAGTAAGCAATAATAACATGGCAGAATATAACAATTAAAACTTCCAATTTACCATTAGAATATTTAATACATCCAGCATTCAAATTACATAAATGTTTACTCATTCTTCTATTACCTCAAGAACTGGAAGAATATGTTTAGTCGAATAGTCTTAGCTATGCAGCATAAATTATAGATAGACTGCTGGCACAGTGTATATCAGCAAATTATATTTGCTTTCATTTTAATTTGAATGAATCAGATGGAATAAGACCTGGAAGACTTTTTTTGTGTAACGGTTATATTTTAATGACCTGATATGGATTCAAGTTAAATGAATGAATCTAAAGGGAACATTAAACTTTCTAGTTGCAGCCTTCTATCACATAATCCGTTTTTCAGTTTGTTTTTCTCCCACCATTTCAACATCTCAACTCGCAGCTGCTTAATAGTAAAAGTAGTAGCATAATGGCTATTATTTTGCTTTATAGGGAGATATGGTTTCAGGTTTTATGGACATAAAAAATAGAATGACACATCAAACTATTTCAGAAAAATATAGTGAAGTGCTTGTGTACTACTTCATTTAGTTTAGTGGTACAATGATCCATCTGCTAAAACCAGTTAGACAAAGTTGTTTTTATTTTTTATTTTTTTTTATGCATCAACACATTTCACAGAATACAGGATCTGGCCTCAAATGCTCCTTCAGAGACCAACGCAGAAACACTCCTGTGCCTATTTGTCGTCCACTGTACCCGTCACGTCTGTCCGTGGAAACAGCCGAGGTAAAACAGAAATCATGCTCGTTTGTGTATAAAAAACAAAATCTTCATGAAGCTGGAGGAGCGAGCCTCAGCTGTACTCAGCAAACTGAAGGAAGACGATGTGAAATCGCTGCCCGGCCGGAGGGCACGCCATGCGTGAGGCGCCCAAAACAGCACCTGATGCAGCGACGGATGTTATGGTGAAGGAAGCTCGCGAGGCTTTTGGTTGACGGCTTGTTGCTTTTCATCCATCAGACAGTGTATGCTGAAAACACATGATGGGATGTTTTTAACGAACACCATTCTGTCATTCTACTTATCTCTGTCAGAGATCAAATCAATACAACAAAGTCTCAACTGTGATGATGCCAGAAACAAGCTTCAGAATCGACACAAGGCTATCGAGCTTTCGTCATTTGACCCAAAACAACAACAACAGTGGCTTTCCAGCTGAAGCTGGGTGTTTTCAGATGTTTGCAAGCTTTAAAATCTTGCTTAATTTATGTATTCTTCTTGTTGTTATTAATTACGAAATAAGACAGCGGAGACCTTTAATGAATGTTGAAGCACTGCACCAATAGTTAAACGTATTTTATCTTTTTTTCCTGTAACAATCGAACACAATGCTACGCCTGGATCCACAGACTAACACACACCTAGAAGATAAAGTGAGGAACAAAAGGCCACCTTAGGCCGTTTCACTATATTAGTTTAGCTACGGGGCTTGAAATAAAGGGTGAGATGACTCCTTGGGGACATTTATGATGACTTTGTCCCTCCTGCTCTTTTGAAGACTCACATTATTCTTTCTTTAAAAATAGCCGAAGCCGTCTGAGAAAAGAAGGCTGCAGGCACGTTGTGTGACAGCAAATATGATTGTTAGAATATGCTGGTAAATAAATAAAGGTATTACTACTGAAATGGGAAGTTTTGATATGATGATAAAAACACAAGTCTTACATAACTTTTTTCCGACAAGAATATGTTCTATCAGTGCTATGATGGATTATAATTCATTTGCTCTAAAGTGGTGAGAATGTAAAAGTAGTAATAGTAATATATAGTAATAGTAGTAATAATATTAATCGTTATTGACCATACTCCCTCCATCCATCCGTCCATCATCTAACATCATTTAACCTAAACACCTACGCTCTTATTATTATTATTATATTATTATTATTATTATTATTATTATTATTATTATTATTATTATTTTTTATTATTATTATTATTATTTATTATTATTATTATTATTTATTTATTTATTTTTTATTATTATTATTTTTAGATACTGCAGTTTTAAATGCACTCCTGTTCTTGTTACATTGTAAGAACTGAACATTTCCTCTTTAGGTCTCGTCTGCTTCAGAAGATTTAACACTTCAAGTCAGTTTCAGATGAGTTTCATATATCTTCTGTTCCAGATAAGAAATGCGCACAGTGCTAATGACAGATCTGTTATCTGTCTTGGCCATTAGCTTCAGTGTGAACTAATTAGAGGATGCAATTAACTCCAGTTGTTTTGTGGTCAAGGTATATATGCACTGATTGTTACATATTATGTGGCTCTCCTCCATCCAGCAGGAACTTAGACTTTCCGAGGAAACAAATGTTCCTGGTGCCGTTTTCACAGACATTTTTTATTTTTTTTCTCTCTCTTTGTTTTTTGCCTTTGTTCTTTCCATAACTTAGTAGCTTTATGAGTCAACAGTAACGTAAAACAAAATTAACAAACTGCCTCGGGATCTTACACATGTGCGCACTTATTCAAATTAGTGCTGCTCTTTATGACTGCTCAAAGCTCTTTGAGTGCTCTAACTGCAGCTTCTCCTCCGCGGAATAAAAGGATTACTGTGGCAATTTTACCTGTGGCAGCAGGAAAAATGGAAACTTACAAAGTTTTCTGAGTGCGAGAAAATGTAAGGGTTTAACCCTTTAAAGGATTAACCCTTTAAATATCATAAAGGGTTAACCCTTTAAAGGGTTAATGTTTTAGTTAGTCATGAGTTGTTCCTGCCAGCCAAACAGTGCAGTTTGTTTGATGTGTCGGCTGTGTGGACAATGTCAACCCATTTGTGCTTTTTCAGTCAGCGAATTACTGTTTTTGTTTATGTCGGATTTTTAACAATATAAATAAAACTAATAATTTTTCCTTCCACTCTCGTTGCACGTCATGGTTGTGATAGGATCAGGATATTATTGGTCATGATGTCTTGCTCAAAATGCCTCCAGCCATGCACGGCTTATCAACATATGGATTGTAAAAAGCTCAACGGCTTTTCTACAAAAATAACACAGCACCAGACTTCGGTTCTGTTCTTTGGTGTCACGGTCGCAAGCAGGAAGTATGCTTGTATGTGAGGCATGTTATTCAAGCAAAGAGCAGAACCATGAGAGGAGACGAACCCTGTGGGAAACGGGAGTGATCACAAGAGGTTCCAGCACCAACCGAGGAGAAAGAAGGCAGATCAGTAGTGGAGAAAGTGATTGGAGGATTGGAGGAATAAACACCAACAGGAAATCGGGATCGGAGGGGGTGAACTAAAGCAGGACAGTAACTCCAGGACATGAATCCACTAAGCTACAGAGCAAACAAAATGTCAAAGTTCCACTCGAAATAATCGTGGCATTTATTGAAAACGTTGCGCTCGATCTTGCGTTGATCAGCTGGTTTTCCCGGCAGACCAGCTGAATGTCATGTCTGCTGGCTGGTGGATTACTGTTATCATGCAGCTGCAGTACGGCTATGCTCCGCCGTGGCCCTCGCTGTTGTCTCTTCGCTTTACCAGCTGACAGATTTGGTGTTTTGCAGATTTAGCCTCGCAGCTTCTGGGTATGCAGATGGGGAGGATTGACCTCCTGCGACCTTGGACGAGTGCCCTGGCGGAGGACGGTGGCGACCTCGGGATGGGTGAAAATTGTGCTGCATTGCAGCAGAGCAGCTCCGGGTGCTGCATGCTTTCACCCTTGCACACATTAAACAAACACGCAAAGATGCAGCGCTACTTTCTGGAGCAGCACAGCATGCTCAGATGTACACAAATCAATATAACCACTCACACTCTGTCTTCCTGGGCAAACAGAGAGAGGCGTTTCCTGCATCGCCTACTGCTGTACCACTGGGTGAAATGCACACACCACTTCAGTGACTGTTGATCACTTATGTCCAAGCATTTCCCATTCTGCTTCCCTTATTTATGCACAAATAATCACAGCAAAGTAATAATACACAATTTGGAAAACAAACACATTCAGCAGACAACAATAAAAATACATAAACTCATAGAAAATTTGACTGGTTCTAATCATGTGTGTTAAGGTTCCTCTGTGCACCATTCAGGCTATATCTACACAGCCATGAACGCACCAGCCAGTTTTCAGTATTACTGTATTACACATAAGCAAATGGCTCTATGCCAAGACAGCCACTACAGGCCTCCTAGTCAGCTCAGCAGGGCATCCACAGGGGTCCAACATGTCACAGCAGAGTGGAGATGTGTAACTTAAGCACCAGCACAGCTCAGCACCTCATTAAACAGTGTTTTTTTTTTTTCTGGGACCAATAAAAAAATCCCTACACACAGTTTTATCACCTTGATGTGTCAAACAAACTTCGAGCACGGGGATATTTAGACGAAGTCTGAGGAAAGTGAACAGCTGCCCAGAGCAGTGAGGCGCTATATTTTCACCTCTTGGGGAGCAGTTTGAGAGTTGTTCTGTGGATCACTGGCAATAAATCCAGTAAAAATAAAAAAGAAAAAAAGAAAAAAGATGACCGACTACAGATCTTCTTTTCTGCTGGGAAACCTTTGGGCTCTGCCACTCATGTGGATGTTACGCTGACATTTAAATTCAACCTAAGCCGTGTTGGCCTGCAGACCCAGTCATGGAAGCATGAAGACCCCTTTCAGTCAGATAATGTATCCTGCAACGAAGCCCTCGTCATAATTCAGATATATAACTATAGGCCCAAAATCACTATACTGTATTCCGTATTTTTCAGACTATAAGTCACTACTTTTTTCCAACGTTTGGACCATGCGGCTTGTAGCCCAGTGGGGTTTTTCTATGAATTTTTCTTCAACCACCAGGGGTCTCTTTAGCAGGAAGTGAATCATTGAAAGTCAAAATTGGAAATCAAAGAAAAAAGTGCTGATTGAGATAATTGATAACCACACTCCAGTCCATAGGTGGCGGAAAATACACCTTAAGTTGGTTGCCATCAACCAATAAAACACAAAAGAAGAAGGTGCTGATTTTCATTTAGAATAAACACATGCTAGCAGCAGGCATGATGGAGAAATGTTTTCAAACTCATACCCCGTCATCATGGAAACAGCAGGAAGAAGTTCATATGATGCAGCTTTTAAGTTGAGGACTATCGATCTGGCAGTAAAGATCGATATCCGCTGCACGTAAACTCAGCGTGAACGAATCCATGATTTGGCGTTGGAGACGGAGGGCTGCGTCCTTAATAGCGGATTTATTCAGGAAACCGAGAGCAGTGGAGATATCAGCGGCTTATAGCCCGGTGCGGCTCATATATATGTATATTTCCATTTTTTATATATCTATCTATCTATCTATCTATCTATCTATCTATCTATCTATCTATCTATCTATCTATCTACATCTATCTATCTATCTATCTATATATATATATATATATATATATATATATATATATATATATATATATCTGTCATATATTTTTTATATATATATATATATATATATACTTTGTAGGTGCGGCTTATAGTGAGTTGTGCTCTATAGTCCAGAAAATATGGTAAATCGTGTGCAGTGTTAGACTTTATGCTATTTTCATTCAACCAGGAAGTTTGTTTCTGATAGGTATGGGTGAGAGTGGACAGGGGGTTCTGTTATGGCCCTTGAACTGAAGAGATAATAGTAACTCAGCTTCTTACGATGATGTGCAACTAACTAGAAACTATAGGTTATTGGTATCTTGGACAAATTGTATTCTCCATGTCTACTTTAACAGTGAATTTAAAATTAAACTATTACACTTTTTAGCTTCACAGTTTTTATCTGCTAGATTGGGGCTCTGCAACCTGTGGCTCCAGAGCTGCAAGCATCTCATTGGCTCACTTAATGTAATAAACAATGAAATATTGTTTCATTCTTTTGCTCTGAGCCCCCAACACATATTTATATCCTTAAAATTACTGATGAAAAACAGATTTTTTTCATGAGAGCAATTTATAACTGCTGGCTACGTTTTTGCACGTTGCTTCAGTTATTTTGTTGATTTATTTTGGGTTATGTGCTCCAAGTATTTGAAGTTGGAAGGCCTCCTAGCCATCATAATAGACTTTAGCTTCTTTCATAGATTTTCTGTCAAATTCGAGTAAGGACTCTGGCTGGGCCAATTTAAAACATTAATATAACTCCTAAAAAAACCATCTTGGTAAATAAAAATTGCATCTAAATCTGTCATAGGTATAAATAATATTGGATGTCCTAATACTGTATCTAATAATCTAATCTGGAGACCCAAATATACCGTCACCAAAGCTGGTCATGCTTACTTCACGTCCATCTGTTAAAAAAAACAGCATTGCTGAGATAGAAAAACACAAACACACCATGCACTTTTAGATAAACACTTCTGTTTATTATTTATTATACCATACGCATTTTCATATTATAGTTCTAATACAAGTAAGTCAAAAATAATAATCATAATATATTTGTATATAGAGATATATAGAAAACTAATCCAATAATCTACTTTTTACTTGGACGTCACTTCCTTGTAAAAAAAAACAAACAAACAAAAGAAACAATATGGACAACATATCACCTTCCACCCAGCTTCAATATAGGCGCTTTAAGGGAACATAAGATAATACAAAAAAGAAAAATTACACCTGATCATTGCATTTTGTAGAACTAGAACATCTGTCAGCAGCTATTAACGTTGACCATCTTGGTTTAAGACACAGGAAGAGTTGTTTTTTTTGTTGTTTTTTTTTTGCAAGGTTGTCTTTAAGGAAAAAAAATGTGTTTTTACATTTACTTGAAATGGCCAGAGTGGTGATGTTTTTACGAGGAATGATGGTGGCCATGTGATCGTCTGGATTCGGAGACTGAGATTTTAGAACATTAGATTATAGCAGTCTCATTATACATGTCGAAGGTAATAAATCGCCAAAGATTAGGTAGAGGACAGAGAAAGCAGGGGGAGACGGGAAAGAGCAAAGAGTGTGGGAGAAATAATTGACTTAAAGAACAAAGAACTGAAAGTTTTCTGTGCTTCCCCAATCATGATCTACTTTTGTAAACAGAGGATAGCAGCACAAAAAGTGCAATGTCCTCAATCTCTTCTCCAATCCCCGTCCAACCTCCCTGCGCTCTCTCCAGGAGTTAGCGAAACCGCAGCTGGCACAGAGAGATATCCGCTCTGATCCATTTAACCATGGCAGGCCTCATGAGTCTTCCAAATCATCATTAGCATTCTCATCAAAAACAGAAAAAGGAAAAGAAAATAAAAACCTTCTCACTCCACATCCCGTTCAAACTCCTGATATGTAAAAATGAAAACATGGAGGCAGGCTGTTTTAAGGGCTGTGCACATGGAAGAGGTCTGGGACTACAGACGGTCCGGAGCCATGGAGGGCGGCTTCCAGAGGCCCTGAAGTCTGTCAAGCCCAGAGTCACGGGAGGGCTGCCCCACTACCACCCCTCTTTCTTTGGTGAGGCGTGGGTGGTCAAGTTGTCAAGAGGAGGCATCAAAGCTGTACAAGAAAAAAGACAAAAAGGAGAAAATAAATGTGTTTTTAACTGAAACCGTTTCTGAGTTGATCTAATACATCCAAAAGCAAGCAATAATGTATGACATCAGCACTCTATTTCAAAGTTTTAAAACCACAAATTGTATTTCAGTGTACTGCATTTGTGTTTTATGTGATAGACCAACAACATAAATCAAATAATTGTGAAAATGAGCATTTTAGTAAGTAAATCTAGCTGCTTTGAGAAGGCTCAAGGGCTTTGTTGGAGAATATTAGCGAACAACCAGCAACATTAAGACCAAGGAACACAGCAGACAGGTCGGTAATGAGTTGAGAAAAGGTTTAAAGGTTAGGGGTAGACATATCTACATATTTCCATCCATCTATCATTTGCCCGTCTTGGAGTTATGGGGGCAGCAGGCTAAGCAGAGAGGTTCAGACTTCTCCCAGCTCCTCTGGGGGAATCCCAAGGTGTTCCCTGCCAGTCGGGGAATACAGTTCCTCCAGTGTGTCCTGTGTCTTCCTCTGGGTCTCCTGAACACCTCACCAGGGAGGCATTGCTAAACAGATGCCCAGCTAACCTCTACTGGCTCCTCTCAATGTAGAGAAGCAGCAGCTCTACTCAACTCACATCCAGATGACAAAAAGCTTTAACCTATCTCTAATGGAGAGCCCAGGAACTCATTTTATCCACTTGTATCCGCAATATTGTTATTTTGGTCACTACCCAAAGTTTGTTACCAAAACTTTGGGTAGTGACCAAAGTCAAGACCTTCACCTTTTGAATCAGCTCTCTCTTTACCATGACAGATTTAGTTGTCTAATTCTATTTAGCAGACTTCCAGCACACAAATTTCTGCCAACTTTAAAAATCAGCTGTGGCTTAACTATAGGTTGCAGAAGTTCAGGATATTCGTTGGGTGAACATTTTGTGGTGATACTTACAAAAAGTTGTAAGTACCCTGCAACACCCTGCAACACTTACAACGTTTTTATAAGTTCCTAAGCAAGGAACCTATGCAAGGTCCCAGCCTCTGCAAGGTCCCAGCCTCTGCAAGAAACCTTGCAGAGGCTGGCATAGTCCCATGCATTTGCCCGTCTTGGACATGGGAAAAACATGGAAAAACATGGGACCTTGCATAGTGGGAAAAACATGGGACCTTGCATAGTCCCATGTTTTGTTGACCTGCTGTGACCCTCTGACAAAATCAGCAAAGTCTGGGATTTTTAGAATCAAGAATGACAAATGTGTCCCAATTGTCCGAAGTACCTAAACTGAATATCAGAAAACTTTGTAGATATTTAGTCCACAACTTCAGAGAATTGGCACACCCTCAATTTGGAACAATTGGTGCCCACTTTCAGACAATTGACCCCTGCGTTTTGGGTCATTGGGCCATACTTTCGGACATCAGTCACACACTTAAATTGGGACAATTGAGAGAATTTGGGACGACTGGCACACAGTCTTGGACAATTTGCACACATTACATTATGAGATTTGTGTGTTCCAATTTCCCATTTAAAACAGATCCAAAATGGAAATTTGACACATCATATGATGCAGACTTCCACAGTTTAGGTGGAAGAATCTGTGACAAGAAGAAAACCATGTGAAATCCTAGTTTGGTTGTATTGTTCTGCTTATGTTTCACTTTTCATACTCAGGCGCAAAATAATAAGAGTAGTAACAGATTCCCAGAATATTTTTATTTTGCAGCAACAAGTCAGGAGAGATGGATAATGGAAGAAAACAGTTTCTCTACACGTGCTGTAAATGGAACTGCTGAAGAATGTGATTTTTAATTTGACTGATGCTTGGAAGACATTATTTATTGTTTGATTGTGTATTTTCTCATTAATGCTCAATGGATGCATTTAAATGAAGTTTTAATCACATGTTCTTCCACCCTAATTCACTAGCAGACTATAATCACTAGTGACGTCTGACTTGTTACGACACGAGAAGCTTTCATGAGACTGAGCTAGTTAATTGTAATTAAGCTATCATTAATGCTGCTACAGACAAAAAGGGACAAAAAGGCCATAACTACTGCCTTATTGCTGGGTAGTTTGCTCATCAGAACCCAACTTAGCTGCCTCACAGTCCTCTATTTTACCAATAATACATCACAATCTTTCTCTTTAGTATCTATGCCACCTGATCCCAGCTTGTTCAGAAAAGTTGTGCACTAGACATAAGTGAACTTACAAATAAAAGCTGAAAGAATCTGCACAATTGTGTATGTGTATTTTTTGAGGTCAATGTTTCTTTTAGAAATCAATAGATCGCACTGAAAGGTTAGCAGGAGAATCAAGCCTCTGCTTGTCCATTCCAGAAAGGTCCATACAGATGATATTAGGTGCATTACACTCACCTCTCGAAAGTTCAACAAAATGCAATAATTGGAATCCCAGTGTGCATGGAGTCCTGCATGCATAGGCTTTATTGAGTTCAAAACTGGTATAGTAATAGTACTACCATATTACCTAAACTATAAGTCACTCCAGACTACAAGTTGCATCAGCCGAAAAATGTAGCGTGAAGAAAAAAACAATATATATGTCATACCAGACTACACTTCACATTCATTTAGAAATTGTCCAACGTGAGGTGGACCTCATCCACAGGACTTTTATGGTCCAGTGATACGTGTTCAGTTGCTTTTCAAAATTGACAAAAACGATCAACTTCGGCTTGTAAGTCAGCTGGCAGTTTCTGATGTGCTGATGTCCGTGCTCTAAATCAGGGTGTTTAGGAAAGGCTCCGCTCCAACAGCAAAGTGCGCAGAACACCAGAGGCGCATGCAGGGTCAATCTGAGGTGAGGTGCTTGAATTGCATGAAGTGGCAACAGCTGCAAAGCAATGAATTTTCATCTTCTTGGTAACTACCAAGGCGCGGAGATGTAAGCCTCAACTGGTACTGTAGCAGTTTTGAAAGATAACACCGACCGATAGACTCGGCTATCTATTTTCTACGGTAGGAAAATCAGATAAGGTATCACAGACCATCAGAAAATCTGCAGTTTGTTCTTATAGCATCCATCTGTGGAGTTGTTCCTTAAGCTTTGGCCCTCCTGCTTCTAGTCTGTAATTAGCTTTCCTCACGGCTGCAGACAGTAATGTTTAATCCTTGGCTCACGTCAAAAAGTATGAATTAACATCTAAGAGAAAAATCAAATAATTTACACATGGCTATAAGTCGCAAGACCAGCCAAACTATGAAAAAAAGTTTAAAAAAAGTTCCAATTATAGTCTGGAAAATGCTGCATGCAGAATAAAAACTAACATTCTCAGCTTCGTCGTCTTTTGTGCTCCTGACAGAATGTTTTGTGGCTGCTCGCATCTGTTCAACGCTGCATCAGAGAGCTCAGGGTGACCAGGGCCAGACTTAAGCCTGGAGTGTTAACACACCCTTCTTACTTGTCTCCTAGCTAGCCACAGACACAAAGTACATCATCTGATGTTTTTTGTATGACACAAGAGGGAAGGGAACTGCGCTGTGGCAGCATATTGTTATGTTTAAGCATTTTCCAACAGAAGCAGTCAGGCAGGTACGCCGTGTTTCTCAGTCATCAAATATTAACAGAGCCATATCAGCCTCACACCGAGGCCTGATTGAAGATGTACAAGGACACACAGAGGCAGAATAGGGTCACCTCTAACACCATCGTCCCAGTAAACTCCCTGATTCCACCTGAGAAAGTGTAGGAACTGATGCAGTTGAGAAACACTTAGACTGACATCATATTTAATCAGGACCAGACTATATATTTATTTATTTCTCAATGATTACTATGAGAATCATATGGCAAATACTGCCATATGTTAGGCCTCTCTCACCAAGAGATTTTTTATTACTTCACGTAAATTCTGCTAATGTAAACCCCTGCAGCCTAGTCTGAATAGATGTCAACACAGGAGTTAAAATCAGAGAGCCACACTGAATGGTGAAGTAGAATAATGGGAGCTAATTATAGGATTATGGACCCTTCTGGTAAAAACTGACAATGCCCTTCACTGGCTTTTCATCTTCTCGCTGAGTACCTAATTAACACAAAGGCGGTTCATAAGTTAAAAAAAAAAGCATAACAATGTGCAGAGTGGTTTACCTGTCCCATAGCTTGACATTTCTGCAGTTGTTGGTGCAGCAGCCTGCTGATATCAAAGCTGTGGTAGAAAAAAAGGAGACACAGAGGAGGAGACAAGTCTTAAACGTGTTCTTCTGACAAGCAAAGAGGGGCTCATTAATTTAGAACTGATGTCTGCCAAAGCATGGGAAAATGACTCATGAATAAAACACTTTGATTGACAAGTCGTTTTTGCTGTCATTTAAAATGTATGTCAAAAATAGAACTGGGAAAACTGCGGTCTGTCTTTTTAATCCACACAGACACACACAGACAAAAGGCAAACCAAACACGAAGAGAAAGAACCCGAACAACACAGGAGGGCACTTTGGAAATCGCCCAAGTCCCCTTTGATCATTGAGAGATGACTTGTGTAAAGGGATGTGGTGGTTTCCGGTTTTAAAGTTGAAGTCCGTATCTTTTGTGATAGCTGTTCCTGTGCTTTAAAGTCGTTTTTTCTCGCAAGTCATAGATAATAAGGAGGTTTCTGTAATGCAACATTTTGAAGAACACTGTGATGGACTGCCAAGCCATTCATGGTGTACCGCCTCCCACAACTCTGCACAGAGAGCAAGTTAGTATAGGAAAGTGGGATGGATGGATGGATGGATGGATGGATGGATGGATAGATGGACGTGGTCCATACTGTCTGCCTAGACCAGGGGTGGGCAATCCTGGTCCTCGAGGGCCGGTGTCCTGCAACTCTTAGATGTCTCCCTGGTCCAACACACCTGGATCCAGTAGCTGAATTACCTCCTAAGTGCAGTCAGGTTCTCTAGAGTCCTCCTAACAACCTCATTATTTGACTCGGGTGTGTTGAAGTAGAGATGCACCTAAAAGTTGTAGGAGACCGGCCCTCGAAGCCTGGAGTTGCCCACCTCTGGCCTAGACCAGTGTTTCTCAACCCTGGTCCTCACCGCCCCCCTGTCATGCATGTTTTAGGTATTTCCCTTCTGCCACACACCTGAATTGTATCTCTGGGTGATTAACAGGCTTCTGCAGTACTTGATGGTCATGCAATCATTTGAATCAGCTGTTCTAGAATAGAGGTACATCTAAAACATGCAGAGCAAGGGGGCGGTGCGGACCAGGGTTGAAGAACACCGATCTAGACCAAGATTTAGCATTGTAAGAAGACAAAAAAAGTCCAAAACATCTAAGCTTGGCTATAATCTCATAAAACCTCATAACACCATGCCGACAGTGAAGTGGTGGCAGCATCATAATCTGAGGATTGTTATGAACAATACCAAACACCAGTCATTGTGACACAAAATCTTTAGGTGTCTGACTTTTACAAGAAAAAAAGGAAAAACTTGATGTGATGTAATGTAATAAAGTACCTGACAAAAATCTGTGAAGTTTTACAAAAGGGGCTGTAAAGGAAAAATTCTCCTCCCAATCTGACAGTTTTTGAGAGTTTTTGCAAGATGGAGTTTAATCTTGTCAAGATGTGTGATGCTGAGAGACTCTTGACGAAAAAGAATTAATGCAAAAACGGAATCAAGAGATGCTATTACAGCTGCTTTATTATTATGTTTTCAATTGAAATTGTCATTATTTACATCACAGTAAAGCTGGAAAACATTTTATTTTCCTCTTTATTTCTTTAAGACTCAAAAAGCTGGGATTCCGACATAGCCGTGTAAGATTATAGTGTCATTAAGATCTCATAGGAACTCTTATATTAACATGACTACATAAACGAGTAAATATAAATTCAGAACGGTATGTTTGTTATCAGCTGGGACGGACTTGTGTCAACCATAAGAGACCACTGGAATCTAATAGAAATGTGGGACACGAGGACGTCTTCTGCAGCAAAGCTGCAACAAGACAATAAGAAACATGCTGGTCTTGGCGGACATTAATTCCCGTACTCCGGTTCCTTCCCTGCAAATTGCATTACTGAAGACAACAGGGGAAAAATACAATAGATAAATGATTAGTGGAAGAATTTCTGTTTTAAAAAATTGCAGCTTTCTCAACAATCTTTCAATAATTCATCTAATATTGTTGAAATTGTCTCTAATTTAGTTTTTTTTTTCCATTTTCACTTTCAGGCTAATTTGGTAGAAAGCAAATCAATGTTCCCCGACGCCACGTTCCTTACCTCTATTCCTGCTAATTTCAGTCTGCGTGTAGCAGCAGTGCATGCATAACTGGCGCACCTGAGCTAAATGGGAATCTCTTCAGGCCCACACCCACACAGATTGATTTATATGAACCTTAATCACGGCTGACAAAGGGGACAGACAGTGAGATAAAGCAATCACTTTGCAGAATGAGTGATGGTCTGCCGCCTTATGCAGTAAAAGTTAAGTCACGCTGTCACACAGTGATAGATGTAAATGCTACTCCTTCAACTCTAGCTTCTCTAAACAGAAGGCAGTGCTTTGACTCTGTCTGACATCTTTGACCCAAGACTGCTGCCCTGCTTTATTTCTGTCCCTCAGAAAAATGGTGCTGTCAAACCAAGTTCTGTGAACCGAAACTTTTACATCACAGGATGCAGCCTCCATTGCATTTCCATACTGTAGTAGCCCCCCCACTAATCTGCAGAACAAATGGCATTGCATCAAGCACTATAACTTTTAAAAAGATGTCGCCCCTATTTGTCTCCTTCGTCCTTCAAAATTCTTTTATCCTCACCGCCTTGCTTAATATATATATATATTTTTCCCCCCCTTTCAGCCAACAATCTCTGTCTCCCCAGGAGTCCATAATCATGTTTTCAGCACATTTCCTCTCCTTGGCGAGGGCAACATCTTACATTAAAGCTTCATAACACTTTTGTGACAGCCACATCGTGCCAAAGACCCAAAAACCACTTCCATTGTTTATTTTCTGCCTCTTTTCCCTTCATATTATTTATTTTCGCAAAAAAATAAATAAAGAAAGAAGGGAATGAGGGTACGGTAAAAATACTGAAAAAGAAAAACATGCTTACTTACAGTAAGCTGAAGGGTATTTTCATATGGAGGTCAGGGTGAGTAGAATGAGGCTGATTTGATCTTTTAAGCTGTGATGGGAAAAAAAACTCATGCTATTGTTTTCTTTTCTAGAAAAGAATTGCTTTTTTTAATGGTGCAGTGGCTCTAAAACAATTCATGACTGATAAATTGTTAGTTTTTGTCATGTAATATGTTTAGATCTTTTTACACCTTTACTCCAAACAATTTTACTGAAAGAAAATCACTCTGGTAAAAGGAAAATAAATAAATAAATAAATAAAAACATAAATCATGGATGTGTGCTGCATATGCATCCTTAAACTAATACCCCAAACATACAGTGACAGCTTTTAGTTATCTGGAGTTTCCATCTGCCATCAGCTGAGCTAAAACTAATTAATCTGGCATAAAGTTCTGGAAGCCTTTTTTCTGAAATTTGCTGGTTTCCATTAAAGTTGAATCTGCGTTTTACAGAAAGGTTAGAAAGAATCCAAAAGTTATCAGTCAGAAATGGGAACAAACATCTTTACACCGTTGCAGACATGCAATGGCACAGCAAAGATAATTGTCAATACCTCGAGAAAATATTGCATAACAGCAGTTTGAAAAGCTTGACTTCTCTCCAAAATGTACGAAGAAGAATGAAACTGGTTAGGGAGGCTGCCAAGAGGCCAAAATCAACACTGAAAGAGCTACAGGAATCTACGGTTCGTATTCACTGTGTTTTACATGTGATAACAGTCTCCTGTATTCACCATACCTGTGTAATAAGGAGTGAAGTTCGCAATTAGATTAATTAATTCAATAATTCATAATTCAAGGATATAATCAATATTAGTTTAAAAGTGCACCCAATTACTCTCTCCAATGGGTTTGACACAAGGGGGCACAACAAACGACGGCAAAAGGCACAAGTTTTCCACCACGCGGGGTGAACACACCCCTCAGGACGCTTGTAGCGACAGCAACAAAGGTTATACACTTTTCCACTGTCTTGTGTCACGTAGCTGGCCCACACGTACGGGTTTTGATGGTCGATTGGCACAAGTTATGAACTGAATGGACAGGGAGCGACGTTGCCTCCCATGTGTCAAACCCAAACGGATTGGCTTTATAGGGCATTGCGAAAGACTTCTGTCACTCTATATGGAAATAACTTTAATTCTGTTTTTTTATGGTCTCGTTTTCTTTACTTCACTGCCATCTAGCAAGTAACAGCGCTGTTTTATGCATGAAACCGGTATATTGACTGTATATCAGTTTTGCTTCCAAGCTAAAATGTAAATGGTCTCCACAGTCCATAATTCTAAAAACTAAACTGTTTATACCCCTTGCAGATATTCATTCATCAAGATGTTTTTTCGTAATAAAAAGTTCTATCTTAGAAGGAAAAAATGAAAAACTCTCTGGTAGTGAGCTAGAAGGCTTTGAGGCTGGAAAGGCTCCTTGCTATCCCCCTAATCTTTAGTTCCCTCTACAGATTTTCCATCAAGTTTCAGTCGGGACTCTATGTGGGTCCTTCCAAAATGTTAATTTACTTCCAGCCAAAAGAAACATGTTGGTATGCTAGCATTAATATTTTTAATAATAATAATAATAATAATAATAGCACACCCTTTTTACTCACAACTGGTCTTAGTGACACCAGTCCAACATTTATTTCAACACAAACAGACTCATGTTCGCCTAAAACCCATATTTCTGTTGCCCATTAGTTCTTGTCTGCAGTAAATTTCACACTTGGAGTAGCTAAGTGACTGCATATCACTACAAAGACAAACCAATTGTGCGAGTCTGTGTAAAGTGATGGCTGTGTCTTGGCTTAACATGCACTCTTAACTCAAACTCGCAGTCCAAATAGTCTTTATGTGGTAGCACAGGAGGCAGTAGCTTCCTTTCAGCAACGTTACAGCTGAAGCACTGGCAGCATGCATTTACCCTAATACAAACATTATAATCCCAACAGCTACAAGGTGTAAATGTAACTGAGCTATGGCAACACCTACCTCTAATCTATATTTACTGCATGTTTTGTGCTGACTCGCCAACCATCGGTTTTGGGAGCCATTATCTTACAGTGCTTTCCAACTGACTGCAAAGTGACTATTAGTTTTTGTTAAAAAAAACAAAACAAAATAAGCAATATATCGATTCCAGCTGGTTACGTGCTGCATAAATGACAATGTCACTGCTTTTCTCACAAGGTTTTGCAGAGCTGACCTGGACTCTCAGGGAATCTCTGGATCCTGTTGGTATGAACTTTGTGAAACAAATTGGGTTACATGACAACATGATCTGGATTCCACAGAGGGAGCAAGCGCATTATGCAGGTTTTCTTCGTGCGAGGGGAAAAAAGAGGCAAGCATCTTTATTTAATAAAAGTACACAACCTCTGCTGAGCTTTGTGGATACTATATAGGTATTGATGCTTTATTATTTTGCCTTTCACCCCTCTTCTCTTACCGCTCCATGTAGAAAAGGCTTTGGCGTATTGTATTTATTATCTCTCTTTCCCTGTTACCTTCTCCACCACCTCTCTTCCTTTCCCTTCCTTTTCTATTTCATCTCTAAATCAAGTTCTAATTTAGCTATTTCCTTTTATATACAGTATATGCACAATTATCAAATCTAGCATTGTAGCCATATGCATAACGTTCCACTTGAGAAAAATAAATATATTAGATTTCTTTCCGGTACTCAGACAGCAATTCTGATTGCTATTCTGCTGGACAGGCCATGGAGAGAGAAGGAAGAAAGAAACAAGGAAAGGAAGGAAGGAGTCGCCACGGAAACATGTCAACAAATATCGAACAAAATAAAAGATTTTTGAACAGCAGAAATGTCAGCCTTGTGAATCCATACGCAATTTCTATCACCTGACTCTAAAGAGCGCAATTACTGCAGCAGCTTTAAGGTGATTCAGTATTGAATCATTTGACATTTAAGTGTTATTGCACAGGGGTGAACTTCTTCTGATGCCTGCTGGATGTCTGAGCGTTGGGGGACCCTGTGGTCATGTCGGAGCAAAAAATAGGCCAGTGCCTGCAACGCAGTATGATTCGCTCCAGATAGTCTTTGGAGACACGTCGGCAGGGCCTGTCATCACCTTCTTGTATGGATGTCCAGAGCAGTTTTAGAAAGTCTGTGTATTTTTGCCTCACTGCATCAGTGTGTAAGTCACCGGAGCCAGGATCTAATTCTCTGCTTTGACATTTAACAATATACATCTGCAGTACACTGAAGCACTAAAAGGGAACAGTTAGAACATAAAGACGCTAAATGACGCATTTATCTGTAGTAACAGAAATGGTTCGTACTATGAGGCTCATATGCCAACTATTACCCGACCACTAGGAGGCACTTGTAAAGGGCATATTTCTTTACCTTCACATTTAGTCAACTGTGCTGTGTTATTTCTAATACACCACCATACATTGTAGCCCAAATGTATTGATACACCTGAATTAACCTTTTAATTCCACCATGTTTCTTCTGACTAGGAGTAACTCTCATGTTTTGGAGGCGGGGTCCAGCCTGAATCTGATAGAAAATCTGTGGAGAGATCTAAAGGACAGACAAACTCTTCATCACTGTTATTCTTGTTATTCTTTGACAGATGTTCAGTGAGAAACTTTGTTTCAAGCAACGTCTGTGACTTCTTCAAAGGAGAGTCATAAACTGCATAAACATGCAGCCCCCTCGGATGGCATTTGTTGATTTAGTTATGGCCAGAGTGTTAAAACCAAAATTGGATTTATTGGGATATGAGAGCTGTGTAGAGGAAAGAGGAGTTTGGTGCAGGTCAGAGCGAGAAGTCAACAGATAATGTGATTATTCCAGAATAATGTGGGTGCTAAGCTCCTTATATTCCACCTCTGTACAACAGAGCTCTGGAGAAAGGCTCTAAATTTTCCCACAAAGAGATCTGATAGATTGGCTGGGGACATGCTGCTCCCATACTGAATAAATCACTGATAGGAATCCTCTTGCTATCTTTAATGCCACAGCAGTTATTAACTCTTTGCAACTTATAATCTCAAAGTTTATGAAGAAAGTTCACTACCATTTTAAAGCTACTATCCAGACCTTACTTTAATAAATTAGTCTAATATACTTTAAAGTTTTCCACCAACAGAACATGTCAGGGTCTTTTTACTATTTTTTTATAGTAAAAATCTTTTATTTTCTTTCTGCGAGTCTTTACAAACAAGATTTGTTTTGAGCACTTCAATTTGGGATTTTCTGGCTTTTCTTTTTTTATTATTATTATTAACAAAATTTCTTCTCCAAAGAGGTTTATTTGTGCTCTGTATAACTGCACTAAAGCATCTGAGCAAAATGGATTTCAGCCAATAATACAAATATCGAAACAACATTATAAAGAGCAACAGAGGGAATTTGAATGGCCAGGTTTCAATATTAGAGATCTTCAGCAATTATTTCAATGATTTCTGTTTAGGAGGATGCAAAAATAATGCAATACACCTGTTCAACTTTGCTTAAGCTTTGTCATCTACAACAGCATCCATTAGTGTTCTTCCAAAAGAAATCATTGATTCTCATTTACTGCGATTCAGAATCACAACAGAAAAAAAATGGCTCCCCGCCTCCATTTTGTAACTATGCAGGACGTCCTGATGTCACTACTTAACCGGTACTGTAAGGCATTCATGCTCAGAAAGTTACCTACAACCCAAATGCTTCAGAATCTACACAGAAACCCGACAAAAGCCACTGATCCACCAAAATGTTTACTCAGATTAGTTTGAATCTTCCCTTACATTTCAAATCTATACTTAATAATCCTGCTGGATAGTATCTTTATACATTCTGTCAACTAAAACCCTTCATGTTTGTAGTTAAAAAAAAGTATTTGAAAAGTCAACTGAACCAGTGATTAAATTGGGATAAATGTCAGAATAAAGTCTGAACACAAACACACGAACCAGCTCACCCACGGCGATCCTCGTCTCCCTGTACTCTTTGATGTGCCTCTTCCTCCTTGCCTCTCCCTCTTCTCTCAATTTACAGAATCGATACGAGGTAATTTCACATGGCCATTCACTACGATCGTCTAAAAATCAGCTACATGAATTATTCAGGTTGCCTGTGCAGGCGAGCCCGTGGAGATGCACAGCAGTTCAGTGACCGACCGGTAAGCTGGCATTCATTCAGACAATCAGAAAGTCAGCTTGTCAGAGTGATGCTGAAAGTCGGTCAAGCTACTTAGTTTAATGTTTTGTAGGTTGCAGCATTTAGATGTACAGCGCATCCAATTCAGGATGCAAGCAAATAACCCATAAGACTCATATATCATATTTCACCAGGTGTGACAGAATTCTCAACTTAGAAAATATTTCAAGCAAGCTTTTGCTGTTTTCTGTTTTGAAAATAATCCTGCAACTGAAAAGACAATCAAAATGAAACAACCACATAAGCAAATTACAAAATCATTCAAATTTCATAACTTTGCAGTTCATACTGTTTGTCCTAAAGTTCTGCATCAGGCTACAAAACACAAAGAATGTACAGATGCAACCCAGCAGTCAAAACCTCTGACAGGGTAGTATAGTAAAAAAAAAAAAAATAAAAAAAATGTCTTGGATCCACATCTGAAACAATATCAAAAGTTAATCACTTCTAAGGGAGCGTGCCACTCTGCTGTTAAAATCTTAATGCAAATTTCCCCATTAAGTTTTAAAGAGTCCTTAAGATAAACAAACATGCTATCCCAATGGAAGGCACATCAACTACAAAGTCACATGCACACCAAAATGGGACGATTCTTACTTTCTCCAGGCTTTACCTTCGCAATTATTACAATTTTGGTAGTTTGTCCAATAATCGCTAAAAAAATAGAAAACAAATCTGCTTAACCAGACTTAAACCATCACATAATCTCGATGAAGAAAATAAAAAATTGCATACTTGTTAAACATCAAATCAGAACTGCAGTCCCATTCACAACACAAAACTAAAAATCAGCCAGAATATGGATTGATGGTGCACAAAACCATCTGTGGTGAGGTCATAGTGTTTTTAGTGTTTATTATTCTGCTAGTAGCATATCTGGGTCTTGCATGCTCCGTGGACAAGCAGCAGTGACAACATATCTATAATATATGGCTCTAATTTATATGTAAGACTTTGTCATTAGAGAATTGACCTGTGGTCAAGGCTGCATTCCCACACTGGATTGGCAATGTTTTATTGTAGTAGGAATTAATTTATTTAAGAGCTCTGGTGTCAGATCTGCTGTCCGTATCCTGCCCTGCAATTGCTCAGGCAACAAAAAAGGATGAAAAAGCAGAAATAAACAATCAGTGCAAACAAACCCAACTTCTAGGAAACCTGACCGGCACCAGCCCTCTGCAAACCAAAGAGTTAGTTTCATGATGTGAGATTAGAGATCCAAGCAGAAAAAAAGAGCACACTCCTCCAAATTGCATGTATCGAATGGTTGTCGATTGTTTATGAGGATACTGCAGGATAGTATCCGGCATAAGCGTACAGAGTGTGCTAAAAGATTATAAAAAGTGACACATCATGTCCTAATTTAAAGACAGACGAGAAAAAAAGAGGGCGATCAAGTTAATTGATACGTACTGGTTTGGGTAAAGTTATTTCTAAGGCTTTGGGAATCCAACGACCCACCTGAGAGACACAAAGGTGAACATTTAGATGTGGACCAAAGTCATTCCCAGGAAGCATTGACAACATAAGGTCTTTAAGAGACCTGAACAAGCTCTAATGTTGTAGGTCTCACTTGTCTTAGTTACGCTCAGAATCTAAGACTCAACAACAAAAAAGACTGGGCAAAAGTAACATCCCTGGGAAAGTGTTCAGGGTGAAAACCACTGCTAATCAAAAATATTACAAAGGTGTGTCTGTCGTGATCCGTGGTTTTCTGTGTTTGTTTTTGAGTTTTTCCTGTGTTTATTGTTATCCTGTTCCCTGAGTCTCCGTCTCTGCGTCTTCCCAGTTGATTGTCTCCCAGGTGTGTCTTGTTCCCCTGATTACCCCGTGTGTATTTAGTCTCACCTGTTGTCTGTGTTTCTTGTGGGGTCCTTGTTTGAGTTTGTCTACCGCATGTCAGTTTTGCTCACCAGTAGAACTGTTAAGTCCTGGTAGCTTAGCTCTTGTGGTCAGTCTATTTTTGGTCTCCAGTCGTATTGATAAGTCCTGGTTTGCTTAGCTCTCTTTTCAGTCTTTTTGTCAGTTGCTACTGGTATTTATATAGCACATTCTTAGCAACAAGGAAATACAAAATACTTTACAGGAATTAAAAGGAAATACAAACAAAATAACAAAGCAAAGGAAAGAAAAGAGACTCTAATAATGTTGGTCCAAAGTAAATAAACTAGATACTCTAAGTAAGTCATAAAACTATGTCAGAAAAGACTCATTATAGACACTTTTGAGGAAATATAATCGTTTCTAGCATTTTTAAAATATAATCATTTTTTAGTGTTTGAGTTAGCTCTATCTTTTACTTAGTTAGGAGTTTTTGTGTCACTGAGGTTGTAAAATAATAAACCACAGGAGGTAGAAAATTTTATCTGTGAAAACATCTCAAAGCAGGGGGACATTCAGGTCTCAGGAGATAAGGAGCCCTCAGTGAACATCTGGCATGGTAAACTATTGACCTATAGACTTCTGAACTTTGAAGCTGTGAACTTTTAAACTTTCAGACTGTTATCATATAAAATATTTTAATATTGCATGTTTTCATTGAATATTTTATTTGAATATTGTATTAGTTGTAGAAGTAAAACCAGTCAATGATGAATGCAATTGAAAATGTTTTGTACTGTATTAGGAAACAGGAACTGTATCTAATTACTTTTTGTAGTTTTGTATGAGTTTAATATCAGGGAGATTTTGGGAGGAATAACAGAGCAAAAGCATATTAAGTTCAGAGATAACTCTTATTGAATCAAATATAGGATTTAGGGTTTGTTTTGGGAGAAAAGGAGAAAAAACCAGAGTTTCACAGGGACCTGTGAAATGCTTTGTTCGTGGCTCAGGAAGGAGCCAGATCCTGGTGAAAGCCATAAACCAGCAGGAGATCAGGAGAAGTTCTCCTTAGACAATAGGGACAAAATGGCTTTAGAAAGGGTCAGAGACAGGTCCTGGTTGGATGAGCAAAGTTCCACCCTATTTGAATAAATTAAAGAAAAGAGGATAAAACTTTACACACAGAGTAACAAATCAGCTTTTGCTCTTTGCAACTTCTCCAAGGACATTCTTGCTGTCTGCTTGTCATTTCCATCTTTTGTCTTTTCCTCTTCTCAGGTAAATTTATGTGTTTGTGCTCTGAGGTTTTCTGATGTTTTGTGATGTGCTTTTCTGGTGATAGTTTGCATCTGTCTTGAATAAATGCTGATTATTGTGACACCGTTATCTCTGCGTGATCTCAGTCCTTGCGCACAGCATTTTTCTGAACCCGGGCAGAGAGGATAGAACGAGTCATAACACAATGGTACTGGTGCAATGGTCTTGTTCTTTCATGATCTACCTGGCTTGCTGTAATTGATGAATGAATTCAACCAATGCTGAAGGAGAATGTGTCATTAGTTTGTGAGCACTTGGGTTATGCAGCAGGACAACGATCCTCAGCTCACGAATAACTCCTGTTCTAAATGGCTTTCAAAACGAAGTGGAGCACTCCTCCAGCAAAACGCTTCAGTTAAACCAAGATGATTTCATGTTAAACTGCCTGTATAAAGAAGAGTGGGGAGTAATTCCTCCATATGATGTAAAAGACTTTATCACAAACCACTGATGGCAGTAGTTCCCACGACAGATGTGACAGCCATTTATCAGCTTTGAGGGGCAATTACTTTTTTACAGAGGTGAGTGTGGATAGATTTTTTCCCTTAGTAAATTAAATCCTAATTTTAAAACTCCTTTTAGTATTTGCTTGTGTGTCATGTTTTTCTTTTTCAAGTATTTTGGCCTACTTTAAGTCATCAGTCAGGTTCCATTTTAAGTCATTTCTAGATTGGAAAGGTCTAGCAATAAACAGGAAAGCAAAATAATAATTTGGCTAGCAAAACTGGACCCAGCTCTCCCAAGAAATGCGATTACTAAGAGTTCATTTATGATCTTATAAGAAGCTAACAATACAATTAGCTTTTTTTTCCGCCTCATTCGTTGAACTTATCTGAAAACTTCATTTTTTACATTTACTGATTATCTGTAAATCTTGATCCGAAACATTTATGTGTGCAAACAAAGCAACAACTGATTTTTTTACGGTACTGTAAATGAGGAGAAAAGGCTGCAATGAAGTTAATGACAACCGCTAGGAAGAAACAACGGCCTGAAGTCTCTGTGTCTGCAGTGAGGCTCAGAAAGTGACTGCAGTAGAATGTAGACGAAGGAGAGCACTAAACTCAATGAAACAGAGAGGAATAATTGATACCCTGCAGCTTGATTGAGCCTGTGAGGATTGTGTGTTTGTTTTTGCCCTTGCGATCGGAGGGTCATCAAAGACCGCGTTCAGGCAGTTGCATCAAACACGCACAGGCAACTCAATTATTTCTCAAGAGATCCTCGGAGAAATTCATATTTACAAGTAAGGCATAGAGTAAGAGGAAAGAAATAAATAAAAATGACTGAACTAATAACAGATACATGCGATACGTCTTTAAACTCTTCCTCTGATGCCTGTGTGTCCTGCGCTGCGGCTCCACATAACAGCAGCTTGTATTTTGCTATACTTCTCTGAGGGAAAATTAAATATTTAGGTAGACACTTGCAAGATAAACTGCTGTTGTCCTATTTTAACGTGTCACTACCCATCCATCCTCAAGGCTGATGAATAATATAACAGACTGGGCGGAAAACAGTGAAGCATGCGTGCGATCGCATCTCAGATGTGCTAAGAAGATGAAAGGGAAGATTTCATTGATAAACGCGCTGGTAGACACTTTAGGTTTAAGCATCCCACAATCCATTGCTGTACCGTCTGACACCGGCTTCCAAGTTTAATATATTCTCCCAGAGGTTGTTAAACTTTGATGTCCATGGTTCTAGAGCTGAAAAGGTTTTTTTTTTAGATGTTTTTCCTCTTCCTTGTGAAAAAATCCCCAAACATTTTTCATCTATGGCATCAATAAAACCCCTTTTAGATATAGAAACACTGCAACACATTGAATCAGATATGAAAAATGTGCGTGCAGCCAACAGAACAACGTAAAAGAATGCAGCAGTGACGAAAGCTTTGACACAGTGTCAAGTGCTCATACATTTTCTAACCTAATAACAAGGTGTATATATAAAAACTTATCCTGGTGGCAAAATATTGCCGTTCGCTCTCCGCACATAAAAGAAAGCAAAATAGGGTTTTTTCCAAACTTCATAACATGGTGCTTGAGAGTGCTCGCAATTTCTCAACACCAAACCTTCAATAGCCTACTTATTCTTGAGCAACAACCCTAACCTCACAGTGAGAAAGCTATAATGGGATGGCATAAAGGAAATACATTTATTGGAAATGCCTAATCAAAGTCCAGATCTAAATTCAGTAATTGCAAGATTTGACAATTACTGCATGTAGACACTCTGTTTCCTGTCTAACAATAATTTTCGCAAAGAGGTCTTGCAGCTGTATTTGCACCACCACAATAGTCATATTTTTGGCACTTTAAAAAACTTTTTTTTTTACATCTACAGGAAACTACAAATGCACAACAAGCTTTTCATATTCTTATTTATAAACGTAAAAGACATGCATCATTTTCTTTCTCCTTTTCAATGAACTACCATGTAGTACTGAAGGGTGGGGAAACACCATGCCAGACTCATTCTTTACGACTACAATTACTATCACACAGGAGTAATTAGAAACACTTGGAGTGTAGATAGTGGCAACATACTGGGTTTTGAGGCAACTCCAGAATCCTCCTAATGTGTTTTACCTGCAGCTAGAGCTTTGCCTGTATTACAAGAAAGTGGTAATTAAATGTGCTTTCCTTTCTTGTTTTTTTGTTTTTCGTTACAGAATAGGAAATGAGCCAGCCAGTCTGGAGCAGTAGGGGGTAATGAAATAGATTCCAGTATCTCTGAGAGGAAATCTTTCAGCGCAAAAGCCGAAAGAGACAGAGTAATAGATAATGATATAAATATAATGTCAATCATCTTGTGTCGGTCGAATCAGACAATCCATCTGCGGTAATGGAGGGCCGTTGCACGTGAGCCTTGCTGTCGTTCTAGTCAGAAAAACCATTACATCAAATACACAATAAGGGCAGGAGATAAATCAGGAATTAGGTAACTGCATCCCTTTGACATCGGTATTCCTAATGCGTTATCTCACTTTCTCTTCTTTCAGCAGACGGTTGAGCTGTAGAAAGCCATCATGGTGACAGGTGCAGTAAAGCAGCCTGTCTATTGCTTGACCATTGATAAGACAATCCATTGATAAGCACTGCAGCTATGTAAGCAAGCGCGCTACGTAATTAAAACTTTGAGAAAGTAGTCTGAAACACAGCGATACGCCTGATCCTGCACAGATTCCAGGTTTTAGTCAAGGTTTGATTGATTCCCTTTTAGTTTTCTAAGGACTGCAGATAAAAGAAAAAGAGAAATGTGCAGCAATTGTTTTTTTTGTTTTTTTTAAGAAGTAGTTTAAAATAAAGTCAGAAATGAAGCAATTATTCTCCAATGGACACCAAATTTAACATGTTATTTATTGATTAATTTAAGTGTAATAAAATAGAATAGCGTGTGGGAATCGATAAATGGGACTGATGGTGAACAATATTTATAATGAAAAGCACTTTTAGCTTTTTTAATTTGTTTCTAAGGAACCTTTCTGAGAAGTTTTTATTATAGTGTATTAACTTTTAATTAGTTTGATTAGAGATTACCTTTCATAGATTCTGCGTTCCCTTTTTCAAGTTGTTTTGTTTGAACAGTAGTCCCTTTCCTTTTATTTAATTCGCTAAACGCACAGATCCTCAACCGTGAGTATGGAGCGGTTTTCTCGCCAATCGGGAATACGTCAATACTTATATTTTTAGTTAATTTGAGCTGCAGGGTTCCATTAAAGCAGCATTTCTAACCTAGTTTTTACTCTCCTGTTTGTCCACCTGTTTTGTCCCCAGTGTTTCCTCATTCGCATCGCTGATGAATTTTGGATCTTCAGTTCATTGAAGAATCTTAATTTTTGGCCAAAAGTGAAAAAAAAATCACCACCTCTTTTTTGCAAAAAATAACTTAAACCATTATTATAGGAAGTTGCAGTTACTTTTACATCCCTGCTTTTTGGTCCACTCCCCCAACTACATACGACAGATTTTCTGAAAGACAAAGTGAATGAGCATCATTTTTATCTAGTTGCACAGTTCGACCCAGCATTCTTCAAATGTCAGGCTTAAACGTTGCTCACTGGATCGACGGCCGGCGCTCGTCCCTCACTCACAGCCAATCACCTGAAACCCTAAATCTGTCGCCTGACAGTCCAGCGCCCGCTGCGGCTAGAGAAAATCTGACATAGATGTATGTGGTTCCTGCTGGTGATGTTGGGAGCGACGGAGATCCCCTCAGGCTCAGTCCTAGCCATGTACATGGCAGCCATTCAGCTTCCAGTTAATTACCTGCATGGCAAACTCATTTCCTTTCAGCTCAGTGGGCTGTTCCCTACTGCTCATAGAGGGACAAAGTCGATTCTCTAATCCACTAGGTTGGCGCACTTAAGGGATGATTGAGGATACTGTAGAAGATCTGCCACACACCTCTGAGGTTTGAAATGGAGCGAGGCTGGAGCACAACGGGAATCTTATTTTCCGGCTCAGAGAGCGATTTATACTGAAGATGTTTAAGAAAATACAAAACTGATGAACAAGTCATGGTTGAGTCACCTTTCTTCATGACATCATAATTAAAGATGGTAAAACTTTAATTATCTTTGCTAATTATCTTCAGAATAAGTGCAGCGGAAATGTTTGGAAATGTTCACAATGGGTATGAATCTCATGAGGGCTTTAATGATTTTCCAGTATGAAATGATTATACAGCCACAATATATAATTTTTTGTAGTTTGAATACAGAAGCTTAAATTTGTTGTGGATTTTGTCTGATTTACACGTCAAAATTACACAATAATGTGAAATGCTGTGTTCACACACTCCTCTAGTTAAATGACCACTAGACTATGTCTGCAACCAGGAGGGGTTCATGTCAATATGCCAACTAGTATACATGAAATTTACTGTTTTAAATATTCAGTCAGAATTGTGGAAGAAGCTTATTGATGGCAACATAAACTGTGTAGAGGAAGAGACTCTTGAGCTTGAGTGCTGGTTGAGTATCATCTCCACTGCACCAACTAAACTGGGAAATATCACAAAAACCCAAATTCGTTAATCTATTTGTAAGGGTTATTTTAATCATAAATATGCTTTAGCCACAGTCACTTGGCACTGCACAAAATTTCACCTGGAAAGGATATATAGTTTTCCTGTACTTCACACTGCCGCCGCACAATATGTGATCAAAAAAACATACAGTAGTGTCTGAGCAATGCACCAAAAATAAACATTTTTAGGCTGATTGCTCCACCCAGGTGGAACCAGCTTCCACAGAAGAAGCTAGCGGCACCTTGATTAAGAATGACAATGATATGCTCCAGGGTTAGACAAACAAAATGCCTAATCATGCACTGCTTAGTTAATGACTCCTCAGTTTGTTTACAGCTGAGGGTGTTTTGTCCCAGCTTTGATTTGAAATTCAAATGCTGATTTAAGATAGTCCTTTTCAAAGTAACAATAAAAACGTCTACTTTGTTTTACGAACACCTTTGTTTGGTTTCAAAGGTGTTTGATGCAGTCTGCAGCACTGATGTCTTGCAGGAAGACGGTTGTGGGTTTGATGGCTGGATGGATGGATGGAGCCTTAAGTAGCAGCTTAATATATTTGAGTACATTTGACTTAAACGGAAGTACGTACAACTCATGTTCTGAGGAGACAAAGACTGAAAAACTAATTTTAAACCAGTTTTGTGATGTAGTGAGGAAGAAAGCTGGTAATAATACTGAGCACCAGCCTAATGCTTAACTAAATCCTTTAACACCAAGCAGCTGTGACAAAGATTTGAGTTTCCCCCACGACGTGCAGGCTGCGAGGCTCCATGATTCATCAAGGGACGCTCACCATCCATAGCCTTGGCAGACATGTATGAAGGAAGTAGGTGGAGCGAAGTCAGAAGAAGAGAAGATGCGTAACCGAGAGGAAGACAGAAGAGGCGAGAAATGGAGGGGAAGAAAACAACCAACAATCCACTCAAATACTTCCTCAGCCTCTTTTTCCTCCAGCTCATCTTGGCAAACAGCACATCCTCCAGAAAGAGGACTCTGTAATCAGATTCCTCTCCCTGTCCGACAGCTGGTTGCACAGAGTGGCAGCCAATTAGAGTGAGCGCAGAGAGGAAGGCACAGACGAGGAGAGGAGGAGGAGGAGGAGGAGATAGCCAGGCTTTCTCAGTGACACTGCGGAGGGAGAGCATTATCCAAGGCCGCAGATGATTTCCTGTTGCGCTGACAAGCCGCAACACTTCTAAACAACAGCCAGAAGAGCTGCTGCAGCGGCTACAACGATGCTGCTATTATGAGAGTCAACAGTGGCAGTGAGGCAGTGGGTTGGTCTTCACTAATTCAATCAGCTCATCTGAGCTCAAGCAACGATGCTCACATGGTTTCTGAGTCTGTTTTGAGTCAAGGGTGGGGGGGGATGCAGGGGAGTTTAAGTAGAGGCTGAACATGTAAAGGCTCTGTTGTGTAATCCATTCAGATACAGAAAACAGCATAAATGTATAAATTGGTGGTCATTGTAACAACGTCTTTCAACCAATCAGTTAAATTCTATGTATGTAGCACCTTCCAACAACACCTCGCAACTTGGTCCTTTGAACCTCAGTTCAGCTCCTACACAAGAGCTGAACTGTGTAGGAGCCAGGAGAGCACAATTTCCTTGTGCTCTCCTGGCCACTGTTTTACCACTTTTCCCCTAATTAATTTATCTGGTTCTCCTATAACTTTTTTCTCCTGCCTCAGAGTTCAAACTCCAGATTTTCCATTTTTTTCAGGGCTGGATTCATCCATTATTTTGCCTGGGATCTGTTTTGTTCCGCTCCTGTCTAGTTGTCCCTCCAAGCTCCACGTTCTGTTTCTCTGGTTCAAGACTTAAACATTTCCTTTTTTCTTCTTAAATCATCAATATACCAATTACTCGTGGCTGTCTGTGCTATGGCCCTGACAAACCTTGCATTGCTGGCTGCTTGGTTGGCTGTATATTAAGTCACAGGTGAGGAATAAAGTCTGGAGAAGGTTTTCGGTTGTTACGAGATCTGAAGCTACATCCAGGTTTTCTCTCCTACGGTTTAATGACAGGCGATGTTCTGGTTCTGGTTTTATTGCCTGCAGGGTTTCCCCCAGAAAACTTGCTAAGCCCAGTGGTCAGGGTGCTGAGGCGGTCCACCGTGTTTTTGTATTAAAAGACGTTAAGGACACAATAAAAGTAAAAATATCACTGGGTAATTGTATGTTATGGAAAAACATTGTCAGTGAACTCCTATATAAACCCACAACTAGTCTTAAAAACAACTAATCAAAAAATACAATTAAAATAAATATCAATTATGTCCACTTCTGTTAAATTCAAATTAACCCCCCTCCCCCAGATAGAAAGAGCTATCAGAAAAAAAACTAATTTACTTTATTTATTTTCCGCACTATAAGGCGCACCGGATTTTAAGATGCATAGAATAGTATACGCTACAGTAGAGGTTGGAGTTACGTTATGCATCCACTAGTTGGAGCTGCACTAAAGAGAATGTCAACAAAACAGTCTTACTCCGGTCGGCAAAGAGAGCCTTCCGCGACTTGGCCGGATGATGGTCAACCTTCTCTGTTCGCACACAGCATGTTCGTGGAGAACATTGTGGTAAATGACCTGCAGAAGACCTGATTCTAGACGGTGGTAGGTAGATAGGTCAGTCAAATTTCATTAATAGATTATAAACCAGCGTTCTGACAACTATCCCAGCATACACCACGCACTTCTTCTTCTAAGGGCGAAAATAAAGGCACCTCGAATGATTAAGTCACGTAGTTGCAAAGGGTCAGTAGTTTGGGTTATGCAGAACTGAACTGATCATTTCCATAGCATCTGTGATGTGGTAAAAAGATCAAAGAACTTCTGAGGTCATGAATGCTTGTATTTCAAAGCATTAGTTCATATAGAATCAGCTCTTCGAACGCCAACACTCTTTCAAGGATTTTTAGTACAGTGGACAATTAGACAACATGTTTTTTCACCTGAGTTTTGCCATTGGCTATTTAGTTACCACAGGGATGAAGAAGCTTTTGATAAAATATTCCCTGGTAACAATTCAGAGCAAAGTAGCTCTACGAAAAAGAACTCTGAGTATGATGCGTTTGATGCCTTCCTTTTTGAACCCTCCCCGACTGGGGAGGTTCTTCAGAATCATTCCGTGACAGAGAACCAACCCTCCCTGGCTGGGGAGGTTCTTCAGGATGGTTCCTTGACAGAGAAGCAAGTTTCCCTGGCTGGGGAAGCTTGCTTCTCTGAGAATGATGCCTTTGACGCCTTCCTTTTTGAACCTTCCTCGGCTGGGGAGGTTCTTCAGGAACCTTCCTTGACTGAGAAACAGCCGTAGCCATGAAAAGAGCCAAGAAGAGAATCAAGAAGAGAGCGTTGACCAAGGGACAGAGTTTGCCAATCTACCCAAAAAAGTTGTCATGAAGAAGACTGAAATCGCGTGTTTTCTTAAAAAAATATGGGAACTTTTTTTATTGTTGTTTTTTGGTTTGTGTTGGTCGTGCTGTTTATTTTTATAACTAGCTTCTCTTTACTTTGGTTATTATTTGTGTTTTTTATGTTTTCTATATATTGTATGTGCACTTCCTTTTGAAACAATATGGAGAGAACATTGTGACAAACTTCTGAGTGAGAAGGAGACATCTGGGCCCAAAAATCCAGCTCCTTTTCTCCGGCTGGGGAAGTTTGCTCCAAAGATCTACAAAGAAGACAACAATTGCTTCGATTCTCAAATATATATGGAAACATCTTGTGTTAGTGTAGTTTTCTTTGTTTGTGTTGCAAGTTATTTTCATTATTATTGCAAGTTTTTCTTTACTTTAGTAATTATTTGTGGGTTTTATTTATTATATATATTGTCTGGGTACATGTACATACATATATGCATATATATATATATATACAGTATGTATATATGTGTGTATATATATATGTGTATATATATATGTGTATATATATATATATATATATATATATATATATATATATATATATATATATATACAGTATATATATATATATAGGGAAATATAGAATATTAATCTATATATATTAGAGATGTGCCGATCGATCGGTAACCGATCATAATCGGCCGATTTCCGTGAAATCGGTGATGATGGGGATCGGCGATCATTGGCTCTTGAACCGATACCGATCACCTGCATCTCATTTCGCCGCCTGTCTGTCCAGCTGGTCTCCTCTTTCCTTCACACAGCGCAAACGCGCAGCAACAATTCCTAAGCCATGTGTAACTATAACGCACTGAGTGAATGAGGACGTTTGCGTGTTGCGGCGGAAAATAGAAGCAGGTCAAAATGCATCAACACCACGAAGCTAATAGACATAAAAATAATGACGGAGTTTGGCTACATCGAGGATCAATGCAGTAAAAAGACACGGAGGATCAGACAGCAGGTAAAGCAGCACAGCTACAAACACTCACCCGGATTAGCGTGACGGTCAGAAAGATAAACTAATAACCTGTAAAATGATTTAAGTCTTGGAGCTGCGATGTAAGACGCTGGTTCTGCTGTTGAACCGCTGCTCCGCTACAGTTCAACATTTTTGACAGACGGAGCCGCTTCTGCTCCACCTGTTAGAGACTCTCACACCGAAGCTGTTTAAAGCTGCAGCGTCTAACTAAAAAAAAAATACATTTTACATACGTATTAAAACTTTCTCTGTCCTAACATGAGACAGATAATCTCTAAAAAATAATCGATCTCCTCCCTGCTCTGCATAATTACTCCGCTCAGTCAGAAACAGCCAATCAGAACTAGCAGTAACCAGATAGCCGCCATGCTAACAGGAAGTTTTCATTCAGTAACTGGATTGTTTATTGTAATGGATCCTGTATTTGCCTTTGAATGTTAAGTTTTATACTTAAATTTTTTTGGCAATGTTGAAAGGTTTTATTTTGGCTCTTTGCATTATTTAGTCTCTTCAGAGCCTCATATGTTATCAGTCTGTTAAAGATAGTATTATTGATAGCAGTTCAATTTGCACAATGCCTGTTTTGTTTAGTTTTCTTCTTGGAAAAAGTTATTAAAAACAAGTTTTTGTCTAAATTAAGGTGAATTCATGGTTCCTTTTTTCACATAATGTAACGGTAGTGTTTATGTTAAAAAATAAGTAAATCATAACTATGTGATCGGCCCTCAGGGGTGATCAGTATCGTTATCGGCAGAAAAAAACCTGATCAGCACATCCCTAATATATATACACAGTCCAGTCACATTAATGTGACCATCTGTCAAAAGCCAGAATAACCACCTTTCGCAGAGCGAACTGCTACGAGACGTGCAGGAAGAGAGTCACTTAGGTCCCTGAAGGTCTTCTCTGGGATGTTGAGCCATGCCGACTCTAATGCCGTGGCCAGCTGCGCTAGATTACGCGGTTGAGGATCCATGGCGCGAACAACTCGATCGAGATGGTCCCACAGATGCTCGATTGGGTTTAAGTCAGGTGAGTTTGCTGGCCAGGGGAGGACGGTAAACTCATCCTGGTGCTCTTCGAACCACGCACGTACACTGGCAGCTGTATGGCACCTCGCATTGTCCTGCTGGAAGATGCCATCATCCTGAGGAAAAACAATGCGCATGTAGGGGTGGACATGGTCCGCAAGGACAGATGCGTACTTGTATTGATCCATCGTGCCTTCCACAATAATCAGTGAACCCAGAGAATGCCAGGAAAACATTCCCCAGACCATAATGCTCCCGCCTCCAGCTTGGACCGTTCCTGCAATGGTTGCAGGGTGGTTCCTTTCAGAGGTTTCACGCCTTATACGCCAACGTCCATCTGTCCGATGGAGCATAAAACGCGATTCATCTGAAAACGCTACCTGTCGCCACTCAGTGGACGTCCAGCTGCTGTACTGGCGTGCAAATTCTAGCCTTCGTCGTCGATGAACACCAGTCAGCATAGGTGCACGAACCAGGCGTCTGCTTCGGAGGCCCAGACGCAGCAATGTTCGCTGAATAGTGGTTTGGGAGACACTTGTGGTAGCCCCTTGGTTCATTTTAGTGGTCAGTTGCTCAACGGTAGCCCGTCTATCTGCCCGAACGCATCTCCGCAACCGTCGTTCGCCTCTGTCATCTATGGCCCGTGGTGCACCACATTTGCCACGTCGTTGATTTTGGACAGTCCCATTTTGCCATGCACGGTACACTTTCACCACGGCGGCACGCGAACAGTTCACAAACTCAGCCGTTTCGGAAATGCTTCCACCCTTGGCCCGAAAGCCAATGATCATGCCCTTTTGGACGTCGGATAAATCGCTTCGTTTCTGCATTACGCCAACGATTGAAATGTTTTCCGAAGCCCACACACACCCTTTATATACGCTCAACTGCACTGTGCTGCCACCTGCCTTCTGTGATTGGTTATTTAACTCTGAAGTGGAAAGTACGTGGTGGTCACATTAATGTGACTGGACTGTGTATATATATATATAATATATTAGGGATGTGCTGATCAGGTTTTTTATATATATATATATATATATATATATATATATATATATATTAGGGATGTGCTGATCAGGTTTTTTTCTGTCATCGGGGCAGTCACCCCAAACTGGAGCAGTGGCTAAAACAGATCCCAGGAACAACATCAGACATCTCAGTCCAGAAATGTGCAGCACTAGGCACAGCCAAGATACCGCGCAGAACCCTCAAGCACTCAGGCCTCTGGTGGAGGACCTGAGCTCAGAGGATGAAAGAGAGAGAGAGAGAGAGAGAGAGAGACCACCCGCAGAGGGTGAGAAGGGAATTTTTTTAATTTATTAATATATAAATAATTAGTTATATATTGATTAATATACTTTACACACTGGTACACTAGTGTGTGTATATATAGTATATTAATCAATATATAACTAATGCTATTTTAAGAATAGCAAAACAAGATTATTATTGTAAACAGTTGGATAGAAATAAAAATAATATTAAAGGTATCTGGAATATTTTAAACAGAATCAGAAAGAACTCCTGGCATATTAGTTTTCCGCAACACTTTACAAACATTGAAGATAAAAATTTAAATAGCATGGAAGAGACAGTTCATAATTTTAATAAATATTATGCAAGTGTGGGCCCTAAATTGTCTGAATTCTGCAGCCCACTGAACACAAAATACTAAATGACATATTAGTAGAAATCCAGATTCCATTTTTCTCACAGCAGTGGAGGAAAATGAGATCATAGATATAGTAAATAAATGTGAAAATAAAAGGTCAACTGATTCTGATGGTATTGACATGATAATAATTAAGAAGGTGATTGTGGAAATTATTCGGCCGCTAACATATATCTGTAACCTGTCAATTCAAACAGGAATATTTTCACAAAAAATGAGAATTGCAAAAGTCATCCCACTACATAAATCTGGGAATAGACGTGATTTCATTGTTTCATTACATCCACAATTTTCTAACATTTTGAAAAAAATATTTGTAGTTAGACTAGAAAGATTTGTTAGTAAACATCAACTACTCAATGAATGAATGGAAAAACGTTGTCAGTGAACTCCTATATAAACCCACAACTAGTCATAAAAACAACTAATCAAAAAATACAATTAAAATAAATATCAATTATGTCCACTTCTGTTAAATTCAAATTAAGCCCCCCCTCGATCAGGCCCCCCAGAGCGTCAGGGGCCCCATAAATGCTAATATTTTAACATAGACCACAGATATAAACGTAGCATCTGTTTATTGAGATTATCATTGCTGCTAAATTTGACATAATGGTTTCAGCATATATAAATTAAAATACATTAAATTATTTAACATTTATATGTAAGATTTTAAGGAACTGGCAAGTTTACTTTGTAGAAGTTCAAAGAATATTCATAGTCAGATTGGTTTGTTACCACAGCTACAATCTGATGCTGTGAGTTTAATCTTTGAGTTTCAGCTGCATTTGTTCACAAATACAAATTAGTAAGCTGCAGTTATAATTTATTGCTTTTTAGGTTTGCCAGTTAAACTATTCCCCCTGTCCTAGAGTTCACTAAATCTAACACAGAAGCTGTTGGAGGTGCTGATGTTTTCAGCAACAAAAGGGGCCTCTAAGTCAAATTTTGCTCCAGGCCTCATACACACTTGGACCGGCCCTGTATGATATGGCAATCTGCTGCACAGCGCAGAGATGCGCAACAAATGGGAGATTTAATTCAATGCTGCTAATGTGGCTTTAGTAGCTCTTCCATTTTGTGTCTGTTGAGTTTTTTACAAAGGGACACAGAAACTATTTTGGTTGGTCGAGCTTCTGGACAAGTTTTTCAGTTCTTCGGTGGCCGCGCGCATTAACTCTAAGTGGGTAAAACATTTGATTCGGTTTGGTGCTTAGTGTAACCGGAAAAACCGGGAAGACGGGGCCAAACGCTGGGCAGCGTGTTGAGATGAAAACGCCGCATAATGTTTTGTTCACAAATATACCAAATATACATCATTCTCATCGCTCCTCAAAGAACCACTGAAAGTGCGACTACAAGTTATCCCTGCGGTTCACGTAGAGCTCCGCAACCAGAGCTAACGCGGTGGGTTTAAACTCTTACCTTAATCATTAACTCCTCATAACTAATCATAATTCCTCACAGGGGTGTTGATGTAAATATTCATAGCGGTCAGCCTGTGTCCAGTTTGAGTGAAAGGAAGGAGCGTGGGATCCGCGCTGAGGTCAACTTTAGACATCCAGCTGCTGCATCGCGAGGCAATGCGCAGAGGCCCAGCGGTGTGATTGGTCCGACTTTAAATTCATAAACAATAAGCATATCTTCTATAAACATATCTTTTAGGAATAAATCTGCTCTGATAGTGAAACGCTCGGAGCAACAGAAACACTTGCAATCCGGATTAAAAAAAAGGCGATTTAATTTTTTATTTTCCTAAAAAAAACAAACAAACAAACAAAGGCTTAGCCTGGTGGTGGCGCTAGTAAAACATGGCTGGCCGCCAGGCCTATAATGCACTGGGGGAAACCCTGGGTCTGATTAATTTAAAAAAACATTTTACCTGTCTTTATTAAATAAAAAATCTGCGCTTTTCAAATTTTTCTGAAACAAGGCAAATATTGTAATAAAAACCCACAAATAATTTTTCACTGAATTTATGTTTTTTAGAACAGAATGGTTTCAATCCATCACTGAAACACAATCTATCATGCAGCTGGAATAAATGTAGGGAATAACTGCATCAGTTTATTGTCTTCATGCTTGTTCTTTCTAAATAATTTCATTCCTTCATTCTAAGTCTACTATGTAGTGCTGCTTTCATCACACGTTAAAGCCAGCTGACTCTGGCTTTAACGTATATGACTACTTGTGAGTGGAGTATCATTTAAATTTTGAGTTTCTAAACATGTTGAATGTGAACTGCAGGAACTCTTCATTAAGCATCTAACTGACTTTTGTATCGCAGTCCTCTGTGCACTCACCCTCACAGTCATGTTTTTACGTAACCTTTCATGCTCAACCAATTATACACAGCAGTTCAGTAAAATGAAATAAAAAAGTGTTTGTTTACATGTTTTGATACTGCAGGAACTCCCTTTCATCCAAAATTTAAAAAAAAAATTAAAATCCTTCAGGCTTCACAGCTCATAGTGGTGTGATGAACAGATTCAACAGATAGGGTTATAACTCGTTTAGTTATTAGTTAAAAGGATTTTGCAGGAGATTCAATTTTCTATGTGAGCTAACGTTCTTAATTAGCAGAGCACACAAACAGTCAGCCTCCTTTGAGTCCAATCACCAAGCGGCAACGTGAAAGAGTCTGAGCAGGGCACCGCATCGGGTTCAGAAGCTCACGTTAGCTTTTGTCATTTCTTTTCATCATGTGCCTTACCTTGAAATTAGGGACATCATTTCCACTTTTTCTTATATTTTACACCTACATCTCACTCATTTTCATTAAATTAAACTAAAGTAAAGCTGTAATGTAATGGACTTAGCAGAACATTTCTAATTTCTAAAGATGTAAGCGCAACAACTAAAAGAACAAACTTCCAGAATCTGCAAAATCACACGCATATATTGCTGCTGCCTTCATTGCTGCGGACTGAATCTCCAGTTTATAGTACAACCTGTCTGATTGTGTGTGTTTGTGTCTTTTTATTGGCATCACAAGGGCGAAAGTTCTCCCCCACACACACACTGTTATGTCAGCCTTTTCCCATGCGGCCTATTTTCTCCTCTTTGATCAGCTGAGCTGCTTAAGCTAATATGCAGAACTTGTGATTGTTAAACCAGAAAACATGATTAAGGCTCTGCTCTTGAAAAGGGATCTTCTTCAGTGAACAGATCCTATAGGCTTAGCGATCATTCACCCTTCCTGTCTGGGTCGCGAGAATCGCGGCGCAGAGAACTCATTATTCTCTTTGGGAGGAGACTCATTGCATGGATAGACAAACAGATTTTAATATTAAAAAATTACAGAACCAAAATGTCAAACACAAACCGGTAAGAAGCTTTAAAATGTTCCCTATTTGAAGTTGCTGTACTGCTGAATGGTTCAGGAGCTTTAAGTTCAAAGCAAACACTTCAGCTGTAAATTACATTGCTTTGTGCTGCCAAACGCCTCTAAAAACGTTATTCACCATCTGGTTAAGTTGACGGTGTGTAGTTTGTGGCAATTCCAGGGCAAGTGGAAGCACCTGAGAACATTATGAGAAATCGTTTAAAGCTAATAAATGCAGTCATTTGAACAAGTTTTTACACCCTTATATATTTATTCTGATTTTGCTATGCTGCCACACGTAAAACTGCAGTTTATAACTTTCATAAGAAATATGGGGTTTTTTCTTACATATTTGCTAAACCTATCATAGAATAAAATGAGATGGAGAATCTGCAGAAAAAACAAAACAAGCTCCTTTGTCTGTGGTCCTACAGAAATGCACAGCTGGGTCAGAAACAACCAATCAGAACCAGGAGGAGGGTCTTAGCGCTGCCAATCACATGTACTTGCTGCATTTTTAAAACTAAATGTCCTGTTTAATGGTATGCCACTCAATTGAACTCATGTCAAGACTCAAAAAGATTTGTGCATGCGTAACAGGATTTGTGTGTGCGTAAAAAGATTTGTGCGTGTGTAAAAAGATTTGTGTGTGCGTAAAAAGATTTGTGCGTGTGTAAAAAGATTTGTGTGTGCGGAAAAAGATTTGTGGCATAATAGGATTTGTGTGTGCGTAACAGGATTTGTGTGCGTAAAAAGATTTGTGCGTGCGTAAAAAGATTTGTGCGTGCGTAACAGGATGTGTGTGCGTAAAAAGATTTGTGCGTGTGTAACAGAATTTGTGTGTGCATAAAAAGATTTGTGCGTGCGTAACAGAATTTGTGTGTGCATAAAAAGATTTGTGTGTGCGTAAAAAGATTTGCGCATGCGTAATACTCGATTTGTAAAACTTAAAAATAAAATAAACCTTCTCTTATGCCTATACATGTTGAAAAAGTACACACAAATCACCTGTTACGCACGCACAAAACTGCATTTACACACAAATCCGGTTACGAGTGCACAACTATTTTTGAGACTCGTTTCAAATTAATTACTTAATTATACTTGTACTGGTGCTATGTTGATTTTTTTGTTTGTGTAAGTTTAACATGCGTATCTTTCTTTACATGATGGGACACACTTTCCAATAATTTCCTCTTTTTGTCTTGTCAGTCAAGAGAATTTTTCCATCAAGATTTTTCCTTTCAGGTAATGTGAGACAGACTTTGTGTGCCATTTTGTCAGCTATGGTTTTGGCCTTGAAACTCTTATTTTTAAAACCGTTAATGATTCTTGTCTCTTATTGACAAACCACTGACACCAACCTTAACTGTTTAGAACTTCGGACATTTGTTGTTTTAAATGTGCTTTTCTAATAAAGTTTGAGTAATTTTAACATCTTTTGAGCTCCCTGTAAGATGTCAAGGTGTGATTGTTACTTCTCCTGTTTGAACTACTTTAGTAGTTGTTGGTCTCTTGGGATCATCAATAAATCCTTCATTCACATTTTCAAATATAACAGAATGAAATTATTTTGTAATATGCATAGTTGAACTACTGAACAAAATTTATAAGCTTTTGGATAGTGGGGCACTGGCAGATTTTTAACCAAATATCTAAAAATGTTTTTCTCACTTAACCACGCTCACAATAAAAAAATTTCCACCCATATCTGATGTGCCAAGAATGGAGCTTTTGGGTTTTTCCGGTGGAGTTCTATTAATACTTTGCAATATATGTTTTGTCTTTTAAAAGAAAAATATAAGAAGTCGAATGCTTTCTCTAATTTTACAGCTATCCCTTCCTCCACCTCTAGAAATATGTGTGATAAGCTTGGCAGAAAAAGCAGCAGCAGATTGTATTAAAAGGCGGCAAGAGGTCAGAGTGTTGTTTTGCTTTCTTTCTGCATTTTTGTCAGGGATTTAAATGGCCTGAACATGAGAGCTGCTGAATGTCAGCCTAACATGAAACCTTAATTTGTTAAAAAAAAAAAAAAAACACACACACACACACACATATAAAGCCTCTTTACTCCAGTGGGACACTTCAACACACCATGCCCAATTCCTACACATATCCACACGCAAGTACATAAAAAATGAAATAATACAGTCCAAAGGGCTTAGAGGATAATCCAAGCAAGTGGAGTGTACTACATCCTGACAGGCATTTAATTCCCTCTTCTTCCAAAAAAAGGACACGACTGGAAGGTTGGCTCAATGGATGGCGCTGATGGAAATGGACAAAAAATAACCTGCATTTCAGGAGCTCCTCCTTCCAAATGTGTTATTATCACATTCTCATTACAATTTAATCATCAACAGATTAGCTTAAATTATATTTAACAGGTTAAAAAACAAAGTCAAAATCTCTAAGGTTCATCCTGATTGTTTCTTTCGAATCGTACGCAGTGACACTTTACGTTAGGGAGCTTGTCAGGTCAGGGTAGTTGAGACCCCAGAGGGGACACGCTCATAATCAGGAAAGGCAGCCATTCTGACAGCTAACAAGCCGGAATATCACGATATGACTCTGTGGCAACACACACAGGAGGCCTAATGAAGTTTTTATGGGCCTGGTTCGAGGCTATTCGGTGCTTGCATTTCACTCTGGGCTAAGTTAAAAACGGTTATGCATACAGTTGGCAAACAGCCGTGCCCGGAGGCCAGTGAGTGGCCGATGCTCTCACAACGTCCTCCAGTGTAAGGATTTGTGAGGCATTAATGCGTTGAGGCTTTTGCAGACTACACATGCGTTTCAGTTTACATCAAGACTGAGCTCCCTGAGAGCTAAAATAGAAACAGACTGGCGACTTAAATCAAAGTTGGGGTTGTCTTTATAATAATCTGCTGCAATCCATAAAGATTACAAAATGGCAAAGAGCATGTTTGCTACCAGACTGCAATTTCTCAGCCTGCAATGCGCTGTAGTTCTTAAAATATTGCGTCGACCATTAAATGTTTACATTATTAAGGGTTTTTTTTCCTACAGTATTCGCCCTGCAGAGGAAGAGTGCCATAAAGACTCCAGTCACATTACAACCATGAGCTTGAATTATTTTTATTGTGGTTTTATGTGACAAACCAACACAAAGTAGAGCAGAGCTGTGGAACGGGAGGAAAATTATATGCGCTGTTCAAAGGTTGGTGCACAACTAAAATCTCTGGAGAAACTGTTGACATCCACAGCTCAGATTGAATCTGTCATCCGGTCAAATCTAGCCTTTCTGGAAGACTGGCAATAAACATGTTAAAAGAAAACCACACAAAATTCTAATTAATGTTTGATACCAGCCATGTTTGGTCTACAGCAAACATGCGAAAAAGGTTCTCTGGCCAGATGAGGCCAAAACTGTGCTTTTAGTCCTACATGCAAAATCAAACATGGCAGTGGCAGCATCATACTTTGGAATGCTTTTTTAGCAAGAAGAGTGAAGCTAAATATAAATATCTTGTACTTGGATGAACAAGAAATCTTGTTAAAACTTGCAAAAGACTTGAGACCAGAGTAAAAAATGATATATGCGACACCAATAGCTAACACGAAATGGCTTTTATTCAGCATCTTCAGATATTACAACAACCCAGTCAAAGTCCAGGCTCAAAATCTAATTTAGAATTAGTGGCAAGACTTGTAAATGCAAGTCCTGCCACCTAAGCTGACTTAGCTGGAACTATCCCAAAGATGAATGAGGGAAAACCCAGTCTTTAGACATGCAAAGCTGGTCCTACACATTATAGGAGAGCTGAATGCAAATACAAGCCACACTTTTCAGATCCTTTGTTGTAAAAAATGTTGAAAGTCATGCCTCATTTTCTTACACTTTAGAGTGATACACTAAGATGTTGTGAGATAATAAAAAAATAACATACAATTCCACCAGTTTATGTTCATTACCAATAAATTACCATAGAAAATGGGATCAAATGAGAGTACTCTGTCAGCTTAAAAGTACCTTTTACAAATAATAGTCTTTAGGTAGACATTAAACATGTTGCATTGAGCCTAAGTTCCTGTAATAAAAATATTATCCATTGATTTGATGTACTATTCTAATCTTAAATACCATGTTTTTATTAGCGGTTATTGTGAAATCATCACAATTAAAACTTGAGAACACTAGCCTGCCTGTGATTAATATGTGTTTCACTTAATGGAAATAGTTACTGAATAAAAGAGCTTCTGAATATAAATCTAATATAAAAATTATGACTATACTCTACATTATATCTGTTTTAGTCTGACTGTTCTGTGGAGATTATTTGTGTTTCTCTTCCCCTCAAATTGCAGGTTGATATTTCACCTTGAGGAATTTGTCCTTTAGCATCTGAGAGCTCTGTGCCACTCAGCACTTTTTTTACCTCCCGGACTCTGGAAATCATTATCAGCCACTGTTGGGTATTTAAGCAGAAGCCAAGTCTCTTCTTTGATTTTTCCGCCACCACTCTGACATCCATAACTCCCACTGATCTACCTAAGATGGACAACAGTAAAGCGAAGCTTTGAGGGAAATCGTTGCATGAGAAGGGCGGACACTCTTGCACATCAAAAAGGCTGTAGTTTTGAACATTGACCATTTTAGCTTAATGTTTTCAACATATAAATGCCATAAAATCAGATCATTTTACTCTCATTTTTGAGACAGCCTGCTTTCCTCTTAAGATGCTTGAAAAATCAATAACACTATAAATTTTGCAGTAGACAGAAAAAGGGAGGAGAATTAACTCTCAGAGAAATCAAAGAAGTCCAGCAACATTATACTGTAACAAAAAATATTTTTAAAAAGTTATGTTTATAATGATGGGGATTTTTGTACGTTAGAGTCCAAGTTTTCCATACACCAATTGACGCCGGGGATTTATGTGTAAAATCGATTTAGTGCTCGTTTATCTGAATAAATTGGAAAAATTATAAAGATGTATCTAATTATTGAAAACTCAAGTTTTATTGAGTTATTGCACTTAGCATGGTACATTTTAAGCCTTTATTTCTGTTTGTTTTGATTTTGGCTTACAGCTAGTGCAAATCCAAAAGTCTGGTTCTCTGAAAATACAATATTACATAATGAGAATTTTTTTTTTTTAAAAAAGTGCATAAATGTGATGTTAATAAAGGACTTCTCCAGCATACACTCACTGCTGGTAGGGAAGGCCAGACAAGATCTTCACTAAAGATGGTGGCTGTTTCACAGTGTTGTATCCAACCATTAATCAAAAGTTTCGTGGAAAGAAAAATTATGGTAGAAAGAGATACAGCAGCAAAGAGGACCTAGAAAAATTAGGGATAAATTCAAACAGGGTCTGCCAAAGTGTGCTCGTCAGTTGGAACCCAGTATTCTGATGCTAAAAATTAGCATCAACGCTAAAGTAAGCTACAATGTTATCAACAGCATGTGGAGAGTCACAAGCATGTTGAGTAACATGGATTTACTCCATTCAGTATGTTAAAATTAGTGTACAAGCTAAAATTAAACAAAATTCTACTGTTAGCCTAAATGTTGCCAGTGGCATGTGGGGTATTACTAGCATGTTGTCTTATATTGACTTCCTCTATTCAGTGTGCTAAACATGGTTAATAAATAAACAAAATAGCTAAAAAGCTTATTTTAGGAAAAAGGCTACTTTTAATGTGGGAAGTAGCTACTGCTAATGTCTGTGCTAACGTTAATGCACTGCCTTCTGATTTTTACTTTAATAAAAGTAGAAATCAGATGTATACTTCGTTGCACTTCGTTACCAGAAGAAAAATGCTCATCTCTTAACACTGAAATAATTATTTTTTATAAACCATAAGCTGTTTTAAAATACTGCTCATCTATTTAGACACAAGAAATTTACAGTTGGTAAATTTTGCAAAAGTAAAAATCAGACGTTTACTTTGTGGCACTAGGTTACCAGAAAATGTGCTCATCGCTTAGCAACAGATTAACAACAAATATTGTTTAAAAAAACACAAGATATCTTCTGCTTTTCTGAAATACTACTTATCTTATACTACTTTACAAGAATTGTGCAGTTGGTGACTTTTTCAGGAAAGTGAAAATGTTTTTGTTTTTGTTTTTCATTGGTGGTAAACATACTACAAAACAGACATTCAACACGAAAGTAAAAGTATGATTTATACAAAAGTAAAAACGTGATTTATACTTTGTGGCAGTTTGTTACCAGAAAAAAAATGCTCATCTCTTAACACCAAATAAATTAATTACAAAAAAAAGCTCTTTTGAAAAACTGCTTCAATGCTAAGACACAAGAAATTTACAGTTGGTAAATTTTGACAAATAAAACAGATGTTTACTTTGTGGCGCTTGGTTACCAGAAAACAAGCTCGTCTCTTAGCATCTGATTAACAACAAATATGATTTATACTTCGTGGCAGTTCATTTACCAGAAAAAAAACCTCAACTCTTAACACCAAATTAATCATTGTTTATAAAACACAAAAAAATGTTCACTTTCCTGAAAAATTCACCAACTGCACATTTCTTGTTAAGTTGTACAAAATAAGTAGTACTTGAGAAGAGCAGAAGAAATCTTATATTTTTTGAACAATGACAATATTTGTTGTTAATCAGTTGCTAAGAAACGAGTGTGTTTATTGGTAACCAAGTGCCACAAAGTAAACATCTGATTTTTATTTTGCAAAATTTACCAACTGTAAATTCCTTGTGTCTAAACAGAAACACAGAATTTTAAAAGAGCTGAAAGAGATTATTTCATCAATAATTAATTTGGTGTTAAGAGATGAGTGTTTTTTTTTTTTTTTCTGGTAACGAACTGCCACGAAGTATAAATCAAGATTTTTACTTTTGGGTTGAATTTCTGTTTTATATAAACTTCATCAGTGAGAGGATTTTCAGTCAAACCTGACAGGCTTAATGGAGATGTGTGATTTCATATTCCACCAGGATGTTAATTTTCCAACAGCACCAGTCCTCTGCCAATACTGTCAAACATATTAATCACAATAGTTTTACCCTGTTGGCTGGGCAGCAACTTGGCCAGACCTGAACCCCACCGAGAGTATTGTCAAGAGGAAGATAAGAGACACTAATGTTGACGAGTTGAAAGCCACTATCAACTTTAACACCTCAGCAGAACCACAGGCTCATCACCTCCTACCGCACTGCAAAAGTAGCTAATGCAATAGCAGTATTGAGTGCAGATACTGTACACTGCATGGACATACCTTTTTTATTGATCAATGATATTCTAGTAACGTGAGAAACTGAATCTGGGGTTAGCTGTAAGCTACAATCATCAAAAGTGATCAGAAACAAAAACTTTAAAAAATATCATGCAATATATGATTGTAAGTGTAATGACTCATAACTTTTACTTTCTTGCAGGGGTTGGCAGTATGGACTCAGGGTTTCCTCCAGTGTATTATAAACCTGGCGGGCCACCTGTCTTTACTTGTGTCCCTACCAGGCTTAGCAGTGCTTATTTATTTATGTTTTTTTTAATTGTTTGCATTTTTTAAAACATTATAGTTGGTGTTCAGATATTAATCTTCCAATAACTGTCAAGCGCCCCAACCACTGGGCAAGCTTTCTGGGGGAAACCTTGGGACTTGTAGTTTTATCACAACATTTTGTGGTACTATTGTGATAACAGTAAAAGTGACAATAAGAACTATTTATGTCTTCTTTTTTAGGGAACTGAATGGCTCTGACTGAATGGCACAGAACCCACAAATGCTCGTTTTGAAGAAAAAAAAACATGTATAGTATGCTTCTTTTTGGCATCAATCACTTAAAGAAGTGTGATTTGTAAAGTAAACTGCACACAGTAACTGCATTGAATCATATTTTCAAATATATTTATGTTTATTGATGGTCTGATTGAACAAAAAGTGGACAAAATCGTTGGAAAAAAAACATTCAGTTTGAGGGATCTTTAAATGTCAAAATTTTAAATCTATCATGACAATAAATCAGAATTCTTACCATGATAAGAAATGTATCACGATAAATGATGAGCGATATGATAAAAGCCCATCCCTAATTTTATAATGGAAATGTTCATATATGTGTGTATAATATCCCAATTTGCAGAGATGTACCTGTAGAACACCAACAGACAACTGGAGCGGTGGATGCAGACACACACCTACCGTTCATGCCGTTGTAGATGCTCCGGTGGTGCGGTGACAGCTCGTCACCAGCTGGCCTCCTCTGCCCCTCCCTCACGGGGCTGCCAAACTTTGCATGGTCTGGGCTCACGCTGTACTGGTGCCTGTGAGTTTCAGGGCTGCCGCCGTGGATCATGCAACCCTTTTCGTGGTGCTCGCCGACCCCCAAATGTGCATGCCGGGGCTCGGGACTCCCGCAGCCCGTGGTGCTAATACTGCTCCGCTTGTACTTCTGATAGAGCTCCCCGCTGCCTCCCTGGCCCAGGAAGTGCTGCCTTTGGCCCAGTAGGAGATCCGAGCTGTGGTGCTTGGGGTGCTGCTCCGGGCTGCGGTGGCCTATGTTGCGCCCGTACTTCTCCGGGCTAAGACCCCGCATGACCCGGCTGTGGTCGGGCACGGATATGGAGCCGCAGCGGGGCCGGCAGAGCTGGGGCAAGGTGTACGGATACTCCAGGCTCGTGCTCCGGTGCCGCCCAGCCGGGAGCTCTGGGCTGGACCCCTCCCTGTCCGCTCCACCTATCCCACTGATACTGCTACACCTGGGTTTGTGCAAAAGTTCAGGGCTGCCTTTCTCCCCGCTGCTCCCAACGCTGCCCACACCTGCAGAGAGATGAGTCTGCTTATGGTGAGGGTGGTCCGAGCTGTCGGCGCTGCCTGCGCTCGAGGTGCTGCTCCCATCTCCCACGTCCCTCATGAGAAGCCCCTGGCCTGGCACCAGCAGCAGGCTGTTCTGGCTGTCTATTGAGTTGCGGCATCCTCCCATCCCCACCCCCCCTCCGCCTCCACCTCCTCCTATAACCCCCCCTCCTCCACCCGAAACTCCCTTCTCGTCATCCAGCAACAGGCAGAGCTCCTTCAGCTCCAGATTCTCCCGGATCACCTCCTCCTGTCTGACCTCCAGCTCCTTGAGCTTCTGCAGGTACAGGGTCACTTCCTTGCGCATGATGCTGGCGCTGTACCGTCCCAGACGCTGCCACTCCCTGGACACACGCTTCCCTTTCTGACGGTCATCATCTAAGAAACAGCACAAGTCCCGCAGCTCACGATTGTCCTCTTGCAGCTTCTGGTTGATGTCCTGGTAAGAAGAGAAGAAAAACATACAGAAAAAAATGAAATATGGGAAACTTGACTGCAGTCGGAACATAATTAACATTTTAAATGGCTACCAGTGCATCCTTGCTATTATTTTATGACTATCTAGTCAGGTTTTATGTCGATTTCTGATTCTCTTTGACTTTGAGAAATACAACTAGAGGAGAAAATGCAGCAGAGTCTCTGATAGTTTTGAATACAATAGAATATGAACATCAAATATACAGTATGTCCCTAACCTCCGTCTGATTTTTCAAAGTATGTGCAGTTTGTTGATCCACTTACAAGACAAAAAAAATATAAAATATAGAAGCATTTAATAATACGAAACAAAGTTTACGTTTTCCAGTAATTAATCTGCTGATAACGATCAGATTTGATTTAAAGAAAATCAGACGAGTCGGATTGCTGGCTGTTTGATTGGTGCATCAGAGATCAGCAGTGCATATTGATTATACAGTATTTCCTCCATGCAGCACAGTCAGTATTTCAAGTTTCAGAGAAGTCTGTTTACAGTAAACAGTCAGTAAATCAATCAGTAAATCCTATTCTTGAATGAATCGCAGCTTAAGTTCAGCTTAAGTTTTATTTAAGACTTTAAAACTTTTCCATGACTATTATATTTTTTTTAAGTTGCATGAACTGTAACTTGATAATATTATCCAGTTAGCTTATAGATCAAGTAAAAGCAGTATTCTAAACAAAGTCTGGTTTTCTTTAAAGTATGACTTTCTGATTTTGTGTTTTACTGATTCCATTTTTTTCTGTGGGCCATAATGTATAGAAAAACATTGTGCTGTAAGTTCGTTGATAATGCTAGTGACTTTGAATCCACAGGAAAATACAAGATCTATGCCTTTTATTCATTACTATCTATGCTTCAAAGCATTTTTCTCAAACTTTTCTCTGATTCCTCAGGGGGATTTTTACATTCAAAGAAACGGCATGGTGCTTGTTGATGCATTTGCAGAATAAAATTAGAGGAAAATTTGATGGATTGCATCAAAAGGCTGTGCAAAAAAAAATTAAATCTGATCTCTGATAGGAGCCAATCAAGACAGAATTATTGATTGATTAACATAGATCAATGCGTCATATTTCATGCATGCTTCTCAGTGGAGTAAAAACTTGAGCAGCCTGATTTCTTCTTAATGATTTGTAAATCATCAGGAAGCAAAGCACGTCAATAAGCCAAATGCTTCAGAATAAATCACAAAGTTGCACCAAGTTACTTTTAAATTGTTTTTGAAACTTAATTATTTAAATCCAATATCTCCGTTAATTAGGAAAACGATTATTTTTAATTTCATAACCTAAAAAGAAGCTTAAAAATTGCCTAACTGTAGAGATACTCTGAGCAGACTTTTCCTGACCAACATATTTTTTATTATTATTTCAAGCACCGTAACATGAAAGTGAGGGGTGGGTGGAACAATGTGCAGCAGGCTTCGTTGGTTGAGTTAATTTTGAATCCATGCAGCAAATAAAGGAATTACAGTATTGTGCCCATACCCAAAGGATGTGCACCAGAATACAAAGCTGTTGGCTGATGCCTTCAGAGAACAAAAAATGGAAGTTCACAGTTTTTATGCATTTAATTATTTGGGGGAAAAAAAAACAAAAGTCAAGTCTGTTTTTCATTAATTAGTGCTTGACCTGCCAATCACCAATCAGAAACGATCGAGAGAAAAATCGTCCAATTTCAACTGGTGAATTGCCTCTGTATCACACTGAAAAAACTGCATCCATTACATGATTTGATTTATATTCCCCACTCTTTTAGATATCACCCCGTCACTGCGTGCAATTGTAATGAAATGAAACCTTAATCCTCTCTGATTTCCCCTTAAATAAACAGTAACTGCATGCAGTCAGTCAGTGGATACATATAATGAGGAAGGCCGGGTTTGGGAGCAGAAATGACACCGTGCAGAACATTTTGCATTAAAAGCAACATTAGAGCACTCCTTTTTCACCTCCAAAAGACCTCCCTCCCCTCCGCCTGTGACAATTTAACTCTCACCTAGATCCTCCCTCTCCCGCTCCCTCACCTCCTGACAGAGCCTCCAGCTCTTTCCAGTGTAATTAGGCCGCTTGGATGGGCAGAGGTGACAAGGTCCCTGGGAGAGGCAAATGATCCCTGTGTGCTGCTGAGGCTACCTCAGGCAAGTCTCAACTTTAATTGTAAACACTGTGGACATAGTGCCACATTACCCTTATTAGAAGAGGTAGTGACTAAGATTAGTGTTAGTGAGAAAGGCTTGGTGAATCTTCAGGTTCATTGCATCTTGTGTAAATCTGCAGTGTTTTTGCAAAGGTCTTCACATCTTCTGGTTATTCGCTACAACAATCACTCATTTCTGAGTGTGGTTGTTGTGGTTTATGTAATGGACTAACAAAAAGTAACCAAATAAAATAATTTAAAAAAAAAACATCTTGTGTAAAACATTCCTCCACCCCCAAGTAAAAGGTTGAAGGGTGTGACACCCGCTATTCCGTTTACGCTGATATCCCAAATAAAATCAAGAGTATGGGTTAATTCATCACCTGAAAATTGAAACACGACTAGAAACCGACCGATATGTAGTCACACACCTAAACTGACTGAGAAGGAAAGTATTCAGAGAAGGAGAAAAGAAGCCTGTGGATACCTCTGGAGGAGTTGTAATGATCTTCAGCTCGAGTGGAACCATCTGTGCACTCTACAAATCTGGCCTCTGACGAACAGTTACAAACAAAAAGCAATTGCATTTTTCCACAAGCCACGCCTACACACACACACACAGCAAACATATGTAAGAAAATAATCTCGTCAGATGAAGCTAAAATTACCCTTTTGCTTATAAGCAAAATACTGTGTGTGGCAGAAAACTAATACTTTACATCCCCCAGACCACACCATCTCCAGCAAGTCAGAAGATGGAGGGAGCTAATTACAGAACATTGCTAGAAGAAACCCTGTTAGAGGCTGCCAAAGTTTTGAGAATGTGGTAGATTTCCAGCAAAACAACCATAAACATCCACCAAAGCTGCGATCCAAAGGTTTAGATCAAAACCTATTCAAGTCTTAAATGTCCCAGTAAAAGTCCAAATACATTTAAGTGGCTACGTACACTTCATCTAATCTGAGCGCCATCTAATTATGTCAGGAGAATTTTATTTAATTGCACACCACACTTTTCAGATCTTTTGAAATGTGACTCCACCGTGTAATTTCAACCTAAAAATGAGAACTTCTTAGTTCATATGTCACATAAAATCCCAGTCAAGCACATTAAAGTCTACCGTTGTGACGTGACAAAATACAGAAAAGTCCAGTTCATGTGAATACTTTTTTTCAAATGCACTGGATGTGCAGGAATTTCAAATGTAAGGAGAGAGACAGATCTGGGTGCCAAGGCCACATAATGTCATTGATTCTGCTCAAAAGCACAGTAACTCAACCTATAGGCTATGAAACCGAATCTGATTGGACTTCTTAAGCCTGCAAGTTTAGCGTGGGCACATCCACAACGCAGGCCCACGGAACGAGACAGCGAACTTTCAGTGTCATCTTTATCTGGCATCATGGTTGCCGATTGCTTGATAAAGAGCTGAATATTCCTCCCGTTATGCGCGCTCTCAGGTGCGCCTCAAACCTATGATCTCATCCTTTGCCAATGCGCGGCCCTCCACCCTCCTCTTCCTCCTCCTCCTCCTCCTCCTCCTCTTCCTCACCTTCAGCCCCCTAATCTCGTTTAGGTGCAGCTGGAGGCTGCGGTTGACCTCTCGGATGAGATTCCCGTGGTCCAGAATCACGCTCATCTTATCGGCCTCAGACCGCCTCAGCCGTCGCACCAGCTCCTCTTTGGTCCACCTGAGCAGCTCCTCGTCCGTCAGACCTGAGATGTCTTCGGCCGGACTTTCACTCTTCGCTATGGACAGCTGGAGCTGGGGCTGTGGCTGGGGCTGGAGCGGCGGAGTTGCCTTCTCCATTGGGCACAGCTCCTCCCGGCACCGACAAAAAGGGGCAGAAAACACTCGCGGGTTCGTCAAAGCAGCTCCGCTCGCATCCAATCCGACCTGCAGAGGTTGAGGAAGCGGGTTACCGTTTGGTAATCAGCGGCATAGTTCGGCCTCTGTGCTGCCCTCCACTCTCCCACTCTCTCATAGAGCAACAGCTGACGATGCCGGGCTGAGTGCAGCGGCAGCGGAGGAGAGGATGCTGTGGACTCCTTATCGCCGCATCATCCGACTCTATGCAGCGGATGCACGGCGTGATCCCGGTCCGGAAGGAGATGAAAGTGGAAGAAGGTTTTACCTGGATGTGAAAGCGGTCAGAGCCAGAGAGGAGGGAGTCATCTGTGCAAAGCAGAGAAAGAGAGAGGAAAAAAGCTCTCCCCTTCTCTCCTCCTCTCTGCCTTTCCCTCCTGAAGCTTTTTTCCACCCATGAGGTTTGCGCCTATGTGAAAACACAGCTTTCCTACAGCGCCACCTAGTGGTGGGCTTCATATCAAAAGGCTGCATGGACCACTCAAATATGAACAATATACCTGTTAGGTGTTATACTGAATAATTTAAAAACAAAAACGTCTTTAGTTGTCTTATATTAAAGGGTGTACTACTTTATTTATGTTTTGTTTGGTTTCTTTTTTTTCTTACTTGAGGAGCTACTTTTTAAAACATAAAGATCGAAGGTGAGTGGAGTAGTACCCAAAAACTGCACTCAAGTAAGAGCGGTGCTACTTAATTTTATTGGAGTAAAAATAAAAAGTAGATTTCCAAGAAATTACTCAAGTAACTGTAAAAAAGTATTTTGTTTGAATACTCACTAACTAGCTGCTGAAAACTTCAGTCATTTTAAAGTTTAAAAAATTACATCAGATGGAGAAAATTACCAAGAAACGTGAAAATGTTGGTACTTTAAAGACTAAAATTCAAATAATCCATATAACCATATACTATCATAACAGCATAACAAAATCAGGCAAAATAAGTATTTGTCCAAATAATATTTATCAAGTTTATTGTGAAAATTTGAATAGGACTTTTCCATGTAACCTTTTGATATAAAACCCATCATTAGTGAGAACAGAGCATTTCCTGTGGTTTGTATTAGCCATTTGATAGAGATTTGCACGATTGACTTGAAATTGCCGATGAATTGAATTGGTCCCATGGTTTCCACAATTCATGGAGTTGGAAACCAAGGCTCTTAGAGTTTTGTTGATCTTTTGCAGCTTACAGCATTCCAGGATTGGCGTGAGTTGAGTTGTCGACTTTCTTGTAATCAATCCAGACAGGTTTGTTTGTCTGACTACTGTTTTTACCAATGCCTTTCTGTGCCTCTGTCATGTATTGATCCATGTGCCTTATCTTACCCGCTATACCGCAGGTTTTTGGCCAATAGTTGGATGAGATTATTTCCTTTTGGGTGACTTTCATTATCAGGGCTATTCAGCCCTTGGTCAGCCATTCGGAGTGGGAACCATTTTGCAGCAGTTTGTTCATTTGTGTCATTAGGCCATGGAGAGACATCCAGAGCCTAATGACAGGCTCTGGACTGTCATTAGCCAGTGAGCGTGGATCATATCTGGCTTTAGAGCTGCCAGGTTCTTCATACCTGAGAGGATATCTGCCATTGTGATGTTCACCTGACTTTGTTCAGGGAGATTATTGTGGTTTGTATTAGCCACTGTGCATCATTGCTATGTGATGCCTCTTTCTTCCAAATACCTTTCCAGTATTGTTCAGTCTTCAGCCTAGAAGGGTGGCTTATATTACCCTGCCCTGTGGATTTGGTTCCCAGGCCTCCAGATTGACACATGCGCATAAGACCACAAAAAAATTTTCCTTGAAAATGTTTTGCTTGGAAGAAAAAGGTTCTATCTTTCAGTGCTATTCCTCGATTTAAAAATATAGAATACAGCACAGAATACAGCACAGCAGTGTAACATGTACCAAAATAAGTAAAATTTGGAAATATATTCAGTGTTGCTGTGCGCCTGTTGGTGGCACCATTGACCACTTTTAGTCTTATATATTCATTTATATATTTAGCCAGAAAACACTTGAAAGTCATGTATCATTTTCCTTTCATCTCACAGTTTCTATATGTGTTAGCCCAGAACATAAAGACAATAAATATCATTGAAGTTTTAGGCTGGATTACGATAAAATATGAAAAGGGGTTGTGGATAGTTTTGTACAGTAAGTCACTGTATCTGTTCACCATTCAGAACAGAGCAGTCTCAATCCAACTTCAGGAAATTATCAAATTGACTAAACATTACTCTCTCCCTGAAATCAATAGCTTTACAGAGATTAAGTTCATTTTTTATTAACATACCTAAAACTGTATTTGCGTTTTACATAAGAAGGAAAGAAGTTTGATCTCTAAAGCTTGAAAAAGTCTTAATAAAAAAAATTATAGGCCAGGGTTTCAAAGCTACGGAAGCGCATTGCTTGTTAAAACGTATCACGTTTTAACGTGATACTATCACGTTTTAACAAGATACGTATCACGTTATAACGTGATAGCGCTCGAAATTTTTTTTTCCTGCGTGACAGCAATGCGCTTCCGTACAAAGCAGCTGTACTATGTAAGAAGAAAAATAGAGTTTATGGTTTGCCATGTCATTAATATGTTATTAATATAAACATTAATGCCTTTAATGACAAAAACCTTAAATGCTGTATACACAATAGTTTTACTTCTATATAGATACGCAACATTATATTCTTCAGAAATGTAACAGAACAGAATGTGACTTTGCTTCCTGTTTACCGCTGCCCTCAAGAAAAGTTGCAAACGTCCAAAAACGCAATAAACTTCATTTCCCAGAGTACCCCACTTCCGCATGCTATTCTAACTCGACGTCACAGAAAAATTAACCAATAGAAGAATGTCGAATTCGGAGTAACACGTCAGTAAAGTGCAGAAGCCGGGTTGACAGGGAGTGATACCACCGCCGACGTCTTTCTGTCCACTTCTTCCGTCTGTTTCCACCTCCAGATGCTCTAAGTTGTCTTCAATACAGCATTCTGTGTCTTCGCTGTCTTGCCCTGAAGTTAACTTGATAAAAAAAGGTAGGAGCTCCGTTTAATTTCGATATGGTGTAAGTCGTCCATTTTTTAGCTTCCATTTAAGTGACAGGAAGTGGGGGAAATGCTACATTCAGTTAGCATATTCGACCTGCTGTGTAAGATGTTTGAGTTTTATAGCAGCGAGGCCGATGTTTGAATGTAAAACCGTGATTAAAAATACACTGTTTGGCTACATGTGGCCAGTACATTCAGAATATTAGTAGTTTTATTCAATGTATTTCGTGTTAGTAGATACATGGTAGTTTTGGCATATCTGACTATGTAACTCGTGTCTTCATTAATAATGATACGTGGCTACTAGTTTGGGTTATTGATTTGGTGTTATTTGAATATTTACACCATGTATGAATAGTTACACCACTGTGTTCCTATTAGTGAAAATCATGATTAAGAAACAAAATCTTTAATCCACGACTTTATTGTTGCTTTGAGTTTTGATTGTTACTTTGACAAACATTTATGTTTACTGACAAATCGAGAATAATTTTAATGTAGAGTTCCTTAGTCCATTGAACACTAGAGAAAAGTTCCTACAAAAATTCAAATGGGGTTTTTATAGAGAGTTTGATAGTTTTAATCAATGCATATGCCAGACACATCTCATGTTTCTTAGTGTTACCAAAAACAAATAGTCTTTTTCTGGGGGGGGGGGGGGGGGGGGGTTTGTTTTTGAATAGTTATGTGTGGACTGTGAACTTTTGAACGGATGGAACAAATTGCAAAAAGATGTAATCTACGGCTTTTGACCAGGTGACGTGTAATCTAGGATTTCACAGAACAAAGTTTCTTATGTTACCACGGTGCCACAATCATTTTGCTATTTAAAGAAAATAAATTATTATTGGTGGTGATTTGTCTCAATTTCTTTTACATATTCCAAATAATACAATCAAAGCAATATTAAGTTTTACAATCTTACTTTACGTCTTTTAAAACAATGTGATTTTGATTTATCCATACACTCCCATGCTTTTTCTTTTTAGTAATAGTCAGGCAATTTAAAGACGAAAGATCCAACAAACATAGACATGCGCAAATGTGACAGGTGAGTTGGGGAATCTGACAAAAGTTCTATGTTTTTGAAACAAGTCCAATGTAAACCACCTGATCAAATATCAGATGGTGAGAAGGAAACTATTATTAGTCCATGGGGAAATTACTGAAGAATGGAGAAAAACTTATTTCAAAGGAAAGAGTAACGTCATTCACCTGCAGATGTAGTTTGATTAACATTCTGAATTAAAATAGAAGGAAATGGATGAATCATTGCAAAAATAACATGAGGGCAGGGTGGGGGGAATGTTCATTCGAGTCAAAAATTAAAAAAAATAAAACCAAGAGGTATCACAAATTCAAAGTTAATTTAATTTATGTTTGTGAAAACATGTCGGACATTACTGACATAAATTAATTTAGTCTGACAAAAATGGTTGGGCATTTTGACCGAGGTGCTTCTCCTCTAAACCTTGCAGAAATGTTTCTATTCAGTCTACCAAATATGTTGCATTTACCGTGAAAGAAACTGTCACATTATGCTGATGTTGCACATGTCTGACAACCTTGTGACCAAAGTCTGCAGTAGTGGAGCAGAGGCATTAGGTGACAGATGAGAACTGAATCATTTAGCATTTAAACACACTTCCATGGTGAAGCTTTCCTCAGCAGCTCTGTATTTCTATCAGCTGAGTGAATTGACATCACGTCGCATCCAAGCTGAGCAGATTGTGGCACAGAGGTGGAAGTGGGGCAGAACAAACCACCACATAATAAAATACAGGTGAACATATTTCAGAGCTCTAACGGAGAAACCGAACTGGTTCTGATCACAGTAACTCACTCGGAGCCTTGCGCACCACGGCGACTCACAGAGGAGGTTCATGGACCTCTGCTATGGAGAAAGTTTTCTGTGGCAGAACAAACAAAAGTAATTAAGAGCGATATTTATTAATGTGTGTCGGACTCGCTTTGTTTAATCCTTAAACCCACTTTGTCATATCCAAAACATCCAAAGGTATTCATGTTTACAGGGCTGTATCCAGGAAGCTTTAAAGAGGACTAACTCTTTAAAGCTGGGTTTTTATGTTGGGATCACCAAAATAAAAACCCAGGCAGACTTGCAATACAAAGTTAGTGACAAATATTGGGCTCACTACGTGAAAGTGGTTCAGTATATTTATCTGAGCATTTATTACCATTATGTAATAAATGTTTTGGGGAAAGAATAAAGTAAAGTTTTTCTCTTTTTATATTCGCCCTCTTTAGAAACTTTGACTAACGGTTTTGTATCTACTATGTTTAATGTTGTGTAAAATATGCAAATGTTACAAAGTACAATACCCTCAATTGAATACAAATCAGAGTCACACGAGTAAATTGTCTCATTTGTTTGAAAAATGTCTGGTGTGAGACGCTACCAAGCTCACGTTTTCACGAACACTAATTTAATGTTATTAGATGTTTTTGTATTATTAGATGTTTAAACACTCCTTCAAATGCCAAGTGAAAACACGTTTGTATTCTGTTGTTCATTGCTTTTTTTTTCTTTGTACAGTCACAATATTTTTAGCATATCAAAGAAAATATCTTTTGCTCTTAATCTTTTTTAGTCCTTCCTGATTACGTTTCTAATCTTTCCCTGCAAAGGAAGAATTTGACCTCTAGTAACTCTGAGGGAGGATATCCAGCTGTAACCAAGGGATGCTTTGCTAAAGGCGTCACTCATATTTCACTACTGCGCACCAACAAAAGCAAAGCGTATACAAATGGTAATCAAAAGTTTGGACACGCCTGTTCATTTACGCCAGGGTTCCTCTGCTCTCTTCTCTCTCCGTCATCAAAACCAGTCAAGCAGGTTCGCCTAAGGCGCTTTGTGCGTCACGCTTTCGAAGTTCTGTGTCTTATTTTAGCCCCAGACGGGGACGGCTCACCTGTATTTAAAGCAGACCTTCCCTGGAGTTGGTCACACAGAACCACGTTTGCAGCAACAGAGTTTTTGACCGACCTGAGACACTTGGAGCGTACTAGGCTCTTTTTTGCTGGACTGATCTGTTCAGCTTGGCGTAATTCGACATCTTTTTTTCTGCTGTAGCTCGGAGATGTCGACCTACCAGGAGTTCATTCAACAAAACGAGGATAGAGATGGGGTCCGATTCAGCTGGAACCTCTGGCCCTCCAGTCGTCTGGAGGCCACCAGGCTGGTGGTCCCCGTCTCCTGCCTCTTCACGCCTCTCAAAGAGCGGCCCAACCTGCCGCCCGTCCAGTACGAGCCGGTCATGTGTAGCCGGGCCAACTGCAAAGCTGTCCTCAACCCGCTGTGGTAAGTTTCATGCAAATCAGTTTCAAACCAGTGCAGTCTTTATTCCTACTACTGGCATGCTTTATGTATGTGTTGTCAGCCTGGCTTTATTTATAGAGTTGTTTGCATACACAGTGAGGATAACACTTTACAAAAGCTGAACATGTTTGGCACCAAAGAAACTAACAAGAAGAAATGTGTAAGGAAGACAAAAGTAGATGGATAAATAAGATAAAATTAGGGTTTTTTTTTATAATATTTGGTACAAAATGTTATTAATCACATTAATTTGAGAAATGTTGTCTTCTAATTTGGCAAGTTGGTTGTTTGAAATCGTTTAAGCCCGGTGGGAGATCTGGTTGTTATCCACTTTTATTTGTGTTGTGAATTTAAACGGGGGGAAAAGTACTTTAATTTCCAAATTCTCAGCTCACATTGTATAAATACACATTGTATAAATACCAGGAGTGATATGAAAAAACCTCAACTCTTGTCTTGTTTGTTGTTCATGGACAGCCACATTTTGTATCTAGACTACAAAAAACAATGTATTTTTCTCTTGCAGTCAAGTCGACTTCAGAGCCAAAATCTGGGCATGCAACTTCTGTTTCCAGAGGAACCCTGTGAGTACCAAACATGTGCAACATATTTCAGCCCTGATGCTTTTTAATTGATATGCCGACCTTGTGTCACGACATGCATGAGCTCCGTAGTTTTATGTCGCTTTTCCACATTCCTGCATTAGGCTGGACAAGCTGACTATTTCTGCCTCTTTGTGTGTTTGCAGTTCCCTCCCTCCTACGCAGGGATATCAGAGGTGAACCAGCCAGCGGAGCTCATGCCACAGTTCTCCACTATCGAGTACATAGTTCAGGTAAATTCTTAATACGTGTATGCACTCTGACCTCGCCCAGTTCTGCAGGCCTGCCTTGCAGAAGAGAGATAATGGCGATGCATAAAAGCCACTGGGTTTGGTCTTTTGATCCAGGACGTCTTTGTTCTGACACATCTCTAGGTGGAATGAAAATCCAACAGTTTTATAGCTGGCTGCAACATCATGAATTAAACTGAAATCATGAATTATTGACAGAGGTTTCATCACATTTACTGTGTTATGGTATACAATAGAATGTAAGTGGTGCTACTTATTGTTCTGTTTACGTCGTCTTTAGTCAGACTGGTGTTTAACCTTCCTACTTTCCGTCTCCCTCACAGCGCGGACCCTCGGCCCCGCTCATCTTTCTGTATGTCGTGGACACATGCTTGGAAGAAGAGGACCTCCAGGCCCTGAAGGAGTCCCTCCAGATGTCCCTGAGTCTGCTGCCCCCAAATGCCCTGGTGGGCCTCATCACTTTCGGCCGCATGGTCCAGGTGCACGAGCTGACATGCGAGGGGATTGCCAAGAGCTACGTCTTTAGGGGCACCAAGGACCTCTCCTCCAAACAGATCCAGGTAGGTTCAGATTACTTTAACGAGCAAAGGATGTATCGCTAATTCATTTATTTTTCTCTAAAATAGCGGGCATTCATCCTGACATGATCTCTCAGATTGGTTTGGTAATGTACGGTTCTAATTTCAGGAGATGCTTGGGCTGACAAAGCCAGCAGCACCGGGACAGCAAGGTCGCCCCATGGCTCCTCAGGAGGCTGCTGCCTCATGCAGGTACGAAGGACAACACCGGTTCTCTGTTATTAATCAACATCAGCTGCCTTCCACCACACCTGGCTGTTTGTTGTTTTGATTCGGTTCTAAGAGCCTTTTCTTTTTCCCGTCTAGGTTCCTGCAGCCAGTCCACCGAGTCGACATGAACCTGACCGACTTGCTGGGAGAACTCCAGAGGGACCCCTGGCCCGTCCCTCAGGGGAAACGGCCGCTGCGCTCCACCGGCGTCGCGCTGTCTGTTGCTGTTGGCCTCCTTGAGGTAAAAAAAAACAAACCACTATAGTACAATGACAGGTTCCACGAATGTCAATGCTTTAGACATGGTGCGCAGTGAGCCTCTCTGAGAAAGCCACATCATGTCTTCCTGCATATTTACTCTCTGCAGCAGCAGCATGTTTGCATTGCAGCTCGTTGGCCGCTCCCTCTCAGCGTTTTGCCCTTTCCCTCCACCGATATTATCCTCTCTTCTCTCCTTCTAATAATCTGTGCTGTTATGTAACTACTAGTACAACAGATCGTTCACCCCACTGCACCTTTCCCAACCCAGTGGGAGAATTTTCTTGCTTTTAATCATTTTAGATGCTCTGATCGGACTAGAGGACTAAGCTGTCTGTACAAAGCAGAGCCACAGAACACCGTGTAAATGTTTTGTGTAACTAAGGACTGAATGTCTTTCTGTAACTGAATCACCATTTAATTTAGTTTTTATCAAAGTAGGTTCTTGTTGCTATATTTATGTCTAGATGACTCTTTTCCAAACGTTTCATAATGCTGTGGACGTCCCCGGACTTTGCTCTTTGGATTTGTCTGTTGGTTGCCAAGTTTGGTCTTTGCTAATGTAGATTAACACCCTAAGACTTTATGTGGAGTTTTTATGTGGCATGCATATCTTCTTCCTTACAACTCTCTCCATTAGGCACGACTCTTTCAGTGGAAAATATTGAGTTTTTAAGTTTGTCTTTTGCTTTGTTTTTTTTTTGCTAAATATCAATCATTTAAGTAAAAATAAGAAGCAAGGCTGAAAAAAATAATTGTTTAATTTTGTGTTTGTAAAACCTGAGATGAAATGCAACTCAAGTGAAGCCCAAATGCTTCTTTGTCTTTCTCTCAGGGGGCTTTCCCAAACACAGGGGCTCGTGTGATGCTGTTCATCGGGGGGCCGCCCACCCAGGGACCCGGCATGGTGGTGGGAGACGAACTGAAAACCCCCATCCGCTCCTGGCACGACATCCAGAAAGACAACGCACGGCATCTGAAGAAAGCAACCAAGGTGATGCATCTAGGAAACCTTTGATATGTTCAGGAACGGTGAATTAAAATGATTATTTATTTACTTATCTTTTGTCCTGTGTTCCCACAGTACTATGAAGCTTTGGCCAACCGCTCGGCTGTGAACGGACACAGCATCGACATCTACGCGTGCGCTCTGGACCAGACGGGCCTCCTGGAGATGAAGTGCTTATCTAATCTCACAGGGTACGTCTGAACTGACTGTGTGTTTCATTTGAGGGTACAGGATTAGTTTGGTCAGCCCTTTTTGTTTTTTTTATAGATCAGTTTCCTTTGTTGATGTGCTGTTGTTAAAATAGCACACATCCACACTACCTGATATTAAAGATATAGTAAGAGGGAAAGATGGGCATCACAAAAATGACAAAATTAAAGCCAAAATATCTACAAAGCAAAAGGAAATCTGCAATAAGTAGATAATTTTCCATCAGTGATTTAGTAAAATCTTTTGTAACCAGTTTTTCTGTATTTCAGGGGTCACATTGTGATGGGGGACTCCTTCAATACGTCCCTGTTTAAGCAAACCTTCCAGAGAGTCTTCAGCAAAGACTACAACGGAGATTTCCGGATGGCGTTCGGAGGAAACCTGGAGGTCAAGGTAAATCGGCTCACTTAAAATCCGACAAGTATTACTCGTACAATTTAATGTTCCAGACGTTGAAATCTGTCCTGCTGTTTGTCTTTGTAGACATCCAGAGAGCTGAAGGTCTGCGGGGCCATAGGGTCGTGTGTGTCACTGCACTCAAAGGGTCCTTCTGTTTCGGAGAATGTGAGTCGCCGCCCCAGATTGAACTGTGGGAGTCGGATTCCTGAGCCTCGGCGTAGGTAATCTGAGACTCTCAATGTGCTGGAATTCACCGCAGCGTGTTTTCTGTTTCACAGGAGATGGGCATTGGGGGTACAAACCAGTGGAAGCTGTGCAGTCTCGACCCCTCCACTACTTTGGGTGTTTACTTTGAAGTTGTGAATCAGGTAAAAAAGAAATTCCTTTGTTTGTTTTAGCTTTTTAGCTTTCCAGGATTGGAGTGCATATCAATCACTTGAAATAAGAGAGCATCTGTGATCCAGGATAATGGCTTTTCTTGTTTAAGTTTGTAGACAATGGCTTGTTGTTTTCCTTGCTGTGAAACGACTCGTGCACAAGAGGACTGATTGTGTTCTGTGTTTGTGTAGCACAATGCACCGGTGCCACAGGGCGGTCGAGGGGCGATCCAGTTCGTAACCCAGTACCAGCACTCCAACACGCAGAGGAGGATACGGGTCACCACCATCGCCAGGAAGTAAGACTCTTACTTTGTTGTTCAAGTTCTGTCCTAAATCTGGACTTTATTGTCAGTTTGGTATGTTCCTGACAAACCAGTTTCTCTCACTGGGAAAAATGTTAACGAGGAATTAATTAAATAAAGGAATGTACGCTAGAATGAAGGTTGTCCTCACTAGAGATGTTTTGCATGCTTGCTCTTTAGTTCCTCTGTGAAAACATGTAAACTATGTGCGTCATCACATCGCGCCCACACTCACCTGTGCTTTTTTTTTTGTCCTGCATTCTTCCTCTACCACGCATCCTCCCTCTTCTTCTTTCTTCGTGAACTGTTGCAGCTGGGCGGACGCCCAGTCTCAGATTCAGCACATCGAGTCCTCGTTCGACCAAGAAGCGGCCGCTGTGCTCATGGCTCGCCTGGGCGTCTTCAGGGCCGAGTCAGAGGAGGGCCCAGACGTTCTCAGGTGGCTTGACAGGCAGCTTATCCGCCTGGTGAGTTGGAAACAAATTCAGGAACCTTTGATTTTGTTTTTGGAATATTGTTTATGTGAAATATTTCAAATCGGTTTTAACTTTAAATAATAAACAATACATTTAGGTAGAAAAAAAAAAAACACCTCTAAAAAATGAGGATTTTACCAGACAAGTCTATTTGACTTTAGAGGAGTGAAAGTGATGTTAGAAATCATTTATTACAAATCATATGATGCGATTCATAATTAAACGCTTTGCTTCCCATCATGTTTTCAGTGTCAGAAGTTTGGCCAGTTCAACAAGGATGATCCGACGTCCTTCAGACTGTCTGAGTCCCTGTCCCTCTACCCACAGGTAAACCTGCCACACAGTGGAAATGCAACACAAAACTGTAGCTTCATCATTGTGAAAATGATGATTTCATTGGTGTCAATCATTTAGCCAGCAGCTGGTCTGAGAGGGATCAAGACATTAAACAGTCTGTTAGCGACTTTTAAACAACTGAACTCCCCAAAGCCTCATAGAGTTTTACGCAAGCACCATTTTATGAACCTTTAGACCAACGTCAGGTTTGTTTTTGGGCGTTTGTTTAGACAGAGGGAGGATAAGGTGCACTAGTAACTATCTTTCTGCTTGAAACATGTATTGCAAAAGGAAGATTGTTGTGGCCAGAGTTACTATGTGATATAAAAGATTAATTTTTTTTTCTTTCTTTGACTCTGACTGAAAATGCGTCCAGTTTCCTCGCAATTCTTTGGCAAGAAAAAAAACAGTTGACCTGTCTGTAAACAACTAATCAAAATAAACATGACAGCAGGTTCAAGGTTAATAAAAAGCATTTCCATCAAGTCTCGTTCCTTTAGTACAAATCAGTACAAATGTTAAATTAAGATACTAAGAACTATTTACTGAACTTCATATAACACAAAAACAGATCCTTACTTGCAGTAAGACCAGAGAGTCCTTAAAGTCTTAAATACTCTAAGTAACGTTGACTTTTAATGCTGTTTCCAGGTCTTGACAGAACTATTTAATTTCATAGATTCTTTTTTTTTATATATTTTATATATCCTCGCTAGCTCGCTTTTTCACATCTTAAATGTGAAGACTGCAAAAACCTTGTTGACTATCCCTATATTTAGAAAACAATGTAAAAGGCCTTCAATTAGTATTTAGGAAATTTTAGATAAAATACATTCTTTTATTAAAAGTTATTTTACGCTAATATTTTACTCACATTTTTTTTCACCCTTGTTGCTCTTACAGTTCATGTTCCACCTCCGGAGGTCACCGTTCCTCCAGGTGTTCAACAACAGCCCCGATGAGTCGTCCTACTACAGGCACCACTTTGTCAGGCAGGACTTGACCCAGTCCCTGATTATGATCCAGCCCATCCTCTACTCCTACTCCTTCCACGGGCCACCAGAGGTCAGCCTCACTCCCTTCATACTGTCATCCCTTTCATACCGTCTGTTCAGCTGGTGTCAAAGTGTCTTCACAGCCAAGCGTTGTTAAAACTCAGTTTGGTTTTGTTTTTTCTCAGCCTGTGCTCCTGGACAGCAGCAGCATTCTGCCGGATCGAATCCTGCTAATGGACACCTTCTTCCAGCTGGTTATCTACCACGGAGAGGTGAGGCAGGACGCAACAGAAATCTAATTTGTCTGCATCAGAATGCTTCATTCTGAATTTTTTATTGTTTCTTTTAAATCTGGATAAATAAAAAAAAGCATGGGTAATTCATTTTTTTTTCCCAAATATGATTTCAGACTATTGCTCAGTGGAGAAAGGCAGGCTACCAGGAAATGACAGAGTATGAGAACTTTAAGCAGCTGCTTCAGGCTCCTCTGGATGACGCTCAGGAGATCCTGCAGACACGCTTCCCCATGCCTCGCTACATCGACACTGAACATGGAGGCTCACAGGCGCGATTCCTGCTGTCCAAAGTCAACCCGTCGCAAACGCACAACAACCTCTATGCCTGGGGACAGGTACACGCTTTCTCATTCATAGTACTTAAACTTTAGGTTTTCTTTTTCAGCCACTTTTCCATAGAGGGCAGATTTGTAGTTTCCCTATTGACAGCTTCTTCATCTGTATGGGGTTTCTTTTCCCATATAAAATCCTCATGAAATACATTTAAATCACGGACACCATTTTGCGGTGACGTAGTCCGGATTGAGATTATTCCACCGTCCTGCAGAGCCGCTGTAGTCACAGATAAAATCTTCTGCAAGACTTCAATGAAACAAATCAACCAAAAATCCCCCAGATTTCCTGACTAAAATGCAGGCCTACTACTTCAGAAGTCTCCAACACAGGTCTTGGATTATTTAACCTTTTATTTGAGACTTGGAAGATTAAAATCTGTAATCGGCATTAAACTCCTTACTTCCTGCATCAAGAGGAAGGGGTGAACCTTTAACCTGTTGTTGAAACTGCCGAAACGCAGAGTGTAGGATTATAAACAGATTGAGGTCTGAGTGCTGCAAACTTATCATTGGATCAGTTCTGTTATGAAAAGATCCATCTGTAAATAAACAATGAATATTAATTATGTTTTGTTTTTCTGTATCTGTAGGAGACGGGAGCACCAATCCTGACTGATGATGTCAGCCTGCAGGTCTTCATGGACCATTTAAAGAAACTGGCTGTTTCCAGCTCTGCATAGACATCTTGTCAAGGCACAAAATAAAAAAAAAACAGGAATATGACCATCGGCTACCAGGATCCATTAACATTTCTTATGTTTCTTTATTTTATTTTATTTTTTTTCAAAGAAGCCAACCCTTTAACGTCTGTGTGTCTCTGTCTTGACTTGTTACTTTTAATAAGAGGAGCAACAGAAATGTTCGCTGACTGCGAATTCCTGCAAATATTACGTGTCGAGTTATTTTCAACTTATTTATGAGGAATGGTTCTTCTCTGTACGGAAACGAGACTCTGTGAAACATTTTGCTAATTCCACATCTGTATTATACCTGTGCTTACCTTTGACATGCAGTGATTAGACTAATTTGTTCTCTGTGTATTTGCTGCATCAGACGCGGGTTAAAGCTGTTGTTAAAATTATGCCTGTACATGTATGCATCTGCTTTGTCCATAGCTTGAGATTAAATGTGTAGAATTTTTTTCAGAAAAATAAATTATAGCCGAATATCCAATGCTCGCTGAAAAACCCGTTTGTTTGCCTGATGAGTTGACACCCACTGTTTGTTCAAAATCTGTCTTGTCAGATTTGAGAGGCTCTTTGGGGATTATACCTCTGACTGTTTCCAAGGAATTTCCATCCCTGTGTAATGAGGATCCGTGTTCCCAGTAATGGAAGTCAATCCCAGGAGCTCAGCTGACTGTTTCCAATGACGACCATTCATCTGTTTTTGACTGATTGTATAAGACGTTTCTATAGTTTCATCCCGACCCGCTGACCATCTGGTATTTTGCACCCAGTGACTGCCCACGGCGTCTTTGTAATGAAACTGTAAAGACTGAGAGCTGGCTGACTGAAATCGTTTCAGGATTCTTCACAGTATTAAAGCTACAGTGCTGATCAGACGTTTACATTTAGCTCGACAATAAAATTTGAGCATTTATTGATGCATTCAAACCATCCTTTTTTCCCCCCAAACTGGACTGAAAATACAACTATTCCAAAGAGTTTAGAAAAAACATATACGAATGTTTTTGCTGCTTTTCCTCAAGTCCTTAGGTTTGAAAGCTTACCTTCACTCCTTCCAATGTTGTTAAATTTGTCCGCTGAAACTGGTGTGCTAGCATCCTGCACGTTATATTAGTGAGAGTTCCAGGATTGTAACCTAATATCCTGAAGTTTCGGTCACAGCTTGGACAGAATGAGCCCAAATATACACAGTCCAGTCACATTAATGTGACCACCACGTACTTTCCACTTCAGAGTTAAATAACCAATCACAGAAGGCAGGTGGCAGCACAGTGCAGTTGAGCGTATATAAAGGGTGTGTGTGGGCTTCGGAAAACATTTCAATCGTTGGCGTAATGCAGAAACGAAGCGATTTATCCGACGTCCAAAAGGGCATGATCATTGGCTTTCGGGCCAAGGGTGGAAGCATTTCCGAAACGGCTGAGTTTGTGAACTGTTCGCGTGCCGCCGTGGTAAAAGTGTACCGTGCATGGCAAAATGGGACTGTCCAAAATCAACGACGTGGCAAATGTGGTGCACCACGGGCCATAGATGACAGAGGCGAACGACGGTTGCGGAGATGCGTTCGGGCAGATAGACGGGCTACCGTTGAGCAACTGACCACTAAAATGAACCAAGGGGCTACCACAAGTGTCTCCCAAACCACTATTCAGCGAACATTGCTGCGTCTGGGCCTCCGAAGCGGACGCCTGGTTCGTGCACCTATGCTGACTGGTGTTCATCGACGACGAAGGCTAGAATTTGCACTCCAGTACAGCAGCTGGACGTCCACTGAGTGGCGACAGGTAGCGTTTTCAGATGAATCGCGTTTTATGCTCCATCGGACAGATGGACGTTGGCGTATAAGGCGTGAAACCTCTGAAAGGAACCACCCTGCAACCATTGCAGGAACGGTCCAAGCTCGAGGCAGGAGCATTATGGTCTGGGGAATGTTTTCCTGGCATTCTCTGGGTTCACTGATTATTGTGGAAGGCACGATGGATCAATACAAGTACGCATCTGTCCTTGCGGACCATGTCCACCCCTACATGCGCATTGTTTTTCCTCAGGATGATGGCATCTTCCAGCAGGACAATGCGAGGTGCCATACAGCTGCCAGTGTACGTGCGTGGTTCGAAGAGCACCAGGATGAGTTTACCGTCCTCCCCTGGCCAGCAAACTCACCTGACTTAAACCCAATCGAGCATCTGTGGGACCATCTCGATCGAGTTGTTCGCGCCATGGATCCTCAACCGCGTAATCTAGCGCAGCTGGCCACGGCATTAGAGTCGGCATGGCTCAACATCCCAGAGAAGACCTTCAGGGACCTAAGTGACTCTCTTCCTGCACGTCTCGTAGCAGTTCGCTCTGCGAAAGGTGGTTATTCTGGCTTTTGACAGATGGTCACATTAATGTGACTGGACTGTGTACATCGACACCAGACAAACTAAAATGCCTTGTGGAGAAAAGTCATGGTCAGAGGACACACAGATTGAGATATCTGGACAAATTGATCTTTTAATGTCACGACCAGATTATCAACTAGGTTGTTTTCCTTTTTATTCTAAAAATGACCAAATCTACCCTGTCAGATTTGGGAGGCAAACCTAAAACAGGAAATGTTTGGTTTGATTTGGTCTCAAACAGAGAGGAAGAAAAGAATGTGTCTTTTTATACTGTGAATATCTGATTTCAGCTCTGACTCCACTTTACAAACATGTATGCAACAGAAAAAAAAAACCCCCACAAGTGACAGGGGAGCTCTGCTGACGTTTTCCTGCCGACAATAATCAAATGCCAGGCATCTGTCAGGATATGTGTGAGAAACGGCTTTACTCTGTCGGGTATTAGTGGAAATGCGAAGGATTGCGTGAGCAAAATAAAGAGACTCATACAGCGTGTTGTCACAACAGTAGGTGACATGTCCTCTGTGCAGATTGGAGGCAACAGCTATCCCCAAACAATCGCCCCTCCTCCCTCTACAACCCCATCATTCGTCACCGCAGATGTAAAGACGCACGATCACAATGATAAAACCACTCAGTCAGCATCTACTGTCACTGTAAGCTGATTTTAGAGCAGACAGTATGATTTCGAGGATCAGTGAATAGCAGATTACAAAGACTAATCCTAAGGGGCAACGTGTTAAGAGGAATATTCTACTCTTATCAGCTTTGAGCAGAAGTCGCCCCCAAAACAGAAATGAAGTCCGTGTCTTTCAGGAGCCCAGAGTTTGATGCGCCTCACTCTGAGGCTGCACACACTTTTGAGGTATCGAAGGGGAAATCAAGCGACGCACTGCGACAGCAATTAATCTCCCCTGACATCGATACTCATGCACAACGCAGAAAACCCGGGACAAGTTTGTGCACTTTTCAATTTGCAGCCGAGCCGCTGCAGGGGATTTGAGGCCCCACCGCACATGGATATGATGTGATCTCATGAAGAGGAAATCAATGCACCGTTGTTTAATCTCTGCATTTACATGCTTGGCCTTCTTCATGCAATGTCAAAGCTACGGCTTCGCGTGCTTAGAGATTTAGAAACGTTAAACTTTCCATCTCTCTCTCTCTGTCTCTCCCTCTCTCTCTCTCTCTCTCTCTCTCTCTCACTTCCAGACTTACACAGAGCTGCAAGGAAATGTGTCATCACTTTATCAACTAAAAAAAAAGAAGAAGAAATCTAAGGGATCAGTTTGAAATCCAACAGCCAGAGAAATCTATTTTGGGTTCTGGCATCTGTAACTTATGTAAGATTCCAGTGTGAAATATGTTGGTCTTTTTATCTAAATGATGATCAGATGTTGCTATTAATAGTGTGATTCTGTTTTTAGTGCAAGAGGTTAAACTGTTGAAACGCAAATAACTTTACAACAGTATTATTTTGATTTCACATTGAACTGAATGCAAAAGAGTGTTTGAAGTGCCACAATGCAATCAAATGTGAGTGAATAAAAATATACTTGCTATTTAAATAAAAGTGGAAGTGAATATGTTAAACAGATTAAATATACTTAATTTGAAGTATTTAATAACTGTATGACAAGTATGTCATTTATTAAATGCAGAAAGTAGTAATGTGGAAGATATACGTACTATTTTGAATGAACTGTAGGTAAATAAAAAATTATAAAACATTTGTAAAACATATAGAACAAATCTGTGCAAAAAAGATTCAAAAAGTCAAGTTCATACTTTTAAGGCCAAAAAAGCCTTTTCAAACACTCATTCTTCTGAAAGCAAAGTTTCTGTGAAGCCTTTAGGGGTTTCCCCCCCACACCCCCAAAAAAACTTTGTGAATGCAAAAATATAATATCTACATCAATCCTAATCTTCATTTTTGAATCTTTAGACAATAAAACACTTGATTTATATTCTCCACTTTTCCTCCCTTTTTTAGTGCTTCGAAATCATTACTGAATGCGTCCCTCTGCTGTGTCTGTGACGTATGTGTGACGCTTCTTTATCTGGTTTCCTTTTCTTTTACAGGATCAGTGAGTGCGTCCACGTTTATTACACCACACTGCGGGAAACGACTTCAACTGTGTCAACCAGGAAGCTGGGATTAACTTCCTGTTATTGCCAGACACCCAGGAGACAACCTTTGACCATCCACATGGACGTCATAAGCGGTGTTTATGAGACAGCCGCCAAGTCATTCCAGCGTGCTGCTGATATGGCATAAGACTCTTGTCAGCTGGTGGCAGCGACTACTGGGTCACTTAAAGAGACAAACTACGTCTTGAAGTAGCAGAGTCCATGACGTAACTGTGCTTTAGTAGGTCTGAAACATACCGATTCATAGAGTGCCTTCCAAACTTCATAGCATGCCTGGTTAAGATCTATTAAAGATCATGATATTTATTGTTGTGGCATAATTTCACACTAAAAGGTTTGTAGTAGTCACTGGTTCCCCTTTTTGTTTATATTTTGTACATTGACAATAGGAGAGCCTCATCCAATAGGGAATTTTCATTGACCACACATAGAAAAGACAGCATGGCTTTGTGTGAGTGACGTGAGACTGTGGTCGCAAGGTCAAAGGTCAATAATGTCCAGGGAAAAATGCCTGCTTAAGTCTAAATGTTAATAAGAGGTGGATTTGAGAGACCGACTGCCTGTCAGCATCTTGGTTTAGGCTGAATTTGGGTGTATTTATTTCAAAAGATATTTCTGGAATTAAAAAAAAAGACGAAAGCAGGCAAACCTTAGATAACCAGAAATCGATCTCCATCTACGTGCAGATTTTTAGTTGTTGTTCTTCCGTAGCATTTCACAACATTGTGGCCACGGAGAATGAAATCTTTGGTCGATCCTCTTAGAGTCCTGGTTTCTCTTTAATTGTGTCTTCTCTGCAGTCCAACCCACAGGCTAACGCATTCAGCTCTGGAAACTGAGAGAAAGGTTGATTTTTTATTATTTATTTATTTTTTTTAGCAGATGTTAGTGACCATCATCTCACTAAAAGACCTAATGACGACCTGTTTACGTTTACTGGCAGAGATCAGCAGGTTTTTATTTCAAAGAGTTTATTATGTCATTACTACTAATAAGAGACCCAGAGCATCACAGATATCACACCATACCAAGAGTGAGCCAGAGGTTCTTTTCCGCATGTTCATTCTTTTGTTATGCAGTAGATCAGCATGGAATGCTAGCTGCAAAGTTTTATAGTAGAATCTTTAAAATAGCTAAATAAATAATGCATAAAGTAATCTCTGTCTGATTTTCAAGTTTTGTGTTATTGAGTTCCACTTAAAAAAAATTATATATATATATATATTACCCTTTAAAATTTTTGTCAGTTTTCATATTTTTGTTTTCCAAGAGGTGAAGATATTTTTGCTGCCGATTATACAGTAGAAGATAATTTTCAAATGATAGACTTTTGTAAGGGTTAGTAGAAAACCCCGAGTTATTCATAACCCTGTCGAATTTAGGCTTAAAGTTGTCTTTTACTTTTACAAACATGTTTCCAGACAGTGTACCCAACTTGAATGTGAAAGACAAATTTTGAAGGAAGCTAAAGGTTAGAGTGACGATGTGGAGGCCTTGAAGGCCTGGAGCGTCTGACTGAAGATAAATAGTCAAAATACTTGTGGAAACATGCAAGAAGCTGATCTGCATGTGTCTGAAAGGTTTGACTAAAGTAATGCCTATTTGTCATTATTTTTCTGCAATTATATTCTCATGTTGTCTTATTTTCCTTTGGAAGATATGTCATTTCCATTCAGAATAAAATTTAATGCCAAAATAGAAAATTTCTGGACTGAGATGTCTGATGTTGTTCCTGGGATCTGTTTTAGCCACTGCTCCAGTTTGGGGGTTTCTGCCCCGAGGGCCCCGATGACCACAGGCACCACTGTGGTCTTCACCTTCCAGTTCTTTTCCAGTTCCTCCCTGAGGCCCTGGTATTTCTCCAGTTTCTCATGCTCCTTTTTCCTGATGTTGTAGTCACTTGGTATAGCTACATCCACCACAACGGCTTTCCTCTGTTCTTTATCCACCACAGAGGAAAGCCGTTGTGGTGGATGTAGCTATACCTAGCTATATATATATATATAGCATGACTAATTTTAGGTTTAACTGTATTTATTTGGTGACATTTGTTCCTGGTAAAGGTTTGACTAATATAATGCCTATTATATTAGTCAATTTATACTAATGGGAGTGCATTAGTAAAAATCTTAAATACTTCCAGTATTACTAGCAGCCTGTTCTTCAGTATTTTCAGCACCTCAGCTGACAGTCCTGACCTGATTCATGAGTTTCCATCGAGGCGTTAAAGCAAGAATTAGCCTCTGGGGTTAAAGATGTTGGCATACCGCTGAGGTAACTCGCATGTTGGACCTGTCTGACGACCCAGTTTATATCTGGGTTATAAATACCAGCTTAAATGATTTCTATCTTCACCTCTTGGTGCCACAGAGTTCACAGTGAAAATCAGCAGGTCTCCTCGAGTTTAGCCTGCAGGAAAAGACGGACACTGCCCACATTCTCCCGCCCAACGACGGAGCACACAGGTCAGCTTCTCCGAAAATACTCAGAAATTAAGCTCAGTTCAAGGAGAAAATGTTTAAACACTTTCTGTTGGGGGATTTAAAAATAATTAGTGTGCAAGGACTTTTAATAGGTTTTGTTAATGCCACAGAGTCATGAGAGCGGACTGCTTATGGACACTCTTGAACATTGTATAATCAGAAATCACTGAAAAGTCAAAGTGTAGCATTTTTAATTTGGTCTTGCTGAGTGTTATATTTTAATTCACAGTGAATACCTGCTTCAGATTCATTTCCCTTAAGCCTTTCTCCTCCCTTATCTTCTCCTTCTGTCCTGGTCCGTCTTTCTCTGGCTGGATTCTAATTTCCCTTCATTCTTGTCAGTTTGGGATTATGCCGATGTTATCTATAGGCAAACACACATCTGCCCTGGGATTAATTACCACCGACTATTGTGCTCATGATTACATTCAGTTTGAAAGAACTGGGTGGACGTCTCCACCAGTAAGATGTTACAAGTTTTGACTCCTTTATTATTATTATTTTTTAAAGTAAAGACAAAAATCACACATCATTGCCAACATTCATGAGAAAATATTTTTCCCACTACACATTTTTCTGTTTTCGCTTCTTTTTCCCCTCTCACATTAAAATGTCATATTACCAAGTAAATGTTTACGTAAGACAATGATTAACAAAGATTAATAAGGGTGGAGGTAAAAATCTGTTTTCAAGCGATGATTTTATTTGATATCCAAACCAGTCTGGACATGTTGAATCACGCGTTCACGCAAACAAGAAACTTCCAACTTTTGTTAAAAGAGACCAAAGTGGGTGAAATGCCATTTCATTTTTCTTGGCTTCAGGTTTATGATCAGTTTTATTTCACTGAGCACCCTGAGTGGCACCATCATGCTCTGGGAATGCTTTTCAAAGAATGACAAGGGAGGCTGATCCAAAATGATGGGAAGATGAAAGGCTCTTCACATGGTAACCCAGGAAACAAAACCTGTTCAAGAACAGAAAAAAAAACTGTACTTTTGGAGAAGGTTCACCATCCGGCAAGACAATGGCATTGACCTTGTAGTTGTAGTGAAATGTTTAGAAACGAAGTATATGGCCAAGTCAAAGCCCAGACCTACCCAGACTGATTTTGTAATCAGTGACAAACCTTTCTAATATGACTCAGCTTGAACTTTTTTGGGGGAAAAGGAATAGGGAAGAAAAATCAGCAGAGCATAAATCCATAAAGCTCAAAGGTCTTGCTGTTACAACAGTATCTAAAGGTGGCTTTGCAAAAAACATTTAACATTTCCACTTTGTGATTAGAAAAAAAAGACAATAATTAACTGGATATAATGGTAAAACAATGATGACTTCTGTTATTACTCATTACATGGACAACTCTCATAAAATCAAATCAAATGAAAATGGAACCATGTCTTGTGGTTCGGTTGTATCTACTCTCGCTCTGATAATCGCCTGCGTTTGGCAAGCAGATTGTGATGGATTGAGTGAGAGGAAGGTCCTAATGACAGCGGCAGCCAGAGGAGAGCACGAGGAGAAAATCCCACACTGATGCAAACGAGCATCAAATCCTCTGACAACGTGACGTCCGAGCAGGCTCGTGGTGAAAGCGCGTGTGAATTAGGTGGAAATGAGTCACTTTGTCTCCTGTCTGAGCTTCCTGTTGGAGATGTAGCCTGTCCGTGGACAGAGTATTTGGTAACTTTCCCGGGTGTCCGATGGGAGCCTCTTCTCACCTGGCGCGCTCGTGCCTCTCTTCCACCTCGCACCCATGAACTTCTGGGTCCCGCGCGCGCCGCTGACGCCGCCGAGGCTCGTGCATCCTTCGCGCGGACAATGAAGACGAGGACCCTCCTGTCGGTCAGCCTGAACTTCTTCGCCCTGTTGTTCGCCATCACCGCCTTCATCACCACTTACTGGTGCGTGGGGACGCAGCGGGTGCCCAAGCCCAAATGCAGCAAGCTGCGGACGCACCAGTGCATAGACTACGGAGTGAACGAAACGGACCCCAACAAGGTGGTGTACAGCTGGGAGACCGGGGACGACAGGTTCCTGTTCCGACAGTTTCACACCGGCATTTGGTACTCGTGCGAGGAGAACATCCACGATGAAAGTAAGTAAGAGCAGGTCTGTGTGTGGGGCCGCGTGGACGTTGACTAAATCACTCCGGCGTGATAAAGAAAACCGAGTGTGATTGTGGAAAAGTTGAAAAGTCCTATTTCAGAATGCATACGTTTGCATCTTCAGTCATGTCATAACTTTACATGTTTCTTTCTTTATTTATTTTATATGGGTATATTGTTGGTTTTTGTTAAGTACTTTCCAGAATTTAAAAGCCTGTCTGAAAATCCCGTGTTTAATCTAATTTTAAAATTTTGAGCTCGTTTTAAATTTTATAAAATTCTGTATTTATTTATTGCAGCTCGGTTTTAGTATCGCAATTAAATTATTTTCGCACTATAGTTGCTTTTAAAGCCATCACATGCTTTCTAAAATGTAAACCCTTTCACCCTGTCTGTACTAAATATCTATTACGGTTTTTTTGTACTTATCTGATTTTTCAGCCTATAAATGCAATTTATTTTATTAGATATTAGGAAAAAAGTAAGGTAGCTAAACTTAGGCATTAGTCTTCTTTGTAGTTGTTGACCAAACCAATAATATTGCTTTGATGTTATCCTAGACGCTGTAGAACATTTTAAAAGTCAAAATTATGGTAAAATATTGTCAGCTCGGGTTGCCAGAAATGTATTGCAAAAACGTGGGGAATCCCTACAAGACAAAATTGTTTATTGGTTTGTTCATATTAGCTGCACTGTAGAAAATATACTTTTTTCACAGAAAATAACAAGACAAAAAATATTGCACTATACTGTTATGTATTGAAAAACAATAACATTGCCTGTAGCTTTTTATGATTTTCTGTTGTTACAAAAAACCCATTTATAATATAGTCATATTTCCAGTAATCTATTGTTAATGGAACAGTAAACGTATAAACCCTGGTATGATAAATAATTTTTAAAACATGGCAAACCATAATAAAGTATGTTAATTTTACAATAAATTACAACATTATATTTTGACCGGTTGCATTTCACTTTAAATTCCTGGCCAAAACAACCGCCGGTATTGTACCACTTAAAACACAGTAAGTGTTTTGGCATGAACTCCCACATGTATGTGCCAGTTTCATTTTTTTAGTTAGCTAGTTACGTTTACTTTTCATAGAAACGCAAAGCAAACCTATTTGACAGCGAGAAAATAATTCTGAAAGAGCGAGACTTTTTAAAGTCTGGCCAGAATGCAGCTGTTTCATGTCCTCCTTGCAGACATGTTTTCATCTGAGCAGCTCAAGTTAATGAGGATTACGTAACTCGGGGCCTTGATGAGTTTTTCCTCAAAACAGCTGTTTGCCGCCTACCTGATTAAACAATTCCACTTACAACAAATCCAGCGACATGCGAGGCCTGAGTGATGACAGAAGGAATCTGCTCAGATATACGTGCAGAAATCCGTGGTGTCAGAGGTCCTTTTTTTCCTATCCTGTTTGTTGAACTGCCACAGGGACGTCACAGTGTTGAACATCTGTGATTGGTTTTACACTGCCTGTACTTTTCTGGACCAGATTGAGCAGCTCTGCCAGCAGCAGCACACCATCTGGTGACACTGAATGAGAGGTCAGGAAAGGACCATCTCTGTCATATGTCTTATCTTCCACGTGGAGTTTATTCCTTCTTGAACTTATGAACTGTGTTTTTTTTATTTATTTATTTTTGTACTTAAGAATTTACCAGATCACACTCTCAGCTGATGTTGTCAACTCATCGTGGGCTGAAACCGGGAGTTAAAGAGGGACTAAAGACTTGACTAAAATCTGCAATGTTTTTGTGTTTGTGATCCTGAGGTGGTTTTCTTTTAATTTTACCGAATTTCAATCATGTCCGCATGTGGAATATGTTCATATATAACACACAGTGCCATAATGACAGTACGTTTTTCTTTCTGCCTTGAAGGTGAAAGATGCAGAAGTTTCATCGATTTAGCTCCTGCATCAGAGAAAGGTGACTATCTACTTATATTGTAACACGTATATTCTCTTTGCTGTTCTTTTTGTTGCACTTCAATTTTTCAGGTCATCAAACGAAATTGACAAAAAATAACCAGAGTAAATTCAACGTACAGTTGTCAAGTGATGATTTTAATTATTAATGGTCAAACACTGTCCAAAGAAATCTAACTGTTGTGAGAAAAATCACCTCCCTTGATAAATGAACTGTGATCAACTAAATTTTGGGGATTTGGTTTCAAAGGCTACACTCAGACCTGATCACTCTCGGTCCTGCAGATGTATTAGTCTGTAAGAAGGTTTGGAGAATCCAGTTATAACAATGCCGCTCGTTACTTGTCACCAAGGGGGGAAACACGGAACAATGGTGAACCTTTGCTGGAGTGGTTTTCAGAAGACTTAAGCCTTCTGACCGAAATAAAACAAAAGTTAAACTCACATTTCCCAGACAACATTGTGGTGATTCTCAAGATTTTTTAGAAGATATTCTGTACACTGACAGAATATTTACTGGCGACAGTCGAACACGGTGATGTGTTTTGAATAATTTTCTCATACCAAACAATAATAAAACATGATGTCCGACCATCAACTTTTAGCCTTATGGTCAAGCTCAAAATCTGACTGAGGATCTGAGGCTGGATCTTAAACAGACCATTCATGATCAAAACTCTTCCTGACTTTTTCACATGGAGCCTGTACGTTTTGGTTTGGAGATTTTTACTAAGATGCGAAATGAAATCAGAATTTGTAAGCTTGGCTCACGTTTTCTTGGCTGATGATTTTCTTTTATTTGAAATATTAAATATTAAATAAATGAAGAAAAGCATTCTGCATGAATTTCTTTGCTTCCCCATGAAGCAGTTACACTTTCCACCAACTAGCAAGGTGTTACTAAAGACTTGTATTTTATTATGAGCTTAGACAATGAGCACAGAATAAACCCCACTAGTTTTCTACCTGGAACAGAGTTAAGTTGGATTTATAATTCCCAGTTATGTCTTGACTTTCATTTTAACTGTAATGCTACAGGTCTTTAGACAGGCATCTTGTAGGTTATGGTTCAAACCAGAAGGCAAAATATTAATGTTAATTTTAAATTAAATGTCCTGTAAAAAGGGCAGAATTGGCTTTTCTTCTTCTTTTATTTACCTCATAATGCCATGTTGATAAGTATCCTTTGTTCCGAGTTAAAATGTGTGTGTGGCAAAATTTTCTTGTGAAATAAGAATTTAAAGGTAATTTATTTTGTCAATATATGAAGCTGGAATGAGGCGCTGAACAGTTCAGAAGGTTCATAACAATGAAATCTGAGGCTAAAGGTAAAACAGGATTTGAACTGTCTCACCCAAAACAAAAAAATGATAATTTTTACATATAATCAGGTAATTTCCTACCAAAATGTTATACACACATAAAGTATTTTACAAAATGTCCTCAAGCCAAAAATGATCCCATCTGACATATAAAAACTCAATATAGTAATTTGACACTTTAGAGAGAGGTAAGCATTCTCCCCTGTGGACACTAGGGGTTGCTATTGAGACAACTGAATTGCGCTGGGAGGATTTGTACTATAAATTTAAAAGCCGACTTAAAGTAACACGCCTAGAGGTTTGTGTACTTTGGTTAATGGGTCATCTCCAATCAACTAGTGAAAATTATTAAGAAAATGTGGTTGGAAATGTGTGTGTAAGCTTGTTTATCCAAACACTGCATCTAATTAATCTAATTAGTAATCCGTTTTTTTTATGTGGGTTTATATTTGAGTTCAAATATTGTTCCCCTGCTGGCAGCAATAAATCATTACAACCTGAAAGAGGTCATCCCATTGAAGTTTCAAATACAGAAGCATATTACTCTTAGGATATATATAAATATGAACTTGCCATTTCCTTTAAATCTTTGGTAAAAATGTAATCTACAGCACTAATCATTAAAATCATGAGCTGTCTGTCATTATATTTTGATCTTTATATGTTGTCAAAAAGCTGATCGTATTTTCCAGATTTTTCATATGGCTGAAAAAAGACTCAGACGCACTCAACCTCTACAGCCTAGAAATTGGTTGAGGTTCAGCGTTCATTTTTTAGAGTTCTAATCATGAATATTTTGCTGAATTTCACTTGGTAATTATATTATATTATTACAGGAATGCTGTGGCTTTCTGTGGTTTCTGAGATGTTGTACATTTTGCTGCTGATGGTGGGCTTCAGCCTCATGTGCATAGAGCTGGTCCACTCCAGCAACGTAATTGATGGGCTCAAGCTCAATGCCTTTGCTGCTGTCTTCACGGTGCTCTCAGGTAAGCTTCAGCTTGTTTGAGATCAGTTAAAATGTAAAACTCGATATTTAAGGAGTCAAATGCATTTCTGGGAGACAAACCATCCCATGTCTGAGAAGTTCTGTACCTTCTTTGACTCTGACATAAACCAGATGGTCTAACAGTGGCTCTACTATATTTGATCTCAGGTCTTCTTGGCATGGTGGCTCATGTGATGTACACGCAGGTCTTCCAGGTCACAGTCAGCCATGGTCCACCTGACTGGAGGCCCTACAACTGGGATTATGGGTGGTCTTTCTGGTAAGACGCTGCAGATCCACACCAGAAAACAAGTTTTTTATTTAAACATCCTGGCAATCTAAGTTTACAGGAAGTAGATCTATACCTTTCTCTAGCATTACTGTCTGCAAGACAGTCTTATGGCAGGATTAAGCTTTGGTGTCTAAAGCCCCACCGCAGACATGATCGCAATTATGTAACAGGATAATAAATCTTCTGCTGTCCATTATAGACAGTATGTGTTTAATGCAGTTGCAAACAGACATTTACATAATGCTGTATAAAAAGACAGCTTTGAATCAGACTGAACTTTTGTTGTTTTATGTCATTTGCAATTTGTCACGATCTGTGAGGGCTTGTGTTTTTTGGGAACTTATGTATTTGGATTATTTTTGTGTTGTTTATCATGATTAGTGAAAAAGCTTAGTGAATTCCATCGTAGTGCCATGACAGGACATCACCTCTGTAGAGTCCAGCCACAAGCTTTCTGGCTACTAAATTGTGTTTTTGCTGCACTTTTTTTTGTGATTCCCATAAGTGTACAAAGTTTAGTATATTTGGTTCCATTTCTCGTAAACTTCACTTCTGTCACAGCAGAATAAAAATACCTTTTTTTTTTTTTTACAAAACACACTCTCTTCCTGTTTTTTTCATCAGCTTGGCATGGGCGTCTTTCACCTGCTGCATGGGCGCATCAGTCACCACTCTCAACTCCTACACGAAGACCGTCATCGAGTTCAGACACAAGCGCAAGACTTTCGAGCAGACCATCCGGGAGGAGAATGCACGCGAGGCGTAGGATACTTCCGGGACAACTCCTTGCATTCCATCTCTAAATCTATGGACGTTTACTCCAGTCAGTCCCTAAAAAGCGGCAGGAGGACTCCTATACCTACCACCTCATTGGACTTTGTTGACCTCGCAGCATCTCTTGGCGAGGAACAATGCTGATATGTTCTGCTTCGTGTTCAGCTGTGACACTTGCAGGTTTGGTCTTCAACACTGCCTTAACTGACACAGATCAGGTGGCTTCAAGTCACACTTGGTTCAAGTTGGGGAAATAAACTGGTGGGGAAAAATGGACAACTTCTGAGATCCGTGGATGTACATGTATTTTATTTTTATTTTTTGTGAAACTGAATATATTGTAACGTATAAAGAAATGTTGAGGTCACCCATACAATTGGAGTGAGTGTCTTTCAGCTTCTCACAGCCCTGAACTGGGTCAGATTGAAAGACCAGAACAAACATTAGGGTTAACTGGGTTTTCAATGTGGTGAATAAAGCGCACGTTTATTGAAACCGGTGCTTATTCAGCATTTATCACTTGAAGCTTCAGAATAATTGTAGGCCATCTGCCACTATGGGGATGCCAAGGTTTTAAAAACACGGAGTTCCAAGATGTTTTTTTATCATGCTGTGGATAGAAGTATGACACATAGAGTAACTGAGCTGATAAAGAAGCTATGGCCATGCACACTGGCTGTCAGCTGGCTGAAAGAAGGCTTCTTTGTTTTTTGTCACCCGTAACTTTGTTCTAAGGGTCATTTTGATGTCAAGTTTGAATGTTCTCTCCATACACCCCAGCATCCTCCCAGTCAGAAAACCTTTCTATGTGGTAACTTCAATGTGAGTGTTTGTGCTCTTGTGACCTTTATTTGATAAGAGAGCCAATAGCAAATTGGGTTGTGTGAGATGACGGAGACATGGAGCAAAAGTCAGAAGGCCGGGACTTGGACCTGTGACAGTTGCGTGGAGGACTGAGGCCTCTGAATATGGGTCATATGCTCTCTCCCCGTGCCGTCACTGTGCCCTATAGTTACCAAAAAAGCTTAAATAAAACCAGAGGAACGCTAAATGAAAAGAGCTTTTCTACAATAACAAAAGCAAAGATATAAAAACCTAAAAGCTAGACCACATCTCTGAAAAAAGCTGTTTACAATAATCAACACATCAATAAACTGTACATTTTATATTGCTAATCACTTTTTTAAAAATTATTTTCTGTAATAGTTTCAATTATTGCACTTTCACTTTTCAGAACTTTCTGAAGTTCTTGTGAGTTAAAAAAAGATTAAGCCGTCTCATCTCCAGTCTTTTCATTTATTTTTTTTTAAACCAGCATCAATTGATTTTATAAATATATAGCAAGTAAAATAATTAAGAGGATGTGCAATGAAATATTATTTAACATTTGGTAAAAATATATGCATATATTAATAGTACACAGGTCCACACTGGCCAGAAATAAAATGCTCAACTGTACAAATATAATTAAGTTAAATTAATTTAAATAGTGTTCATTTGTTCATGCAAAACATAACTTATTTTATTTTCTAAGTGGTAACAGTTCTAGATAACCAGCATTCGTTTCTCTTTTTTTTTTTTAAAAAAAAAAGCACTTAAAATGGCACATATTAAACCTCAATGTTCATTTCAATACATCTACACAGATCCATGGACAATACACTAGAACTTACATGTATTTATATAAAGAGGTGAACCTGCAGCTCTTATTCCGTAATTGCAGTATCTCTTACTTTCTAGCTGAACTGAATAAGTTTCAGTTGAGAGAAAATTAAATATCTGACATAATGGAAATGATTCATAGCACAACATGGGATAATGTTTTCCAATTAGGTCTGGGTCTTTTGGTTAATAACCATCATCATATTCATTCTGGGCCTGTTGCCGGGCCAACATGGCCTGGATGAGAGCGCTGGGGCCGGGAGGAGCCGCGTTTTGCCCCGGAGGAAAGATCATCTGATTCCTTTCCTCTTCCTCTGCTTTCTGTCTGGCTTGCATGACTTGAATCATTGCACTTGATACTGGGGATGAAGCATCGTGCGAATCGTCTTCTCTGTCCCTTTCAGCACTTTGTCTGACTTGGATAATGGAGCTGTTAACTGGGTTACTTCGGTTAAAGTGGGTCGTGCTCCAGTATTCGTCCGTCTCTTCAGCCCTCTGTCTGGCTGCCAAGCTCTGTGCCACCGCATCGAGGGGAGGAGGGTGTCCATCGGTGATTTCGTAGATGTTTTCATCTTGTCTCTCGGCGTTCTGACGGGCCAGCATGGCCTTCATCAAGGCGCCGGAGGTGGAAATGTCCGACGGGACTGAAACGCCACTGGCACTGCGTCTCTCCTCTTCCTCCAGCTGCTGGCGAGCAAGTAGAACTTTAACCACCGCGTTTGAGTTGGACTGACTTCCAGAGGAGCGCTCAGCTGAGCGTCGACTTGTGTGCTGAAGAAAAACAAGAAGTTAGGTAAAGTACAAAAATAAATAAATAACTGTAAACAAATAAATAAAATTTTGAATAGAAACGTGCAAAGCATACGGTTGTCAGTTTTTTCTGTTTTTTGTTAACTTTCGGACAGGATTTCTGCAGGCTCTGCAGCCTTTCTAACAGGAAGACTTGTCTTTCCCCTCCTGAAAAAAAATCAGACATGAGTGTAAAATCAGCACAAAATGAACTGGGCAAAAATAAAAAGCAAAATGAAATCAGTAGTAGTCAAACGCTCATTCAGGTGGACAATTTGAACCTACATTAACAATCTGCTTTCTCAGAAGAACAATGAGCTCCTTGCGGCCCTGAATGAGCTGCCAGAAGATGTAATTGATGACACTGGGGGACAGAAACATGACAAGGATCGTTCACACTTTGCACAAAGATTCCAAATCAACAAACAATGCATTTAGAGTGCCTCGCAACAGTATCCCTAATCCTTAAACTTTTCAACATTTCATCACATTATGACCATAAATGTTTTCATATTTTATAAAATTTTATGTGACAGACCTATGCACAATTGTGAAGCAGATGGATAAAAATGAACCGATTTATATGTCGCTCCTGCACAATCGCAGGGTGGAGCTACATCCTAACCATTAGGTTGAACTCATGTATGCAAAGAGCCAAGATTTGAATCCAGGACCTGTTTACTGCAAGGCGACAGCGATACCAGCTGTGCCTTAATACATCTAAATAAAACTTTTATAACTATTATGCAGTTTTTTCAGTTGGTCTGTTACATAAAACATGGCAAAAAGGTAAACGATGTCAAAAATGTTTTAAGACTCATTTAACAAAAACACACATTGCACAACACAGGCAGATGCTTACAGGATGATAAGTGTGATAAGAAAGTAGAAAATTTCACTCCTGATGACATTTTGGTAGATCCACACGACCCACTCGGTGCTAGAAAATCTGTCCACGTCATCGATCCACTCTCCAATCACACTGAATGTGCTGTTGAGGCCCCGGAAAGGGCCACAGTGCTTCGAAGGGGTCAGACTGTGGTGGGAAATAGGACATCATCACATATGACACAACCGTCAAGCTGTGACGCAACTTAACGGCTGTGAAAGTCACGCTCGTTTACCTCCAGGCGGTGTATGCAACGATAGACAGGGCTCCCACAAAGAAAGGGATGAAGAGGAGAAAGATGAAGATGGTTTTCATCTGGGCTGCCCTGCCTGAACGCCGTGGAGGCTGGCAATTGTGAATCAAACTGACCTGAAGGAGGAGTGGACATACATATTGATGAACATTAGCGCTTAAACATATGAGAGATTTTAGCCTGCTAGTTTCTGTCTTTACTCCCATTGGAGAGTTGGTGTCAAGCACATGAATACAACAGCAAGAGAAACAACAAGCAGGTTTAATTCTACCTATAAAATGTATAATATACCATAAAATTTGAAATGGAAAAGCTGCTTGGAGACGACATGTTGGTCCCTGGGTCATGCAGCCCTGGGGGGTGAGCCATATTTTCACTCAATTAAAGCCTAAGCATTGCATCTATATTTCACAGAACTTGAAAAGCGTGATATTAGAGATCACTGAGTTTGTTCATTAAGCGTTTAACAATAGATCTACCCAGAGTTGCTTTGTGAATCAAGCAAAGACCAATTTATTATCCTCATCATTGAGAAACCAGAGCTCCCAGTTGCATAAAAAAAATCTTTTTAATCAAGCAATGAAAGGATTTAAATTAATTATTGACAGAAATGAACAAAGAGTAACATGAGACCCTGACGGGTGAACAGCGTGGCTCTCTATCTGGTTTCTACTCAGGTGTGTCATTATGATACACCTGGGTGTAGCATACTGAGGTGTATATATATATATATATATATATATATATATATGGATGGATGGATGGATGGATGGATATATAATGACACACCTAGGTGTCATTATATAACCCCCCTTAAACCATAATTTACCTTTTTCAAGTAAAACAAGATGAAGAATTTGAGAATCTGGATGACAGGTAACAGAGGAGAGAAGTAGATTCCAATCCTAATAAGAGAAAAAGTGTAAACTTTTACTGAACCACCTCCTACAGTCGTCCAAAAAAATTTAAATAAAAACCGCCTCGTATGTTTTTACCAGGCAAGAGTCTGGGCGTAAATGATTTCCAGGACATTTCTGGCTACGTCAAACTCTGGTACTCCAAGACGTGGTTGTATCTTGGTCCCAATCACTCTGTTACAAAAAAAAACACACACACACACATTATAGCTATCATTAAAGAATAATTCTCCATGTTTCAGTGACGATAATGTAAATGGGAAAACCTGCTACTCACTTGCTAAGAAACTCTCCAAACAAGGATCCCAGCATCAGAAAAATGAAATCGACAATGACCAAGCGGTACAAAGCCTGTCCAACCACGGGCTCCCAGCACTGAGAGAAAACAAGTTTTTGAATGAATAAACACACATTAATTAATGATACAAGCAGTAAAGGATGTTGACAAATACATACTGTGAATTTCTGTGGCACCATATTCATCCAGTAATAGCACAAAACACCCAAGATGGATATCCGGTGTAACACATTTCTAAGAATGAAAAAAAGACAAACAAATATGTCATTGTCTAGTGATAGAGAAAATCAGTTAAACGATATCCCATCATATCAGATCTGAACCTTTCTTTTAAAGGTTTGAACAAAGTCGAGGTTTATTCAATGCAGCATCAGGGCCTTGGACTTTTCTATCATGACAAAATTACTAACGGAAATATCTTAGAAAGACTCAAGCCACAACTAACTACTGAAGAACAAATCTGGAAACATAGATTCATTTTGTTTTAATGTCCTAGAACCTTTAGGACATTTGCACCCCTAAACGCCTCACCTGAACAACAGGGCATAAATCTGTTTGCGCTGGCTGGAGTACTGCTCAAACTTGTTGAAGAGGGAGAAGAAGAGGGGGATGACCATATTCATCAAAGACACTACAAAGGGAACCAGGAGTGTCTCTGCTTCCGTCAGTGCGGACCAAGTTTCGGTGTCTTCAGCCCGCTGTAAAGATAACAGAGGGACGATCCTCAGAGATAAACGCTGTTTATGAGACTAAGTCTACACATCTGTCCTGACAAAACTCAAGGTAATGGCTGACCAGATGCTCTAACTGTTGCCTTTAGAGTCAGTCCAGGTAATAACAGTGCTTTGTTACTGGATTTCAACAACAATGCATTCTTTTACGTACCTCGTCTTCATATTGGCAGAGAAAAAAGACGCTAGCTCCACAACCAACAGCTAAACCAGTGGAGAGGAGCCAGGAACCAAAATAAATCCCATACTGCTTCAGTTGTTCAGAAGTTGTTTGTCGCTCTCTGTGCGCCTTTTCTGATAACGACTCCTGGAAGGGCGGCAAGATAACAAATATTGCACTAACTATGCATTTTGTGCTTGAACAGCAACAAGTTATATACAACACAAAAATACTTAAAGGTAACATGATATTTGGAGGGCTCCGACTAATCACTCTGCAGAAAGTTGATGCGTGTCCAAACCCTTCAGCATCGGTATCTGTTGAACTCAGTTTGAGATCATTTGTGACCTTTCACTTCAGTTGTTGTTGTTCACCCATTCTTTGTTACTAAACTACTAACAGTTGAACATGCGATGCCTCACAGTGAAAAATGTCAGAACCAAACCTATTGCACACATGGTGCTGGATTTGATAAACCTGTGGTCATAGAAGTTACTGTGACGTATGAATTCAATTATTTGAATGAATGTTTTTGGAGTTACAGAGTCATTTCATTTAGCTATTTCAAAGATTAAATGTTAACTGTCTCGCCAAATGTCTTCAGAAGAGCAGGAGTCACCTTCAGCTGGATTCGAAGGTTGTTCTTACGCTGGTTCACTGCTTTCTCGTTGGTTATGCTGAAATCCCAGCTGCACAAAAGCTGCCATGCACTGTTTGAAGCTGGGTCTGCCAGGGCGTAGTTTTTCTTAAATGAGCTCGCCATGCTGCGTTGGGAAGCCAGATTGCAGGATATATCACGTGTAAGGTGAAGAAACGCTGGAAGTTTCAGGTGAAAGAACCGACTGAAGGAAGAACAAGGTACCTGAAAATGAGCACGAGTCCACACAGCACCATGTAGACCGAGATGGTGAAGAAATAGGCGAGCTGCATGTCGTAATCCACCAGGCCCCTAAATGTTTCATTGCTGTAGCTCCCGTAGTACATGATGGTGTAGTTGAAATAACCCTGAAGAGGCGAAAACATCTGAACGCCACTCTTTTTCGGTAGGTTTTGTATATGCATACATTTTTTTACAAACTAGAGCTGGATTTAGACACTTATATTTGTTTTATAAACTTATATTTGTACTTGTAAGGAAACCGTCCTTCATTCATAGAGCAAATGAAGAGAACTATATGTTTAAATCAAAGCAAATCATGATCTATTGTTTTCTTAGCTACAACAACATAACATAACATATGCAATTTGACAATGCTATAAATTAAAATGTATACACAAACTTCAACTGACTGATTATTCTGAAGACATAAATGCCAAATTGAAGACGGTGAATAAAAAGTTGGGTTAATTTGATCAAGTCATTATATTCAGCAGTAATGGTATTCAAAATCTAAGATTGAGAAAGCCACCCCTTATTGGGTTGAAGATGAGTTTATTTCCAAACAAGGAACCGACCTGATTGGACCTCTCTGAACATCAGCTTCAGTAAGCAACAACAAATCATAAAAACTCTTCAAAAAGGCATCTGAACAATTTCCAGACCTATAAATCCACTTACAGCTCCGGTGAGTAACTCCAGGCCTCTGAAGCTCACGTTTGGGGATACGTTGGGTGAAAGGTCATAAACCAGAAGCGGGATGGTAATGAAGCCAAAGTTGACCAGGAAGGAGAAAATGTTGAACAGGAGAAGCCACTTTAGAAGCACAAAGTAGTTGAGAACACTGGAGCCAAATTTGCCCCCAATCTCCTTCATGATGCCTTGCCAAAGCTGCAGGGTCTGCCTGGCGGATTTTATGCTGTAATAAAACCTTCGTATCGACTGAAGCGGAGGCAAGCAACACAAAAGCACACATAAGCACACATCCTCCTTACATTTTTGAATGAAGTTTAAGCACAAAGCAAAATACTGACCAGTGACATATTTTGAGAAAAATCTGTTAAAGATGAGAAGTGATGGGACTGTCCTGAAGACTTGAATGCCATTACTTGTGTCCTGTGAAAATACATTGACATAAGATCACAAATCGTTTTCAATTCCACATCTCAGATACAGTGCAAAGAGCAACACAATCTGTATGGAAAACATTTGGCCCTTATGTTGTGAAAGAAACCTGACTTCCACACAAATGAGTCAAACATGAAGTGATCACCTGATTGCATTAGAAAAATTATGACTTTTTCAGTAGAGCTTAATGTTCATTATATATAAAGGAAGGCTGCAAATTCAAGAAGCCTGAAAATACCCTACAGTGAGTCCTACATATGTAATTGGTTTCTGTGTTAGTGGAGTAATTGCATGTTTTATCCAGATGTTGATGTGAAAATAGTTCTGCTGGAAGAAGTGGGAAGAAAGGCCTATAAGATAAAAGTCAAATCCTCCAGGGCAGCTGCAGGCTGCCCTCCGGGGCATTCAAAGGCCAGAGGTGTTTCAGCAGGAGGTCTAGAAAAGGCCATGCAGGTTCTTTAAGTTTTGTGGCCAACTGTTTTATAAATGGCCCGAATCTCTCCCTGCTGCAGAAGTGTCAAACTCATTGTCATTTCAGGCCACATCAAGATGATGAATGTCCTCAAAGGGTCAGTTGTAACTGAAAGTACTGATAAAAACTACCGTTTCACAAACTCTTAAAATATTAATGGTTGTCTCCACATTTGATGAGTACCTCTGAAATTTAATTCATATGAAACGTCTTTTCACACTGATATAATTTCACACTATAAAAATAAAGAACACACATAAGCACTAAGCTGTTATCTAGAAGGTTCTATTTATTATGTTGGTTCTCTGGAGTCCATAGGGCCACATAAATCACTATGGTGGGCTGGACATGGCCCTCGGACCTTTAGTTTGACACATGTGCTCCAGAGCTTTAAGTACAAGGTCACAATGGAAATAATTGAAACAAACAAACATTTGCATAAGCTTGGTCTTATGGCTCCCAAAAAGGTTTGATGATTAACCGAGTGCATTGGAACGACTGCAGCAAGAGATTGTTTATCACCCTTTACTGCTCTCCACTAACCTGACGTGTTTCTTCTCTTCAAAGCTCACAGGCAGCTCCCGGATCTTCCTGATTTGCTCCGTTGTCGACAGGGCAACAAGCTCCTTGAAGAGGTTCTGTTCCTCTGTCGGTCGGACAAGAAACAACAAGACGGTTCTTTCAAAGAACCATCACCCAGTATGCAGATCGGGTGACGCACTTTGCCCTCGCTGTAACCAAACACCCGGCGATGGGCTCGTACCATTTTCCATCTCGCTCTTGATGGCATCTTCTGTGAAAGCCGCGTGGGCAGGATCGGCATTAGGAAACATACTCATCCTTCTCATTGTTGCTCCTCTCCATCTCATTGTCATGTTGCCTGTATAAACGTGAGGGGGGTAAAAAAGACCAGATGTGTTCATGGCTGAGTATTGACAATGCTGATATTTACGTCATATTTTTATTCATTATTGCTGTATTTGTATAGAATGCTTGTCTTTGTTTAATTTTTTTTTTTTTACTCTAACCTATGCATCTTTTGAGCTAATCCTGTTGGTCTGATAAATAAGTCAGAGTAAGCATATTTGTTTGAGAACTTATGTGGCAACTTTTATGCAACATTATCTTTATTTCTGATTAAAAATTGTGATAGTGAAACCACACTGCATATAAATATTACTGTGCCAAATGTGTCACTAGACTGATAATATTTCTAAGTAGGGCATAGCAGTAGTATATTTAAAGATAATCTTTTTGATGATTTTATCCTCTGGATTAAGTAAAATCAGGTTATATCAGATACTCTAAAATATTCACCTTGTTCATATTTTTTTGCTTTGTAAGTACCAAATGATGAATTACTAAAACGTTTATCTCTCTTTGTCCTGTGGCAGAGTTCTGGTTTGGTTTGTTTCTGAACCTTTTGAAAAATGACATTTTTGGAGGAAAGATGAAAAGCTGCCAAAATTAAACAGAACAAAAAACTAAACTTAAAATAATTTCTTACAGTTTACCCAGCATAACAATCATAACCTATATTTTAAGAAACTATATGGAATCTGTGTCATTTTGTGTGAGTTTTAGGCCTGAAATGTAACTGTAAAGGTATTTATAGCATAATTAAAGTCTCAAAGCCAAAACAAATGCCTGCTTACCATATATCCATTTGCTGACATTATACTTTTTTCAGATTAATGCATATTTCCCCTGTGATCCGTGGTGCATGATATTCTTCAAGTAAATATTGCTCCAGCATTAACCTTTTCTGCCTTCAGTGACGTTGTATACCTGATCTGAGCTACTTTCATTTTCAACTGTCCAGCATATCGAGGTTAGTGAATCCTCATTTCTGAGGACAGCTTACTGTCATCCAGTCCTCTCTACATCTTAGACTTGCAGTACAAATTAAAGTCCTGTCACCTTAAAAGACACTTGGTGACCACAAAAGCTGAATATGGAAATGCTTCAGGACTTATTTCACATAGTATCATTTATTTCTTCAAATAGACGTGTTTTCAGATGTGACAAAATGTATGGTAAGATAAGAAACAGTGTGTGCTTAAATTAAAATTAAGTTCAATCTACTTTATTTTCTCTGCCAGCTTCCTTGTTCTCATCGATAGCTAAGTGTCTGGTTCTGCATTAATGATTATCCAGTGGGAATTTCTAAGTAGGTTAATAATCTAAGAGAAGCTCCTGGCACACAGAATTTAATGTGCATTCAGCAAAAATATCACAAAAAAAATCCTAAATTAATACATTTAGTGATTAAAAAACATCTGAGGGATAAAATTGGAGAAACACACTACCTGAAATTGAAGAAGGAAGTTGAACAGGTGGAAAGCGATCATACTGAGAGTCTGGGTCAATTTGAAATGTGTTGTTAACTAAATGAAAAAATGCAGAGAAAAGAAAGAGTTCAAACAAAATGGTTACAAAGAGACACAGAGGTAAGAAAGCAAACAGCCACTAACTAAACATAGCTTTGAACGGATTTGAAGATCCACATAAAAAAGAAGGGTAAAATAATTATTTATATAACGGTAAAAAAAGAATACAGAAGGAAAAAAATTATAATGTTAGCAGTATTACCAAAAATGCATTTGTAGCAACAAATGTCAAACTTATTCTTCGGTCTCAGCTTTTTTTTAACTTGAACTAAACAGAATTTGTTGCATGTAGAAATGAAAGTATTCTAAAAAAATTATGTTATATTTTATTCATTATCTTAGCATAAAGCCAAGATGTTTATTGTTCAACCCAAAGGACGAATTTTAAATCTTGGCCCTGTTAAAGTAACTTCGTTCTTTTGACTTTATATTGGTGAAATAAGGTTTTGTGAAGGCAACAAAAAAAAAACAAGTTCTAATTTTATCTTTGCAGCTCAGTTGGGATTCACTTACTGGGGTTAGGCTGCAGTGGAGGACTTGTGGAGATGAACTCCATGGGGAAGTTTTCTCTCCCACTCCAACCATTCCCGGCTGCTCCCCACTCACCGTGATCTGTGGGCTCAACATTCTGCCCCCACTGGGCTGGGTCTACTCTCGCATACGGATTGGTATGCTGCTGGTGTTTCCTGGAAGAACTGAATGACAAAAGATGAATTGCTCCCATTCAGCTTGCTACATTGGAAAAAAAGTCTCTTATTTATAGTAAAATAGCTCCAGCTGTGGTTGCCAGAAGTTTACAATATAAACACAATACACACACAATCTTTTACCGTATGTTTACAGTATTTACATAAATTCTGGCAATCATAGCCGCCAGTAAATTAGAGACTTTTTTTTGTTTTTTGTTTCACAATGTATGTTTATGATTATGACATGTTTGATTGACTTCCTGACCTTGTCAGATCAGGAAGTGATATTCAAATTGGAATATTTTTAGACACAAACAAAAATGTATGCACAATTTTTTTTTTATTTTAGACTCTAGTCTTGTTTTAATAATACATTTCATGTAACACAGAAATTAAAGTCTTCATAAGAAGCTAAGTGTTTTTCAAATATTTGTACATCAGTGGGATAGCTTTACAGAAAAACTTATTCGTTACTTTTTTCTTTAATGTTTACATTTTCTGTTTGTGTGCCAGTCTTTACTGCAATTAGGAAGTTTAGTGAAATAGCAAGCAAGTTAAGCCTTCATACAAACATGACCTTTGAGTTCATATCATAAAACTTAACAAAGTAGACTCAAAAAATACATCTTCAATACTGCCTGCTTCTTTAGAATATTCAGTTTTACCTCCTGGGTTTCAGTGATATATAGGCTATTACGGGATTTTTAGACAAAACTTTATAGAATTAAAGAACACTCCAACACAAGAAGAGAAAAAAGACATTACTTAGAATCGTTGGTCATACAAACCTCCTGTCAATTTCCAGAGTCTCACTGTCATGGTAGGCTGGGTTAAAAACGCCACCATTACTGTAACTCGTCATTAGATCCTTAAAAGCAGACCCTTTTTTTTCTTCAAAAAAGTGGGAGTTTTTAATCAAGTCCTGATTACGTCCTGCGAAAAAGTGGACAAAACAGTCAAATGAACTGAATAAAACATTTTACGACTAATATTTTTCTTTCAACTATTTAGCCCTCCTTATTAAGTTGCCCTCATTCAGCTTTAATATAGCCTCAACAAACAGTGTCACATGTTTAAGCCAAGTGGGTTTAAGCAGAGTGACAGCTATATTGTTTTAGGAAGGCATGTGTAATTCAATCTTCTGCTCTAATCCGCATCTGTTCATCATTAATTCATTGAGGAGGATTGGTTTCTGCCACGCATGGGACCAAATAGATTCTGACAGAAATTCAGCTACTTACCTTTTAGTGATCCAGTTGAAACTGTATGAAAATGTTGTTGTAGTTAAGGTGTTAGGACTCCTCCGGTCCATGCAGAACAAACCTGATGTGCACCTGTGAGCCAATCTGGGGCGTGCTGCGTGAGAGAGATAATATATTTTCTGTCTACCAGGAAGTGTGATCTTGTAAAGTTAAAGTCCACTTCTGGATATTACGAGTTTGTCCATGATAGCTCGACATGGGAAAAACAATTATACCTGTTAGCCAACATTTAAATGGTTTCCTTATTGAGACTTTAGTGAGCTTCTTAGAGTTCAGAGTGTGCAAAAGTATCTAAGCGTTGCTTAGTGATAAGAAACTTTAACAAGTAAATGAGATGCATAACTAAGAAGAGCCACATTCCCCATGAAGAGCACATATCTTAGAGATTGGACAATGTTAGCATGTAATAACTATTTTTAACGTAAACACAAGGAAATTGTTTGTCTAAGAAAAAGAAAATGAAGCCCTGATACCAAAATAGTTTACAGATCTGAAAAACATGCAAATCAATACAAACCTACCTGGTACACTGAGTTGAATTATGGATGAACTTTTCCATAATATTTTTTATTTAATTGAAAATATGACTATGCTAAATATGGCATTTTTTAATATGAATACAGAAAACAATTTTAAAGATATTTAAATTTAAGTAAAAGAGCATACATTTACTAGGAATTAAAATTGCCTCAATTTCAGCCAACAAACATAATTGCTGTACCAAAATTGCATATGAAAAATACTAATAAACCTATTGTTATAACATCTTACTAGTTGAACCTATGTAAGGCTGGTCCACATGAGATAAAAAAAGACTATATTTCATTACACTACTCCAAAAATGAAACCAAACATAAATAATGTCAGTAACGGACTTCCATAGATTATGTCTGGGATCGGTAACCGCATTCAGGAAGTTGTCTGTGGGGATTGTTGTCTTCCTGGCAACAGTTGGAGGGTTTCCTCCCTTGTTTAGTGTTTTGCCGACGAAGTCTACTGGTTCTATATTTATTTTGCAGCTCTTTAAATCTGTTAAAACTGCAGTTTTTCTTCTGAACAAAGGAACAATGGAGGACGACTCAGGTGATTATGAACTTCAGCTACTTTTACGAACTTGTCCAACAGGTCAACATGTTTCTGTTTTAGCTCGTCAGCTAACATTGCTAACTCCGAGCTAACGTCACATTCCTGCTAAAATTGTTCTGTTTGTCAACGATTATCTTGAAATTAGTTTTTATTATTATTATTATTATTTGAATGACACAAGGCTCGAACCTAATGGGAAAAAGTTCGGGATTCACGATTGTATTAAATGTGAAAGAAGGAAAGCAGAATATGGAAAAATATGTATTTGCATTAATCCACAATAATGACAAATATTATTTTTTGTCTTATCTTTATCTTATATTGGTCCATATTTATTAGTCCAACCATTCAAGTTTTCTCACAATCCTTACCATTCGGTATTTCTCCTAAAGTCTTATTTATCCACTGATAAGGTGAGTAAATCTAAACTGAAAGTATTTAAATCACTGTCTTGCTCCGCGTCATGATATAGGCAAAAACCTAATGGCTTCAAAGATTACAATATCAGTTTATGATGAAGGAATTCAAAACTCAAACTTTGAGCCCAAAATGTAAACAAATGACAACAGCAACAAAAAGTCATCATAAAGTGTTTATTTCTATTTTCGTGCAGAATAAACACCTTTTACTGCATTGCAAATATCTGTTGAAAGTGTTTCGTGTTGTGGGAAAACTAATGCATCAAATCACATTCGTATATTAAAAAGGTCCTCGACCCAAATATAAATCAAATCCCTGGCAAAACCTGAAAATGACTCTAAACTGAAACTACCCATCCAATCTGACTGAGGTTGAGCTGGTTGTTAGAGAAGAATTGGTAAAAATGTCCATCTGTAGATGTGCAAAGCTGGTAGAGTCATTCATTCCCTTAATGAAGGCTGGATACAAATACACACCACACTTTTCAGTTTTCTGTTGAATGAAAGAAATGGTATAGATTTTTTTGGTAACTAACCGTAATTAGTAAATTGTTAAATTCAATTAGTTTCTTTCCTTGCTAATTTCTCCATGTTTTTAATAACAAAACTTTGTTTTTCTTTGTTTTAAGTTTTCGTCATTGGCGCTAGGGGACGGATCACCAGCAACCCGCTGCTGGACCAGCTTCCCAGCTACCAGTCGCTGCTGTACCGCAGAAAATCGTCAATCAAAGGCAGAGAGAGCTTGAAAGGGAGGCTGAGCATCCCTGGCATGTTCAGCACGGTCAGCAAACTGGAGGAGAGGCGGAAGAGTCAGATAGAGCAGCGGGTCATCAGAGAACTACCCTTACCCATAAGTGAAAAACGCAGACACAAGTAGGAAACTCCTGAGCATCCATCGAATGTCTTCTAACGTAATCAGAAAATCTCTCATGTTGCTTCATGTTTTTCTCACTGCCTGAAGTTAAATCAGACCAAACTTCTCTTGTTTTAGGTCAGCTGGGGCTACCATAAATATTAATTTATATTTGCTAAATGCAATAAAACTTAAAGATTTTATATTTTCTTTTAGAGATTTTATTTGTAATTTTCTTGGACCAATGGAATGCAAAGGGTGTGTGCAAGAGGCATTTCAGAGCATAACATGTTTTTATATTTCAGTTTATCTTGCCTGCGGTAGAATACTATCACAATATGTTATTAATAACAATAACAGATGACATAAATAGGAAATTGAAACTGTCTTCTTTAGTTCATTTGTATTATTTTTGAAAACGTTATTTACTGTGGGGAAATCCCTGCTGTGTTTGATGCCCTGAAGGAGAACTACTGCAGAATTAATACAAACATTTAAAGAAAATTTGGAGAAATGATTGAATTACTTTCTAAGGAAGTGTAAAAACTAGAGATGTGCCGATCGATCGGTCACCGATCATAATCGGCCGATTTCCGTGAAATCGGTGATGATCGGGATCGGCGATCATTGGCTCTTGAACCGATACCGATCACCTGCATCTCATTTCCCAGCCTGTGTGTCCAGCTGTTCTCGTCTTTCCTTCACAGCGCAAACGCGCAGCAACAAATCCTAAGCGATGTGTAACTATAACGCACTGAGTGAATGAGGACGTTTGCGTGTTGCGGCGGAAAATAGAAGCAGGTCAAAATGCATCAGCACCACGAAGCTAATAGACATAAAAACAATGACGAAGTTTGGCTACATCGAGGCTCAGTGCAGTAAAAAGACACGGAGGATCAGACAGCAGGTAAAGCAGCACAGCTACAAACACTCACCCGGATTAGCATGACGGTCAGAAAGATAAACTAATAACCTGTAAAATTATTTAAGTCTTGGAGCTGCGATGTAAGACGCTGGTTCTGCTGTTGAACTGCTGCTCCGCTACAGGTAGTAATATTTAATATTTAGTAATATTTGACACGGAGCCGCTTCTGCTCCACCTGGTAGAGACTCTCACACCGAAGCTGTTTAAAGCTGCAGCATCTAACCTAAAAAAATACATTTTACATACGTATTAAAACTTTCTGTCCTAACATGAGACAGATAATCTCTAAAAAAATAATCGATCTCCTCCCTGTTCTGCATAATTACTCCGCTCAGTCAGAAACAGCCAATCAGAACTAGCAGTAACCAGCTAGCCGCCATGCTAACAGGAAGTTTTCATTCAGTAACTCTGGATTGTTTATAGTAATGGAACTTGTTTTTACCTTTGAATGTTAAGTTTTATACTTGAATTTTTTGTCAATGTTGAGAGGTTTTATTTTGGCTCTTTGCATTATTTAGCTTCTTCACAACCTTCATATGTTATCAGTCTGTTAAAGATAGTATTATTGATAGCAGTTCAATTTGCACAATGCCTGTTTTGTTTAGTTTTCTTCTTGGAAAAGTTATTAAAAACAAGTTTTTGTCTAAATTAAGCTGAATTCATGGTTCCTTTTTCTACATAATGTAACAGTAGTGTTTATGATGTATAAAAATAATAATAACTATGTGATCGGTATCAGGGATCGGAATCGGCGATCGGCCCTCAGGGGTGATCGGTATCGGTATCGGGAGAAAAAAACCTGATCGGCACATCCCTAGTAAAAACCTTCTCTCTGCCAGCTGGACAGCAGTAGGCAGCAACAGGTGAGGGAGGGGCAGAGGATTCTAGTCACTCAGACATGTTCTCAGCTTCTGATTTGCATAAACCCAGATAATAGAAACCATTTGGTTTCAAAACCAACCGACCTCTGAATACCTTGACAGCAGTAACCAGCCGGTGCCTGATGGTAACATTCTGTTTGTTTGCGTCGCCTGCCAGAGATCAGCGCACGGAGAAGAGGAAACATCTAGTCTGCTGCGGACAGTGGAGGGAATGCGCTCGCAGGCACATGAGGAGGCTGACGGATAATGCTCACGTATTCCTGAGCTCCATGAAGCTCTGGAGGTCGGACATCCACCAGATAGAGGGTGAGACAAGCAAACGCTCATCTTTTCGCTCCAGACGCCGTCGCTGTGTTTTTTGGTCGTGCTCTTTTTACCTGTCCTCTTTCCTTTTGTCTGTAGGAATGTTTGGAACGGGGATCCTTTCCTACTTCTCCTTTCTGCGCTTCCTGGTTGCGCTCAACCTGATCATTTTTCTGGTCATGTTCTGCTTTGTCATGTTGCCCATGATCCTTCACACCACCCCAAGAAATGTCACCTACAATCAGCATCAAGGTGCGGGGACTCACTGGTTTGTTTCCATCATGAAGCTTAAACCGGAGGTGAAATGCCGAAGTGCCTGAATCTAACCGCGTTTTCCTACAGGAAATGTTTGCAGAACCCACCCAAGGACCACTCGCAATATGCTCAAGAACTATCACGAATATATTGTAGATCTGCTTTCTGGCGACGTAAGTTTCTGTATAATGCAGCTAATGTTTTACTTATACATGGGCAATCAGATAAAGTAGATTTTAGAGCATTTTCCCAGTCAGTACACTATAAGGGCAGACACAACAGGAAAGATCACTGATCTTTTGAAAATCTGTGAAAATACACAGAGCTGCAGCACTGCTGCTGTCCTAATCACACAAAGTTTGACAATAAAGTTTGATTTGACGTTCAACTCACACCACCTGTTATTTTTGGATAATAAATAGTAATAAACTTTAAGAGCTAATTATTTAAAAAAATAAAGGCATTTCTTTATCTTACACAACGTATAGAAAAGATAAATTTATTTAGCCCACTGCTGTATTTTCTTTGTTGCTGATGTTTTACTTCCAAAGTTTCCGGTCAGATTTTAACATTTTTTAATTTGAATCACTAGTTACTGTGTGTGTCAAGCCATGTTCAGGACTTGATCATTGTCCTTTATCTCTAGGGCATTCTGGAACAGACTTACCTTTTATACGGCTTCTACACAAAGGATGAAATCCATTTTCCACAGCTCATATACAAACTGCCGCTGGCGTATCTCCTCGCAACTATAGGATACTTCTTCCTGAGCCTCATTTGGATTGTTAAAAGGTATTAAAGAAGTCCAACTCCTCACAAATTCACTTTTATTTGCAGATACAAACATTTGGGTTAAAAACTCCAACGTACTTCAGGCAAAGTTCAGAATCTGTTCTCATTGGCATAGACGCGTGATGGAAAATTGCGTCATTTTGCCTACAGGAAGGCATCCGCCTGCCAAACTCGACGCCGATATGAAGTGTGTTGGAGCCTTAGGTTTTGTGTTTTCTTTAAGGTCCGTTGCAGGATTCAAGCGCCACCTGATCAAGGATGAGGATCGCTTTCAAAGCTTTTGCAACAAGATCTTTGCGGGCTGGGACTTCTGCATCACCAACGAGACCACAGCAAAGCAGAAGAGGATCAGTCTGCTCTACGAGCTCAAGGTCTGTTTAAGCCTTTCAGTCAGTTTTAAATGGAGTTTGAATCATTTAAAGTTTGTTGTCTGTGTATATATATATATATATTATATATATATATATATATATATATATATATATATATATATATAGAGAGAGAGAGATAGAGAGAGAGAGAGAGAGAGAAAAATCAAACAGATTTTTTTGCCATTAACAACATCTTAGCGTATTTCTGTCCCGATATATTATCACTCCTTTTGGCAGAACTGCTGAAGTTCTGCCAAAACTTCAGCAGTTTCCTGGTATGGAAACCAACTATGTTCTATAAGAGGAAGCTGATTGGCTTCCTGGCTCAGAGCTGCCTTGGTATAGGTTTTTACATGTCTTCTTCATTGTGACTGAGGTCTCCTCCCTTACACAGGCTAAAGTTTAGCTTGATTTATTTGTGTTGTGAGTTTGGGATTATTCTGTTTAGTGGCCTCATGTTTCCAAATTTTAACCAAATATTACTTGAGGTTTATGTACATATTTACCCTATTTTAAGTAAAAAAATAAAAAGTTGACAGTAAATTAAAATTGTACCACCAACTCTTGTTTTAGAAAATAAAAACATGGCTAGAACTCATCATTTAAAGCCTAAACCCATGACATTTTTGATGGTATGTAGACTTCTGGCTTGTAAACGTGTAATCTATTTTATTTCTGTGGATATTTGCAAAAGCTATTGCCTTCAGTCTTCACTGAACTCGTTTGTTATTGACTAGTGAGTGTAAAAGGCATCTGAGTTAATGGATGCTATTAACTTGTAAAAACAGATATTTCCTGTTTTTATTTGGTTAAAAACACCATTGGAAAAACTGCTTTAAGAAGCACAAGTAAACAGTGTGGTTCCTCCTGATTATTGGCCTTAAATGTCGTTCTTGTTTTGGGTCGCGTCTCTGCGGTTCTTACATTCGCTGTTGTGACAGCGGATCATGTTTTCTGCATCTCCAGACTGATTTGGAGGACGAGCGGATCAAACAGAAAATGGCGGACCGCACCACACAGGACAAATGTCGGATTTATATCCTCCGTGTCGCCCTCAACATTTTTGTGATGGTAGTGCTGGCCGCTTGCTTCTTCAGCATCTACGTTGCCACCGCCTTCTCCCAGAACGAAGAAAACAGAAGTAAAAAGGTAACAACGGATTACCGACGTGATTTTTGTTTCAAGCATGGTGTCTATCTTTTAATGTTAGTTTTCTTAATACGATTCTTCCCACTGTGTTTTCCTCTTTCCCGCTCCTCTGGAGCATCGTCGCTGTTACGATGCATTAAACTTGACTCATCCTGCGGTTTTGACAAATGGAGCTGGAAGACGTTACCCTTCTGCACCCAGAAGGAGAGCGGCGCTCACTAGCGCAGCAAACGTAACATCTAATCTGTTTCGGGGGAGCAAAACTACCCAAAAAGATTCTCGTAAAATTGCAACGCACAGAGTAAAGAGCTCGCAGATCGGTTTGGATCAGACAGATCCAAGTGACCGATGAACCAGCAAAGATTTCTCTGTAGATGCGACCAGGAGGAATTTGTGAGGCTGTGCTTTCAAACCCCAGGAGATGAAGTGTTTATAGTTCAAGTGGGGTCGTTTAATTTAATTTAGTATAAGTTATTGGGGGCACAGTCAGTCGTTTTTGTCACTACGGAGATAAAGTTAGATGCATTCATCTGCTTTATGTGTGATGGGATCTCGATTCTTGGTTCAACTAGGTGAAATTAACTAAACCGCATAAAAATGCGGCTAAACAGCTTATATTAATATAATTATGATTTGACAGGTAAAAATAGTACATGACCAATTTTTGTTATCCGTCAAAAAGACGAGTAACAAAGTCTAGCGCACAAAGTCTGACACACAAAGTGTGGAAAGAAATCATAATATTTCCAGATTTACGTAACATTTAACATAAACGTTGAAGCAAATTTGTTTTACACTCTTGATTTACAAAGCAAAGTCATGGTTTTAAGATTTTTGATTTTTTTTTTCTTCTAAAATACCAACTTCCACTAATTTCCATCTGTAAACATTTTGAAAAAATTCCATCCTGTGCAGTACAGTCATTGATGCAAATCACTTGGAATGCAACTATTTCCCTCCTGCAGTGGAATTCCATTGTGGATCTCATCCATGAGTATCTGCCCTCCATAGTCATCACCGTGGCCAACTTCATCACCCCACCCCTCTTCTCTGTCATCATCAAGTATGAGGATTACTCACCCGCCTTTGAAATCCGCTTCACTCTCCTGAGGTGCAGTGGACCTCCATGTGTTAAACCCCCTCCTGGTTCTCATCCTGCTAAGTTAGCTTGAGAGAAACGGCTACCGTTGTCTGAACTCCACCTTCTCTCCACAGGTGTGTCTTCATGCGGTTGACCAGTATTGCCGTGTTGCTCTTCTCTCTGTGGTCTCGGATCAACGAATGTAGAAGCAATCCCTGTAGCAACCCAAAAGTTTGCCAAGTAAGTTGTTTTTCCTCTGATTTCACAATTAGTTCAACAGCAAAATAGCTCCACATTTTTGGTCACATTTCAACCACAAACCTTACTGCATTTTATTGTGACTTAGTGTGACACGCCAACACAAAGTAGTGTGGATACACTACTTTGATGTAAGTGGAAGTAAAATGATGCTTTGCTTTCATCATTTTTTTTAATGGTTTGGATTTATTTTCAGCCCATTTTACCGATGTGTATAAATAATATCAGGTACAAACAGACTCTATAAGTAAGGATGGAACTAAAGTATTCATTTGTCATTGTTCCAGGATGGAGTTTGCCTTTTATAAGGAAGTGTATTCATGTGTTAGATTGGCCCAGTCAAAGTCTGGGTCAATCTCTTCCTGTATCATATTCTTCCAGACGTTCCAGTTCAAACCTCTACTAAAGTTCACTGTTCTTCTTTAACCATTTCCATGTTTTTTGTTGTTGTTTTTTTATTATTATCTGCAGTGCTGGGAGACCCGTGTGGGCCAGGAGATGTACAAGCTCACCATATTTGATTTCTTCATTATACTCGCATCCACCATCTTTGTGGAGTTTCCCCGAAAGTAAGTTCACCATGTGAGAAACGGTGGTTGTTTTGTCACGAGGCGACACGGAACACATTTCTTGCAAAACAAGTTTATGAATGACTCGGAGTGCGCAGCAACCACGACACCTTCTTAGATCAACTGTCTGTGATTCACAGAAGGTTGTGGCCGACTTGTTGAGGAAGAGTTGCAGGGTCAGAGGGTCAGGAGACCACCAGCTCACCGTGCCGCACAGACTGAAGCGCTCTTGGAAAATGTACTGGGGGTTAAAACTGACCTGCATTGAACAGTAAAACCATGACTTGAGATTTCAATACGCCGAGGGCCCCCTGCTGGTCAAATATTTATTATGCAAATGAATCAGAAAGCACACACAAATCTGGCTTCCTGCATTCCAAGGTGATTGAAATGTCAGGATTGTGTGGCTTGAAATGAATTGAGGATTTTGTTGTTATCGAGTCACAGCTGCTTTGATTCTGTCGTGGTGTTGCAGCTGACGGCTCTCTGAGTTTTTAATTAATCTGCTACAGTCTGTTCAGCCATGGAATGCTCATTCAAGCAGTTTTTGTCGTCTCATCAAATGGACTTTAAACGTAGAAACGATATGTTGGAAAGTTTTTTTTCCTCAAACCACAGCCTTCCAATAAGTGGCCAACCTCGACTTGTGTGAGAAATAAGAGCAACAGTCCAACACACCCAAACTAACCAGCTGTGTAGCCGACGTAGGAGTTTATGTTTCAAAAAGCGTGAAACGCTTTTTTGAACTGATAGAAATTGAACATTATATTTCTGATTGAGCCCAGTTTCGTTTTTATTTGTTTTTCCGGGGGTTTTTCAGTTTCCTCCAGCTTCTCTGAGTTTTACAACAGCCACTTTTCTCTTCCTGCTCAGGATGCTTGTAGATTTCTGTGACTGTCCCTTGGCTAAGATGGTGGGCCTGCAGGAGTTCAGTATTCCTCAAAATGTGCTGGAAATGGTCTACGGTCAAACCATCTGCTGGATCGGTACCTTCTACTGCCCCATGCTTCCGGCCATCTGCACTATCAAATACTTCTGCATCTTCTACGTCAAAAAGGTTGCTGCTTTCTTTTTTTGCTTTGTTTGATTGATTTTATAAACTTAAAAGTATGAAAACTCCATAATGGTTGGAATAGTTTTGAAATCTTTACATATACATGTAGCATATTTATATGTGTATCTTGTCTTAATCTCTCATAGTTGTCGTTGATCAAAAACTGCCGTCCGTCCACCCGGCCGTTTCGAGCGTCCAGCTCCAATTTCTTCTTCCTTGGTGTGTTGCTGTTCAGCCTGATTCTCGCCTGCATCCCCATTTCTATTAGCCTTTCTCAGTAAGTACCGTACAAAATCATGCGTCTGTTTCAGTCTCTTAGCTACATGAACAGGTTTGAATGAAATGTACAACAACCCTCCAATCTCAGATTTCCTAGACTTGCCTTTATTAAGCTGGAAGAACAGTTGAATCTTAAAGAGTCAGGATGTCACTGAAATGTTCCCTTATTTCAGTAATTCAACTCAAAAAGTCAAAAACTCAGATGAGTTTAAATCATTACACACAGGGTGACATATTTAACGCCTTTACTCATGGTAATTTTATTAAATGTGGTCTACAGCTAATGAAAGTTCAGCTTTTCAGAGGATTTACACATCAGATGAGAATAAAACGTACCGTAATACGGTAATCTTTTGCTTTGGCCGTATTATGGCCTTCTCGATCATGGAGAAAACTGCTGAATGGACAGTTGACCTCTACTAGGAGATTAAGCCTCTAAAGGTCATAGCAAAAGTGCAGCCGTTAGCACAAGGGTCTGCAACCTGCAGCTCTGGACCCACGACTTTTTGAAACTTAACCAGCTAATGTTATAACTATAGATTAACAAATGCATGCTTTAGTAGGCTTTTTCTGTTTGTTTTTTGTCATGGAATAATTGCGTTGAACTTCTATAACAGACACTAAAAGTAGCCATGATATTCCTTTGATTTAGATCTTAGATTTGTTTTTATTTACAGTAATAAACCCTTTAAATGTAACGATTTTGTCATACTTGAGTTTTGCTACAAAATATTTACACGTTTTGTAATGCTCCTTTCATTGGGGATTTTTATTTTATTCGCATCGAGTGCAAAATCGACACAGCTACACTGTATGTGCATATGCACTTTTTAATTATTTTCATTACAGTTTACCGACCACGATTTCGGTTCTTTTTGGATTTTACGTCTCCACTTTTCTCCCTCTGTGTGCAGAATAAAGCCCTCGCAGGCGTGCGGACCATTTTCTAACTACAACACGTCCTGGGAGGCGCTTCCAGCCGCCGTAGAAACCCTGCCGCAAAACGCCAGAAACCTAGTCAACTTTCTCGCGTCAGAGACCTTTGCCGTCTCTTTCTTTGTCGTTACGTGGTGAGTTGTCGCTGTGGTGTTTTACACTTTGATAGACAGGCTTCTTGTCTTTCTGGCTGAACATAAAAATGTTTTTATTTTTATTTTTCTCTTTACAGTTTGGCCATGTTTTATGTGATCGCACTTGCCGGAGCTCACAAGCGAGTCATCAATCAACTAAGGGATAAGCTGGTTATGGTGTGCGGACTGGATAATACGCAAAGTGAAGGTTTGCCGGCGTAAGAGCCCCGTGCACTGAAATCTTCCCGTGTTTTTGTTTTCCAGGAGGGCAAGGACAAACGCTTCCTGATCCAAAAGCTGTGTCAGGCTCAGAGTATCCTGGCGGCCTCCGAGCCTCAGCTCCACAGTCCCAGCAGGCGGAGCCCCAGCTACCACACCAGCTTCTCCAGCAATTTCAACAACTCGGTGGTCCTGGCACATTCTCCACCGAAGTCCTCCACTCATGTGTGAGGCACGGAGAAGATGTTCCACAAGTAGACAGACATACGGGAGTTGAACAACAACAAAAAATACAATCTCTACATTATTGTTACTTTTCTTGCATTCATTTCTTTTGTTTTTTGTCGTTTGTTTGTTTTCCTGTATTAACTCTAATACAGCGTGTTTCTGTGAATATGCTGTCATCCTGTCAGTTTTTTTCAATGTATTACTTATGAGATATTTTTATATGTAGTTAAGAAAGTGGTTTTAGGTCTGCTGTTGTGTTTTTACTTGTATCTTTTCCTTCTAAGAAGGACTTTGTTTCACTTTAATATACTTCACTTCTTTATAAGCAGCATCTTTACATTTCATGCACTTTAAGAGGGGTTTTTGTGATTTTTTTACCAAAGCGACCTGTATTTTAGTCATGGGTACATTTCTTTATTTGGTTTTATATACAACAGTATAGAAACAGCTGTGCACTAAACCAATAAATTTGCATTGTCCTGAACAACAGCAATGTTTTTTGAACATTTCTTTGTAACTTTAAAATGACTTCTGGGTTACTGTAGAATTGGAGCAGGATGGCTCCTTACTGGTCAGTCATAAACCTATAGCAGTTGGTGTCTGAACTTTGACTAGGTCATTCTGCTTTGATCTGACCCATAATGAGTTTCTGGATAGGGTGAATCTCCACCAGTCAGTTCTCTTTTGCCCCAACACGGTTTTTTTCATGTACTTATCTGTCTTTAGCTCCATTTATGTTATTAATAAAAATAATTAATAGGGTTAAGTCTCCCAATTACGTATTTTCATGAATACGTTTTTTTAACGTCTGCGTTATTATATATCCTCCGACCCGGCAGAGGGCGCTGCTGAGGACGTTTCAGAGAGCTGACTGACAGCGGCAGCTCAGCTGGTACGGAACCGGAGGCAGCGTGCTGGGTGGCTCTGATCGGTCTGTCAAAGATGTTGAGAATTACGATCCAAGCCGATGTAGGAGCCTTTTGGTTCTTGTTCTGCGTCATCTACACTCAGGTCCTGGCCGGCTCCTCAGATGACATCGTGGTGGCTTGTGGTGGATTTGTGAAATCCGACGTTGAAATCAACTACTCCCTGATCGAGGTGAGATGAGCTAGCCGCTAGCTGTTAGCTGTTAGCTGGTTTATCGAAGCAAACCAAAGGTTAGGCGGAGCTATCTGCATGAATGGCTGAATAAAATACCTAAACAATACTCTGTACTGGTGAAAATATAAATAATAATAATAAAAAAATTCCCTGTATATATAATTATACAATGAACGTAGTTCGATGGTAATTTAGCTACATGAAACCCGTGGTTTATCAGTTGTCTGCGCTTAGGTTTTGTTTTAAATGTATCGTTTGAAATTAGTACTATAATCTTGTGCATGTTCTCCACGTGGCAGTCAGTCCTAATCCTAATATCTGTCAGAGTTGATGGGGAAGACATTAAGTGCTCCTAATCCTGCCTCATTCAAGCCTCCAGAGGATTTAGGCACTGGGTTATTTAAACCTGTGAAATCAACCTTGGGCTTAAAGGCACCCAACTAAATGCAATTAAAACCCTAAAATAAAGTCGAGCACATATCAAACTCTGTTTCCGTTCCCAGATTAAACTGTACACCAAACAAGGCTCCTTAAAGTATCAGACTGACTGCGCTCCGATCAATGGATACTTCATGATCCCCCTCTATGACAAGGTGACGAATCTGCTGATCGAACATCTCCGAAACAGACACTATGAAGCTCACACTTGTCTCTCTGAAATGTAGGGAGACTTTGTTTTGAAGATCGAGCCTCCTCTCGGCTGGAGCTTTGGTAAGAAGTCTTTTAAACTCTTAACCACAGGTTGTCTGCAGGCTGTGTGTGTGTGTGTGTGATTGTTGTCCTTGTTTACTGCCAACAGAGCCAACCAGCGTGGACCTGCATGTGGATGGAGTCAGTGACATCTGCACCAAAGAAGAAGACATCAATTTTGTTTTTACAGGCTTCTCAGTCTCAGGAACGGTAAGGCTTAGTGTGGTTTGTTGAAGGAAATTACGCTTCATGATAACTGAAAGAAACAATTAGAATGAATAATTTTTACTAAACAGTTGACTATGTGGTGCTTAGAGTTGCACAATCTGTCAACAACAGTTGCAATTTTCTGCTCCCCTTCATATAAAGACCGATAAAGTCAATTAAGCAGAAATATCGAGTAACTAGCTGCTACATTTTGTTGTAGTGTAAGATTTTATTGCAGACTTTTCTTCTTCTTGTTTTTTTTTGTTGTGTTTTCGCCTTTCTGCTACTTCTTTCTGGCATAGCTCCACAGTGGTTTTGCTTCCTTTCAGTAATCTTCATTTAGAAAATGATGATAAAAAGCTTTTGATGCCATGACTGTTTCTGTTTCCCTGGGACCAGAAATATTTCCAAATGGCCCAATTTCTCTTTCTAGTAAGCAGAGGGAAAATTTTGTCGCTTTCGTTCAGCCAGCTGATCACCAGTGCGCAGCAACAGGTGTGCGAGGGAAAGCACTGCTCTACTCTATGCTCTGTACATGTTCACAAAGAGTTTATTAATGCAACTTTGTTTTGTTTGGGGTTTTTTTGAGTTTGTGAGATAACAACTCATGTTAACAACATGCTGTTGCTTACAATAGCATGTCCATTTATGCATAAATGGATATGCCCCCTTGTTCATAAACTCTGACTCTTTAAATAGCTAACGCGCTTTGAACAGCATGTTTGGTGAACAAAACACTTGTGCAACAGAAACATTTTGATAAATTTTGAAAAAATCTGTCTGGATTTCTATGTAGTTCTGCAAGTTTCTCAGTCTTTTTTTATGACCAAGACAGCTTAAAAACAAAATGTATCAATATCTTTGTATCTGGAAGTCTTGGCTTTTCGATTCTCAGCAGAAAATGCCAAGAATCCATTCGCAGTTAAAAAAAATTCTGAATGAGATCACTGACTTTAAAGAGCACCATTTAACATAATTACACGCATCCAAATATGTATTTTCTATCACAGCTTTAAGCTTGGAAAAACCCTGTGATTTCAGCAACTTAAAGTTTATCATCTGATGAATGAAATTAATTTGAAGCCATGATGAACGCCTTCATCAAAAGTCATAGTCGGAGAGCAAAATGTGTGTAAATATTCTGAACTCTGACCGAGTCAGGCCGCTACGTTTAATGAACTGAACAGCAATGAATCTATGTATCCAGGCTGTTTTCTTGGTCTAAATGAAGCCGTTTCTCCACAGACGAGATCAGCTGGTGCAGTTTCCGTCCTGCTGCTGGTTTTTGTTTTGAATATTTTGTTTCCCCTGCGTAATCCGACCGCCTAGGTTCTGAGTAAGAGCCACCTCCTGGGCCCCGCTGGAGTCGAAGTCAAACTGAGCCAGGCGGGATCAGAAGAGAAAGTCAGGAGTGTTTTCACACAGCCTGGAGGAAAGTAAGTGCACCGTGGCTCTCTTTGTTTACTAAGGATTTTTGCACAAAATGCCTCAGCAGAAATCACACTGGTGAAATTAGCTGCTGGCAAAAACTTCATCTTTTTTTTTTCCCCTGTGAACACAGGTACACCTTCTTCAAAGTGCTGCCTGGAAGTTATGATATCACAGCCTTCCATCCCTCCTGGTCTCTGGAGAAGGTTGGAGTATTTCATGCAGGGTTTTACGCTGCCACAGTAAAAAGCGAAGCATTCTGCTTGTTGGTTCTGCCATTTAATCACGCAAAAGGTTACAGCTGTGATTAACGGCCGCTTCTTTTATGTGTTCAAAACAATACTGACAGATTTACGAGTTTCGAGAGCATTTTTGCATCGACGTTGCGAGCGACCACGGCGACAATTTTCTTCTGACTTTATCTTTCTGGGAGGAGTTGCGAACGTTTTGCACTTTTCCTGAATTATATTTTAAATCACTGTACACAAGGCAGACCAATTCAGTGTCGGGTTGACATTCAAATATTAACTCAACTGGTTAAATATTTTCTTCTTCAAATGTCCAGATGTCTAAAAAAACATATTTTAAATATCTTTATGTCTTGAGATTTCAAAATTGTATTTAACTCTGCATTTCTTGAGGATAGAAAACAAAACAAAATAAAAAACTACAGTATTCACTTACTTGTTGATCTGATCAGATTCCATGTCAGGTCAGCAAGGTTCTTTTTTTTCTTTTTTTGTACATATTAATGATCTCCAGGACTAATCACACAGTCTCTAAACAAGGGGAACTGTTCCGCCCCTGCATGCTGCCTGACGCAGCAACCTTTGCTGTCTCCATGCAGAGTAAAACCGCTGTGCACGTCTCCAATGCCAACGCTCTGGCCACCGAGCATCTGGTGGTTGGAGGCTACGACGTCTCTGGGGAGGTCCGCAGTGATGGAGAGCCCATGAAGGAGGTCACCTTCCTGCTGTACTCGGCCACGGTCAGGAAAGAGGTAAACCAACATCCGTTCGCACGTTTCCAATGAACAAGAGGAGTGAAGCCGCATCGGAAAGTTTTTGTCTTTCAAGCTAATCTAGAAGGGATCAGGTTTTTGTGTTTTGCTTCGACTTGAATCTATTCCTGGCATTTTATTTGGAGCCTGGAAATGGATTAAATTTGATTGAAGTGGTTTTCTAGTCTTCATAGGCAGGGATAGAAAAATGAGAACATCAAAAAATCAATTTTCTCTGATTGTATGTCTCGTTCGACTATCTAAAAACAGTATCCAGACTTTCCAGTCTGTTGATGCATCCATGTCTGTCCTTCCAGCCATTTGGAAGTCGTTGATTTAACAATCCCACCTTCCTTTATACCTCCATCTGTCCATCCTTCTGTTTATCTTTCCCTCTCCTGTCTGTGGTTTTCAAGGTCCCACATTCAAAGTTTAAGTTGTTGAAATCTGTCAAAAATGAACAGTAAACCTTTGTGTTTATGGTTAATTCTAACCTTTGACATGATTGCGACCGTAACGTGGTTCTTGGTGGGTTGAAAATGCTAATGTTATTTAAATCCCAGGACATCAGTGGCTGCAACATGTCCCCAGTGGATGGAGCGGATAATGAGGACAGCTCCCTCGTCTACATGTGCAGCACTCAGTCGAAGAACGACGGCACCTTCACGTTTCCTTCGCTGGCCAGCGGCGACTACACCGTGGTATGTTCTTCTGCTTTTCTGTTTGCTAAGGCCAGGCGCAGATCGACATTAATGTGAGATATAAAACTACAGCTAACAGTCATTAATTTACTACATGGGTCAGTTAAATGGAACAGTTTATACAACGGTGTAAAGAAATCAGTACTGCTTGTGTATTTTGCTGAAAGCGGTGCATTCGGATGGTGTTCAGTGAAACCCAGTTAATTAAACTGAATTAACACCCTTGAATTAAGAAAATAATGCTAGACCTATTTTGCTGAACAAGCTAAGTTAGCAACAACTTCTGCACTTTTTTTGTTCTTTTCTACTAAAGACCCTTTTTGTTTTGCCATTGAATCTTTTGCTATAAATCAAAAGTGGAAGAAAATATGGCCCAATAAGAAAGGAGAGATCCAGCTCAATGAGAGAAAGTCCAGGCAGAGGATTAAGAGGAGATGAGAATCGAAGAGATGTACGTAGGCCAAGCTTGGAAAACCTTCTAATTAAGTTTTTAAATTAATCTTTGAGGAAGAGATGTTGCTAGAATGAATCAAATGAATCCGCTTGAGAAATCTTTGATTTACTGACTTTTTATGCAGATCTTGGACAATTTGTGTCCCAATTCTAAATTTCTATCCCCTTTTTACGCTGGACATTTTGTATTGTCAAGTTTGAAATCAAGGCTGCTTCCCATATTTAATCACTCGCATTAAAGTGAGTGATTAAATCTTTCTGCAGAAATACAAATTCTTTGCAGTGTAATTTCTTCCTGTATGACTAAGAGGTAAGCCACGAATTTTCATATGGTTGCAGTTTTCAGTTTAGACCACTAGATGCCACCACATCCTACGTTCTCTATTACTTTTTTATAACAATGACTTCCCCTGTCTTGCACAACCACCCAACCATGTCATGCTGATGTAGCAGCTCGATTCTACGGCAAGAACCATAAATATAAAAATAAATATTGATATTACCAAAGAACAAAACCAAAAACAACAACAACAAAACTGTTGATATTGTGAAAGGAAATATTATTTGAAATGCACCTTCAGGGGTTTGTTTTGATCAGATTGTTGTTTCAAAGCAGAAAAATGACTTCTCTTTCATTTGTGCCCCTCCTTCCTCTGCAGGTGCCTTTCTACAGAGGAGAAAGGATCACTTTCGATGTCGCTCCCTCCAGGATGAATTTCAAGGTGGAACACAACAGCTTGAAACTCGAGGTAAAAAGTTCAAATTCAGATTCTCCTTCTTGGTTTTGTTTTGCTTTGTGATTTATGAAGCATTAAGCAGAGAAAGGAATAATTCCTGCCGCTTAATTTGCTCATTCGGTATTAAGTGCAAAAAAAAAACAAAAAACATGGCGTCATCTCGTGTCATTAAACTAAAATGATCTGAAATCCCTCTCTCCTTTTGTGTTTGGTAATGTTCAGTTTTTACTCATCACTGACATTTATGATGAACGCCGTCGTTCTGTTTTTGTCGCTCTCTTTTCAGCCCATTTTCCGTGTGATGGGCTTTTCTGTGACGGGTCGCGTGCTGAACAGCGCCGACGGAGAGGGCGTGGCAGACGCCACCGTCTCGCTCAACAATCAGATTAAGGGTAAGCTTTAGCATTGCTGCATTGTGTTACAAAAAAAATACACAAAATTGCATGCCCTGTAGATGAGTTTGGCAGGTTTTATATATATATATATATATATATATATACACAGTCCAGTCACATTAATGTGACCACCACGTACTTTCCACTTCAGAGTTAAATAACCAATCACAGAAGGCAGGTGGCAGCACAGTGCAGTTGAGCGTATATAAAGGGTGTGTGTGGGCTTCGGAAAACATTTCAATCGTTGGCGTAATGCAGAAACGAAGCGATTTATCCGACGTCCAAAAGGGCATGATCATTGGCTTTCGGGCCAAGGGTGGAAGCATTTCCGAAACGGCTGAGTTTGTGAACTGTTCGCGTGCCGCCGTGGTAAAAGTGTACCGTGCATGGCAAAATGGGACTGTCCAAAATCAACGACGTGGCAAATGTGGTGCACCACGGGCCATAGATGACAGAGGCGAACGACGGTTGCGGAGATGCGTTCGGGCAGATAGACGGGCTACCGTTGAGCAACTGACCACTAAAATGAACCAAGGGGCTACCACAAGTGTCTCCCAAACCACTATTCAGCGAACATTGCTGCGTCTGGGCCTCCGAAGCAGACGCCTGGTTCGTGCACCTATGCTGACTGGTGTTCATCGACGACGAAGGCTAGAATTTGCACGCCAGTACAGCAGCTGGACGTCCACTGAGTGGCGACAGGTAGCGTTTTCAGATGAATCGCGTTTTATGCTCCATCGGACAGATGGACATTGGCGTATAAGGCGTGAAACCTCTGAAAGGAACCACCCTGCAACCATTGCAGGAACGGTCCAAGCTGGAGGCGGGAGCATTATGGTCTGGGGAATGTTTTCCTGGCATTCTCTGGGTTCACTGATTATTGTGGAAGGCACGATGGATCAATACAAGTACGCATCTGTCCTTGCGGACCATGTCCACCCCTACATGCGCATTGTTTTTCCTCAGGATGATGGCATCTTCCAGCAGGACAATGCGAGGTGCCATACAGCTGCCAGTGTACGTGCGTGGTTCGAAGAGCACCAGGATGAGTTTACCGTCCTCCCCTGGCCAGCAAACTCACCTGACTTAAACCCAATCGAGCATCTGTGGGACCATCTCGATCGAGTTGTTCGCGCCATGGATCCTCAACCGCGTAATCTAGCGCAGCTGGCCACGGCATTAGAGTCGGCATGGCTCAACATCCCAGAGAAGACCTTCAGGGACCTAAGTGACTCTCTTCCTGCACGTCTCGTAGCAGTTCGCTCTGCGAAAGGTGGTTATTCTGGCTTTTGACAGATGGTCACATTAATGTGACTGGACTGTGTATAAATATATGAAATAATTTTTTTTACAAACATTCAATGTGCAAATTGAATGAGTCTTCTTTTGTGCCGCCCTGAAGGCATGCCGCCCTGGGTGGTGACCGTGCTGCCCATATCAGAAGCTGTCTTAGCACACTAACTAAAATATCTTTGGATATTCTTTACTTGGGCTTTTGAAGACTCCTCGTTTCCTCTGCAGATTTAACCTCCATGGTAGCGTCTTGTAGTTCACATTTCAATCGCGTTCTGACGCTGCACCGTCCTTCCTGTTGTCCCCCGCAGTCGTCAGTAAGGAAGACGGCTCCTTCCGGCTGGAGAACATGACGGCCGGCGTCTACACCATCCGCGTCACCAAGGAGCTGATGCTCTTCGAGACGGTCACGGTGAAGATCGCCCCCAACACGCCCCAGCTTCCCGACATCATCACGGCGGGGTACGTTTGCCGTTTTCTAACTCGAACGAGTACCAACAGGAAGTGGTTGGTGTCCCCGAGAAGCCTTGTAGCATCCTGATGTTTGTTGAACGCAGGTTCAGCGTTTGTGGCCAGATCTTCGTCAGCCGCCTGCCTGAGGGCATGAAGCAGCAGGGGCGCTACAAGGTCACTCTGACCCACCGGGGCCAGGACAAGGCCCTCAGCTGGACCACCGATTCGGACCCTCAGGGAGCCTTCTGCTTCCAGGCCAAACCTGGAAACTACAGCGTCCATGTGAGTCTCGCGTAGCTTTCAGGTTTCGTCCAAGTGCCCAAAATCATCTGGACTCTTTAATCGTTTGAATAATTTAACCTTTTTAGTTATTATAAATCTGGAAAGTCATTCACAAACATTAAGTTTGACATGTAGAAGGTTTCCCAACTTGGATTTTTTTTTTTGGTTTTAGAACAGAAACAAACTTTTCTCTTTTAGGGTGCATTCACTCCAGCCCTGCTTAGTCAACTTTGGTCTACAAAGTCTGGTTCGCTTGAGGAGGTGTGAATGTGCAGTCGAGCTCTGATGCAGACCCGAAAAGCGAACTCTGGTCCACCTAAGAGCCCAGATCTCGGTCGGGTTGACGTGAACTCTGGCGCTGTTTGAATGCACACGTGATGCAGCACTAGCAGGAGAAACAGCTCGTGGTCTTTGACCAAAGACAAAAGAGAATTGCAGCAGTCGCTAAAATCTGGGCTCTACTCCGTCTTTGTTTCCATTTTGTGAAGAAGGAAGTTGAGGTCTCGTCTCCTTCTGATGATTTTGTGTCATTTCCTGCGTAAGTTCTTGATGCAGCGCCAAGGCGGTGGGATTTCCTGAGGGTTTGGATCGTTTAACACGGCGCAGTATAAAAACGAAACTTACCAGCTGAAGATGTGACAAATGTTGCCACTTCCAACCCCAGTGGGACTGAACAGAGGAACTTGTATGAAAATCTTAGGAACCAAGGAACACTGCACCATTTGTTGTTCTGTTGTGGGAGCTTTTTACAGATGTTGCTCTCCTGACTTGTCCTCCGTGTGTTCAGGTGTCGCTCCCCGAAGCGGAGGTGAAAGCAGGCCTGGCCCTCCAGCCTCAGGCCCTGGAGGTCTCGCTCGTGGACCGGCCGCTCACAGACCTGCTTTTCACCCAGTTCATGGCTTCCGTCTCGGGAAAAGTTTACTGCCTCGGTAAATGCTCTCCTGGTTGATCCTCAATGCAGGCTTCTCTGTTGGCCTCAAACGAACAAAGGCTTCACACCGGTTTGCGGATGCTCCCGTCCGTCTAAGCCATCCTCGTGTTCTTGCAGCTTCCTGCGACGACCTGTCTGTGACCCTGCAGCCGGTGAGCCGGCAGGGAGAGAGGAAGACGGTGGCTTTGGCTGGCAGTGCCGACATCCTCAGCTTCAACTTTGACAACGTTTTGCCTGGAAAATATAAAGGTTGTTTAAATTTATTACTAAGAATTTACACTCAGGGGGGAAAAATCAATTCATCTTCTGCTGAAGTTTTTTTTTGTTGTGTAACTTTAAAAACCTTTAGGTTTTGTCGGCTGCTAAGCAACAGATGTTTTGTAGGGCTAATGTGTGAAGAGTTGCTTCTCCGTTCCAAAAATTATTCTCTTTTTGACACTGAGAAGGTTTGAATCACTATCATGCTTGAAGACCCATCTATGCATCTATGTGTCTCAGACAAAAGGGCAAGATTTCTTAAATTCTACTTCCTGTTGCCAAATAGGTTCTGTAGAAATTAATTCCTGATTTACAGGTTAATCATTCCTGGCTATGGGTAATACTAGGGTCAGTCAGATTACATTGAAAAGTCATAAAATTCAAATAAACATGATGTGACATTTTGTAGTTTGACAGACAGCAAAAGCAGGAAAAAGCTGTGGAAACCTAATTCTTTTCCTTTGACACCACTGTTCTCATTTCAGTCAAAGAAATGCAAATCACTCTTGCATATTGGGATTTTTTTTTTTTTGCGATATTCTTCATGACATCTAATTACCATAATACTTAGAGGCTGTTCGTTTTCTTATAAGTGGGCAAACATCATAAACAAGCTGTGGATCAAAGAGTTATTTTTATGCATTTGTCTTCTGTGAAAATCAACCTCTGCTGTTTTGGGGGGTGAGGCGGGAAATAGATGCTCGTTTCCTCCGAGTGTCTCTGTAAAAGTCGTTCTTCCGCCTCTCTGACTCTGCGGCTAATTATTGGGAAATCAATTTGTAATTAACACCTTTAGATCATAACTGTGGTAAAACGGCAGACATGTTATCGCACAGATGGCACCTCTGGGTCTCCTGCTGCTCCATACATCCATAATCCTGTTCAGCATACAGTGTACATTCTGTTATTTGCCTGCAAGCTGTCTGCACACACAGCATCCCTGAGGTGTCTGTTCTCAGTTTGGTGTTGGCAGCCCTTACTGCTGTGGTGCTCAACGTTCTTAAGCTTTTTCTTAAAGATCCCTTCAGGGAGCACAGACGAGATACTTCCGAGGACTTTTCTCAACCTTCTTTAAAGTTATTTTTTCTCCCGCTGTTTCTGCTCCCAGTGGGCATTTCTCACGAGGAATGGTGCTGGAAGCATAAATCCCTGGAAGTGGAGGTCCTGGACTCGGACGTCTTGGGCGTCGAGTTCAGACAGATCGGCTACATCCTGCGCTGCTCCCTGTCCCACGCCATCACTTTGGTCAGTATGCAGCCGTCCGAGCTAGGGACGCAAACGATTAATCGACTTACAATTAGTTGTCGGTTAATGGTTTATTGGATTAAAGTTGGCGCCAGTCGATTAACTAATAACATTTGCTTAGACCTTCTTTTAGTGTTGTAGTTTGGCCTCCGTCCAGAAGAGGCAGCGTCAGCTTCTCAAAATTGTGACATGATGGAAAAATAATAAAAAAGAAAAACACGATTACAGTAAGCAATGTTAATTTTGACTTGGATCACTGAACGGAGCAAATTTTTAAGGTTTCTTCAAGAGCAACTAATATCTCTCTGGTTATGGGGAATGAAGTGTTTCACATGTTTAATCTTTTCAACTTGTGTTTTTATATTCACCAGAAAACTGAATAGCAAACCATAGGTTCCTGTTTTGTTGTATTTAATAAATATGTCTAACTTTAATAAAGTGAGGAAGGCCACATTTTTTTGTTTACTCAGTGAGCTGACAAAAAAAGTTAAAGTTTAATTTTGTTTTCAAAGTATATTACCCCACATTTAACGTTCAGCCCTGTCGACGCAAGAGAAAACTCGGGTGTCTCAGAAAATGACCTCTGACCTTAGATTAACTCAGTAATCAGTGTTTTCCATCCCTGAGCTCACCGCTATCCCCGGAGTTTTCACGACGTCTTTCCGCTCGCTTCCCCCGCAGGAGTTCTTCCAAGATGGCAGCAAACCCGAGAACGTCGGCGTCTACAACCTCTCCAAAGGAGTCAATCGCTTCTGCCTCTCCAAGCCTGGTGAGTTTCTTTCTCCTGACCTCTCTTTAGCTTAACACGGCGTTAATTAGCACATGGAGGAAAATTCCACAGACCAGCAAACCTTTCCCTCGTGCATAGTCGCAGCGCAGCATTTTGACCCAAAAGGTGCGTGTCAGACTTAGCTAAATATAAAACTGGAACAAAGTGATTAATCACATAAAAATGGTTTTGTCCAGGTGTTTACAAAGTCACTCCCCGCTCCTGCCATCAGTTCGAGCAGGACTTCTACACCTACGACACGTAAGCGAAGACGCGGCCGCTTGTTTAGCAGTTTGAACAAAGTGTCGTTGCAAACGTCCCTGCTTCTTCTCTGCAGCTCGGCCCCCAGCATCCTGACGCTCACCGCCGTGCGCCATCACATGACGGGGCTCATCACCACAGACAAGATGCTGGATGTCACAGTCACCATCAAGTAAATCAAGAAGCCTCGGACCGCTACGTTTCTGTCCGTCTGAGCGTCCATTAAACGGTTCCGTCCCCATCTCCCGCGCCGCTCAGGTCGTCCATCGAGAGCGAGCCGGCGCTGGTGCTCGGCCCGCTGCGCAGCCTGGAGGAGCAGCGGCAGGAGCAGCAGCTGCAGGAGATCCAGCTGCGGCGGCAGGAACGAGAGCGGCGAGCGGCCGAGGAGCAGGGCGGCGCCAGAGACGACAGTCCACCCATCCTGGAGAAGGCCGACGAGCTGGCGGGCCCGTTTCACTACGAGTTCTCCTACTGGGCCAGGTCCGTTCGCGCACTCCATGATCTAGATCGCGGATCTGCGACCTTTACAAGCCCAACACACGTTTCCCCCCCTCAGTCCAGCTAAATAAAACTCGCAACTGATGCATAGCGTTTTGTGAAAAGGCAACTTGAATATCTACTACAGAAATTTGCGGTCATTTTTAAAGCACCACCATTTTACTTCTGTTTTTAAAATAAATAAAAAAAAAAACATTAACAAAAAAAGAGAATTGATACGTTTTCATCTGTGAGAAGAAAATGGTGTAAACCACAAAAAACACTTAGTTTCCAATGTAATGATGAGAAAAAGATAATAAATAGTACTGGTATTTGTGCCATTCTGTTGTGAAAATTTAATGCATGATTTATTTTATGCCAAAAAATTGTTCTATTTATATTTTTAAAAATTTGTTAGTTCTGTATTTATTTAACTGGACTGTGGCTCTGGAGCCACAGGTTGCAGACCTCTGATCTTGCTGCTCCGTCTGTGCTTACATTAACTTTTTATTGAATTTTTGTTGTTGTTTTTCTTTAGTTTTTTTTGTGTTAATATGTGACCTGGGGCAGATTTCCAGTTCTGACTGAATTGTAAAATAATCTTAGCTATATCTTCTGTGAAAGAAATCAGACTCAGCAGGTGGAATTATTATGAAATCAAAACTTGACAAAAAGACAGAAGATATGATCTCTAAGTCTGATCAAATCCCAGTAAGTGTGCACATTGTAATTCTTTTTGTGAGGTTTCTACGTGCAGATTTGGTTTTTAGTAACATCAATGAGGCAAAGTCAAGATTCCCCTTCATTTTCACTCGGTTTGCAGTGATGCACATTTGAAAGTGTTTGAAAAAAACTTTCTACCAACAGTTTAATCTAAATGAGCAGAAATTATTTAACGCCTTTATTTTCTCAACGTTGCACACATGCAATGACATAAGCCGACTAATTTCACAAAATTGCAAACCTTGCATCCATTAAAAGTAAACCACCTGTCTTAAAATAAATAAACGATGAGCTGCGCTAATATTTCCTTGCAGGGCTGGAGAGAAGATCACAGTCACTCCCTCCTCCAAGGAGCTGCTGTTCTACCCGCCTGAAGTGGAAGCAACTATAACGGGGGGTAGGAGATTTCTCACACGCTGAAATTAAGTCAGACATGTAGGGAGCAGGTCTAAATTTAGGATTCACATTAACTATGAATAAGTAGGTTTGTCCATTTCTTTGCTTGTATCAGAAGAACGCCTCTCTCTCTCTATCTCTCTCGTCAGAATCGTGCCCCGGTCGGCTGGTGGACATCGTTGGGCGCGCCGGCCTCTTCTTGGAGGGCAGAGTGTCTCCGGAGCTCCAAGGTGTGGAAATATCCATCACGGAGCGAGGCGCTTCTGTGCCGCTCATTACTGTGGCCACTAATGAGATGGGAGCCTACAGGTATGAAAATCCAGACAGATAAATGGACTGCATTAAAATTTCAGTGAGGATGTTCAGGACTTTTGGGCCGACGCCGCCTGTGGCTTTCGCTTGAAAACGAATGGACTCTCGCTGGCGTTACGCCTTGCGTGCGGCTCTGATGGGGCCCTCTGGATGTTTATTGTCATCAGAGGATATGCGCGGCGTTGCAGCCATGCATAAAGCAAGACATTACACTTCCGAATCCAGACATCCGGTTAAAGGCTAAACATCAAATGTAATGTAGTCATGGATGTAAACGCCGTGGTAACGTTTGAGGGATTTAATGGAACCGTTGAGCCAAAATTCTGTCTTATTTATTCAAATTAGGTGTTTTGGAAGTAGAAGAACGTGGTAAAACATGATGGATGGGAAAAGATGTTGGTGTGGAAAGTGAACTGAATGAAGCCTTTTTAAACTGTTTTTCAAAGTGAGGCCACCAGGGGGCGCCCAGGCAGCCTCAGAAAACTGGAGTGAAGATGGAGATAGAAATAGAGTTGAAAATCAAATAAAATTATTTTTTCATAAAACGTTTTCTGTATTCAAAAATATAAGTGGAAATTATTTATTGAACTGTTATTCGCCATGTTCGTCCTTCTGATTAGTTAGTCTGATTAGCCAGTCAAATTCATCAAGCCGCATTTCAGTTCAGCGCATATTTACTTGTTGCCCAGCCTTCCTGTTTCCATCAGTATTACTTAGCCTTCCTGTTTCTGTCAGAGTTACTTAGTCTTCCCATTTCTGTCAGCGTTAGCCTTCCTGTTTCTGTTACTTAGCCTTCCTGTTTTCATCAGCGTCGCTTAGCATTCCTATTTCCATCGGAGTTACTTAGTCTTCCTGTCTCCATCAGCGTGGGCCCGCTCCACAGCGACCGGCTATACGACATCAAGGCCAGTAAGGAGGGCTTCGTCCTGAGTCCGGTGGAGGGAACCCCAGGAGACTTCAAGGCGTTTGCTCTGGCCGGAGTCACCTTCAAGGTACACATGACCGTCGTCTGCATAATTTGTAACAACTTTACATCCAAGGGATCACAAGCCCAGCTCACACTCTCTCCACTCAGCTTCATCTTTACCACCCTGGACTGATCCTGCTGGTTTTAAGTGAATATGAAATGTCAGAATCAAAAGCTTCTGTTCATGTTTTTCTTTCTGAAAGTGTAATTAAGAGAGAAGATTACTCACAGATGGTTCAAACCGGGGTTATTTTTTTTCCCACTCTGTGCTCTTGGCCTTTATCCTGCCTTTTGTTAAAAGGTTCCGTACTGCACAAATTGGTATTAGTCTCCCTTTCTGACTAAGTGATAAATGGCTCCGCCGTCAGTTCCACACCATTGACACACAGTTTGGTGCCCTTGGTTATCCTTCACTTGTACATCCTCTTTTTAAATAAAACATCTGCGACACAAAATTGAACAGCCAGCTTGATTACACCCACAGTACCCACAATGTCTTTATGTTTCAGGGATATTTTGTTTTTATGTGCAAAACATGACAGAATCTGAGTTTTTTTTTTATTTCCTGCAGATAATATCAGACGATGGACAGCCGCTCTCTGGAGTGCTTCTGTCTCTGAGTGGAGGGCATTTCCGTTCCAACCTTCTGACCCAGGACACCGGTCTTCTGACCTTCAACAACCTGGTGAGCAAACAGTTCAGAAAGCAATATAAAGTTTCCTCTTTTCTTTTTTTTTTTTTTGCCCCCAGTTTGAAATAACCTTGCTTCTCTCTCCAGAGTCCAGGCCAGTACTACTTCAAGCCGATGATGAAGGAGTTCCGCTTTGAGCCGGCGTCTCAGATGATCACGGTGAAGGAGGGTCAAAACCTGAGCATCGATATAACTGGCATCAAGACCGCTTACAGGTAAACACACACTGATTTATGCAGAGCAATGCAGATAATATTCAGGGTTTTTTTTTTCTTCATATTGGGATTTTATGAGGTAGAACAACATAATTTAGTTTGTTACAAATTGAAAAAATGTAACTTTTTTTTTAATGTAAAAGTCTTTTTTTCTATATTTATGATGCTTATAAATAAAGTCGAATCCAAATAGTTCTTCTGAAATCACTTGATCAGTAAGTAGAGTTCACACCTTTGTAATTGAATCTTGCGCACCACACTTTTCAGATTTTATATAGAAAATATATTTTTTTTCCATTTTCCCTCCACTTTACAATATGCACTACTTTTGTGTTTGTGGATGGGTTCAACGTGTATGAAAACGTTTGCGCGATGCCGTACCTTGTTGACTTGTCTGTTCTGCATGTGTGTTCTTGTGCTTTCGCCTCCAGCTGCTACGGAGCGGTGCAGTCCCTGAGCGGCGACGCGGAGCGAGACGTGGCCGTGGAGGCGGTGGGTCAGGGAGAATGCAGCCTCTACAGCGAGGACACCGTCACAGACGAGGAGGGTCGATTCAGACTCAGGGGTCTGCTGGTGAGAGAAGGTTTTAAAACCTTAGGGGGGTTTGAATTATCTCGTACTCCAGGTGCAAAAACACTGCGATTCGACCTCGCTAAATATAACGTGTAGGTGGTATTTGAGGCAGGCATGAAGGGCCGAGTTTGAATTGAAGTACTCGATTGCTGCATTTTATTTGTAGCTAGGCTTTTAGGCTGTTTTATTTAACACCTCGCATGACTAAATGTTTGTGTTGTTTTCTTTCAGCCGGGGTGTAAATATCTGATACAGCTTCGAGCCGAGGGCAACGACCACATAGAGAGGGCACTGCCTCAGCACAGAGCGATAGAGGTAGGCAGCAGGATGACAACATCCTCAACAAATCTTAAGCTTTTTATAATGGACAATGACTGGTGAATGTATTCATCATAAAGAACAAAAAAGGCAAAAAGTGCAAACCAAAAAATGTCAATGATTGAGATCAAATAATATCCAGATGAAAGCAAACAAGATTAATGAATATATATCATATTAATCTTTTATATATATATATATATATATATATATATATATATTATATATATATATATATAAATTCTTCCTGATAAATAAAAAAAATCACCAGGTTTTTTCTTTCCTTTTGATTTCATATTAAATTAGACCCCCAACTAAGTGGTGACTTTTACTTGGAAGCAGCTTCTGGTGCTCCCAGATCAGATTTTAATGAATGAATGAAATAGAATATTAAGCTTTAATTTTGTCTTTTCTTTTTTTTTTTAAAGAAAAAGTGATACAAATCTTGGTGTGATTGCTTGAAAGATCACTAAATGCTTTTTTTGTGTATTTTTTTAATCAGTGTTTTTCTTTGTATAAGACAAACATGCAAAACCCTTTTTTTTAAGTTTCCAGTGTACAAAAATTTACACACCCTGCACCTTTAAAAATATATCAACTTTTATTAGTTAAATAAAATATTGTATGCTTAGCTTATTGTTAAGGGGGTGAAAAAAAAATCACAGTACAAGTTTGTGATTTTAGTTTTTAAAAATATGACCTTTTTTAAGTCCAGGCCGAATAAAGTTTGGACACCCCCTGATCTATGCAGTTGGTTGTAATGATAACTTCTTACTCTGAATTTAGGCAGGAATTCTCTATTTTTAATCAGTACAATACAGTAAGATATTTGATTTCTGTTCACTTTGCAGTCTCATCAAAAGTTTATTTTACTTGTTTGAGTACCTTAGCAGAAACTGGAGTAACTTGATTGTTCTGATTTCTTTTTATTTTAAAACTTCCTTATCTCTAGACTGCAGGTCAAACTTTGTATTAATTCCTGCTTCCACCTAAAGTGCTGAAAGCTTCCAGAGTTGAGATAAATACGTAATACTTTCTTTTCATGTATTAATTTAACTGTTAAATCGGTTATGCAAAGAAAGTTGGAGAAGGTTATGGAAAAGTTTGGTAATTGAATTGTTGAAATGACTGTGAGAACCCTGTGATTACGACTTAATATCAGCCTCATCACGTGGAACCTTTCTTTTTTCTTTTTTTTTCCCCCCGCTGAACAAAAGCAGCGCTAATCCGCTCCCCAACCAAATTCTAACCTATCATTTTATAATTTCATCTCGTCTGAAAAGCTGCGGTCCACCTAATCTCTCTCGCGAGGCAGGAATTGCCTTAATTCCCCTTTAATTCTCTGTTATTATTGCACCATGTGACCTTAACAAAAGCTTTTCCTCAGTTCACTTTTTCTTTTCTTTTTTTTTAAAGCTTGCACGGCTCGTATTGTTAGATTAAGCTGCGTGTTTCCTATCAGGTCGGGAGCAGCGACATTGACGGGGTCAACATCATCGCCTTCAGACAGATCAATCAGTTCGACCTCAGCGGGAACATCATTACGCCTCCTGAGCATCTCCCGACGCTCTCGGTAGGACTTGTACTCCCTGATGTTTGGTCTGTTTTGCTGTTTTCTGGAAATCCCTGGAACAGTTTTCAGCAGACGTTTACGTTCACCACTAACACGAATATCGTGTTAGTCACGTTCCAAGCTGTGCCGAGCCGGGCCTGAACTTAGTATTGTCATGTCCCGGTTGACTGATGAGCTTCAATAAAGTACATGGAGGCTGAAATTTATGCAAAGCGCCCAATAAAGTCGAGGTTGGTGCTTTATTGTTAGTCTGGTCTTTGGTGTTGCAGGTGTTTTAGTTCATGATGGGACTGGGCAATTAATCAATAACAATGTATATTGCAGTAGATGTGATCAATAGCAATAGAAAACATATTTGAGTGTTCAATAAAGTCACTGAACTCCAGAACCCCACAGCTTTCTGGGAGATGGGCACCAACTTTAACTTGCTGGCTCTTTGGTTACCTAGCAACAACCTGCAGAGAGCTTGTGCATCAGCATTTTCATGTTTCGCCACCAAAATAAAAAGACTTCAAAATAAAAAACTAACACATGGAGCGACAGGAGGAAATGAGTAGAAAGGCACAGGACCAGTTTGGTTGTATTTCAGATGTTTAAAACAAGAAACAAATCAATAATTATCGACATCGACTGACATGAAACACTTTATCGCGATGATTTTCAGCCATATTTCCCAGCCTCGACGTACGCGTCATAAAACTTCAATAACCAGTTAATTTTACAGCTGCAACTTGGACACAGATTGCTGTCACAGCATAACGATAAAGCAAAAAAAAAAACATCAAATCACAGCGGCTGCTTGTTGGCTTCCAGGAACGGCCTCCCGAGGGAGGTGTGGTGAAAATTTGTTGTGCAATTTTAAACGCCAAGAAACCAAGCAGTGTCAGAAAATTCCAATTCTGCAGAGAAGACGAAACATTTCTGCACCAAATCCTGGGTTTTTGTTGCATCTAAAGGAAAGCTCACAGCTAACAATGTCCTCTGTCACCAGGTGAAGCTGTTCAAGAGCGACAACCTGGACAATCCGATCAACAGCGTCTCTCTGGGACAGTCCCTCTTCTTCCACTTCCCCCCTCTGGACAGGGACAGCGAGGTATCGACTCATCGCTTATTCCGACTAATTATCCGGGCGCCGTATGCAGTTTATGACCTGTACACCCAATCTGTGACTTTTGTCTTCTGCAGAGCTACGTTCTCATGCTGTACTCCACCCTGTCCCGCTCCCAGTACGATTTCACTCTGCCTCAGGTCTCCTTCACCTCCGCCGGATACCACAAGCACGTCACCCTCACCTTCAACCCCACTGTAAGAAACGGAGAGACAAAACTCCCATCTTAGTCTTTGGCATGCCATCAGTTCTGATTTGTCCGTTTCTCTCCTCCGTTTGTCTTTGCAGCGCAAAGTGCCTGACCAGGACATTGCACAAGGCTCCTACATCGCTCTGCCTCTCACCTTGCTCCTGCTGATAGCGGCGTACAACCACGAGAAGGTAGCCATCAAACCCGACCTCGTCCAGGCTCCCTGTTCACCTGGATTTTCTTTCCTCACTTCTTGTATTTATAAATCTTGAATTGAATTTAGTTTGTGTGGGGAAGACGGCAACATTAACAGCAGTCAGGCATAACAACACTCAATAAAAATCACAAGAAAGCCTAGAGCTTATTTCCAGTTTGGCACTTTGCAGCCATAAAACTTGTAGCTCAATGTTAATATAAAAAACATTAAAAAATGAGCTGGAATGAGGAAAAAAAACATGAATTTAGGCAAAAATGTTTCTTAATTCATTGTGTTCTGTTTTCCTTCCTCTTGTCCTCTTTTATTTATTACTTATGTCCTCATATCTTTTTTCTTCCTTTCTGCATCCCTTTATCTATGTGTCCTACTTCACCTGCATTCTGGTCTTCTTTCCTCCTTTCCTTCTTTCCTTCCTCCCTTCCTTCCTTCCTTGTGGACTTCTTCCTTCCTATCTGCATCTTTCCTTTGTTTTGGGTGTACTTCCTTTACGTTCTGTCTTATATTTTTCCTCCTGTTATTTTCTCATGTCCTCATTCTTCCCTTTCTTCCTGTCCTTGATTTGTCCAGTTTCCATATTTAAAACCTGTCCAATGTAGGAAAATGTGCCCTGAATTCATAGTGAATTCTGGGCACATATGGCTGAAATGTTGGTATTTTGACATTTATTAGAAAATACATAGCTACCCTAAAAAGAGCAACATTATATAGATTATTAAGCAGAAGCAGGATTTTAACATAGATAATGTTTCTCTACTCTTAACTGATGTGATTAATAATATTCTCTAAATAAAGATGCATACATAGATTTTTAGCATCCAGTAAAGTAAAAAAAAAAGACTTTATTGCAGTACCTTGAGATAACCTAATCATTTTGACCATTTTAAATTTACTCAAATCAATAACCTTTTTAAGCCAGTGATATATTTATTTGCCAGTAATGCAAAAAGTCCTTTTGGCCAGAATAGCCTTCACCCTCAAGATCAAATCCCAGTCTGGAAGTCAGATTGCCGTTAATAAGAATTTTCAGTTTCCTGCTTCCTCTATTTAATTGCTCTGATGCACTGAAACGTTTTTTTTTTTTCTTTCTTTTTCAGGTGATTCCCCTCCTGATGCAGCTCATGAGCCGCTTCCAGGGAGTGAGGACTATGGCCCAGGTCAGCGCCGACAGCGCTGCGCTGGATGAAGCCAAGCGTCAGGCCAAGAGACAGAAAGCCAGGCGCACGTGAGGCGAGCCCCGCCCTCACATCTTCGTCCCCTAAACTGATCCCTAGCGACTGGTGACCTCAGAGACCAAAGAGGACACACTGCACCAGCGTTTACGCCAAAGCGTTGGTGTGCCAGTGAACTGTTTAGCATGCCAAGGTGTAATTAATAAAAGCAAAATATCTGGAAAAAAACCAACAAAAAAACTATGTATTACCGCCACCTGGTCAGTCAATCAGATTCACTGGACTGAAAGATGAAGTTTTAATTAGTTTTTTTTACAAGATGGATTACCCAGTATATCTGATCGCATTTGTAAGGAAACCACTGTAATTTTTCAAGGTCAACATGTGTGTTTGAAAGCTCTTACCTGCCTCTTGTATCGGCAATCGATCTGTTTAGGAGGCTCAGATGTCTGTTGGGGCTGAGGTCAGTTCAGATGCAACACAGTTGTCTTAATCTGAATCAAATCATTTCACTCCTGCAGCTGTGACTCCAAGGTGTTTTGCTGTAAGCTGAGCTGAATCTGCTTTTAAGTTCAGTTCACTGCAAGTCCAGTTCTAGAAAACAGCTCAGGATGGGAGGGAAGAACAGAATGCTGGACATTTTCTGAATTTTTTTTTGTTTTTTGTGGATATTTTTATTAACAGGTTGGGGGCGGCGGGATATGGGGACTAATGGCTTGATTAATTTATTAACATGTTTAATCGGATGTAAATGATGACTCCCTTTCTTTTTGGTGCAGTTTGTGTGTGATGATCTAGTTTTAAATCAGATCGACGAAGACTTATCTATTAATGTGAATCTCTACAAATGGCCTGTCACGACTACGAGTCAGAATAGGGAACGATTGGAAGCAGTTCTGGGCTCAGAGCTGGGAAGAGCTTTGAAGCTCGGTGATTTTTCTGTTTTGAATTTATTCGCTGTCTGGTGAGGCTCACGTTCACTCGAGGATGAATCCTGCTGAGCCATATTTAGACAGCCGGGTGAGGAGAAGACGGGGAAGGGGAGTGATTATAGCTTTCATTTGTTCACAGTCTTCTATTTTTCATTTTGGTTTGTTTTGACTAAATTAATAAAGTTTGACTGAAAAGAGATTAATTGGACTGTTTTACTGCTTTCCCTGTTGAGGGCAGTGTTATTCTAGTTGTCATATGCTCAGAAATCCCCAGGATTCAGCTTCTTATTGCAAAGCTGTGCTATTTCATACATTTCCTTTTTTACACAATTTATTTTCCTGATGTGTTGTTTCTCAAAGCAAGTCCTGGCCAGGCTGATTGTTTGCTAGGAGGCTAAAATGTTGTATCGCCAACTAAAATTCTATCATCTGTTTTTAACCTGAACTAGAAGAAGCATGGATTGTGAAATGAAATGGAGATCAGACCAGCGGATTTGAACCATTTAGTGACGATGCAGAAAAATGTTTGCACTTTTTTTTAGCATCTGAAGGACTCATAAATTTATCAGTTGTTTGCTTTAGTGTGATTTTGTTTTCAGTCTGAATAAATGTAGTGTTAAGATAACCTAATTAGTATTTCTTAAAATTGTGAAAGATTTTCGTTTTAAAAGCCTGAGGGATTTCCTTCAGATACTGGAACTTAATTCCTCACTTTTAGTGTTTTAGTGAACGATGAGACAGATTAAAACTTTAACACTGATGGAGTTCAAGTCAAAGTTAGAAAAAAAAATGTCTTGATCACCTAAGAGACAAATGTAAAGTATATGCAGTGGTTACAGTTCTACATTAAAATATGTTGCTTTTGATTAACTTTGAAAGTATTTTTTTTCATGTGTATTAGTCTTCCTGTTAGATTCTCTCAGGTCTCTTTAAGGTGTGGCATAATTTTTAAATATATTTTGATGTTGAAGATAAGCATTAAACCATTCATGCCCCATAATATTTTAGATATAAAGTTGTTTTTTTATTTGAGCAACATTTTTCATCTGATCAACAGTGATATTTTTATGTATATTGTCCATGCCCAACCCCCAATTTGAATATGTGATGGCAAGCAGGCTTTCCAACTGAAAGACTTGATACTCGTCGTTTTTCAAGATAAATCTTCAAAGTACCAGTGAAAGCGAAAAAAAAAACAACCTGGTGTACAGTTATAAAATGGATTTGATTACTGTTATACAAATAATCTGTTTCTGTCTCAGTCACCTATCAAGAACGACATTATTAGATGAATTTAAACATAAGTCAAATTTAAATCTAATTAATGTTGAGCTTGTCTGGTTCGAACCTTCAGACAGAATAGGTGAAATACCTTTTTTTAAATTATTTTGGAAATCTGATTTGCTTTGGCTCGCCTCTAGTATAAAACTATACTATTCAAAGCAGGACGAGAGATTCTCCTATGCTGAACCACTTCTCAAACCAAACAGAAAAGAAAGAAGAAGAAAAAACAGCAATGCCCTGTTGTTCTTTCCCAGAAGCAGACGCAAAGAAACCTCCGAGCGTCCACAACCGTTTCTGACATTTAGTCATTGACAGCGTTTTGCGTTTCAGCCAATTTAAGTTTAAAATTCCCAACTTTTGTCGCTCTTTATCACCTCCTGGAGAAGCTGTTAGTCTCCCTTCCTCTCCCGTTACGCCGACGCATTTGACACGGTGCTTATTTTGATCCCGCACGGTAAAGCTCACCTGCCTGTACTCTGTCGGCCTCCTCGCGAAAAGATGGCAGGTGTTCTGTCATTCAGAGCACAGCCTGTTTGACAGCAGCCGAGACGCCACGCCGAGCCTCTCTGCTGGCATTTCGACTTGATGCGATTGAGATGCAGCCAATTAGTGTGAGCCACGCAGCTCGGTGTCTGTCTGGGAATGAAAGCTGCAAACAACATCAACATACACGGGTGTCAGCAGCGTGATCAGATAAGCTTGTTGCTCTCCGGATTCATGGCACATGGCAGCATCTTGTAGATGCGGAGATTTTTCTTCTTATTATTTTTTTTTAACAAAAGATTTGACTAATTTTATTTATAGTTTTGGGGAGACTAGTATTTTAGGCATCTATGTCCGCAGGAGTGTGTTTAAATCAGATTCATCAAGTCACTTTTTAATTTGAACTCACTCCATCTATGCTCTCAAAATGTCTATTCATATTCTCAAGCTGATGTCCTGTTGGAGGAAAAAAGTGATTTAAACTGTTTGATTTCAGATGAGTTTTACAGAAAAGGCCATGTTTATTTCTCTCCCATCTCCCCGTCTGGTCTTTATTCTGCTCTTTTATATTGCTGCATAATTCCATTTCAAATCTGTTCCTTTTGGGCAAAAACACAAGTCGTCTCCAGTGGAGGAGAAAGGAGGCTGCGAGGGGTTGAACCCGCATTAACCCCAGATGCCTGATGCAAAGACAGGAAGGAGGAAGGAGGGATTAAATATGCAGAGGAGATTATTACAAGACCGACAGCGGTGAGAGTGATGTGTAATAGTATCTACTTGATGCTTTCTGCGGTGGCTGAGGTCAGTGTGTTGAACCAACTCTGAGTTGCCGGTTTTATCAATACAAGAGGTGTGTCATGTACCCCCCTTTTCTGAAATGTAATGCCTACTTACCGGTAGGCAGATGCAATGGAAGAGACGGCATTATCTCCAATGTAATCAGAGTGAAGCCTTGAGGCAATCTGTGTTTCTTTATATTAGTTCCAATAAGGCCTTTTGTTTTTTTTTTATGTTAGTGTGGTCTGTAAGTCTTCTAAAATGTTCTTTCTCTCACTGAAAATATTTGTGTAATAGGTTCAATGGAAACTTTATGAAAGTGAAGTAAAATTCTCCAACTGCACCCTCACTTGTGTTAAGGTCACAAGAAAATGTGTTTTAATTGGAGTCGTGCCTGGCTAACATCAGCTTAGCCAGGCAGTTCCATGTTTGAAGAGCATGGAACTTTAACAGAGTGTTTTGGTATGTTTGAGAATATGTTTGTGAATCCTTGCATACGATTCTTTTCTTCAAGGAAAATCATGTTTTTGTTCCTAAGGGGTGTTTTTCTTTGGGTGTGTGGAAAATAATTAAAAAAAACATCTTATGATGGGTAGGAGCAACACGGCCAACATCTGAACAAGTGAGAGCGCTTGATTTAAGGTGTGGTCAAGGGTCTCTAGGCAACAGGAGGTAAGAACCGAGCATTATGGTTAGCTTAACTAACCATAATGAAGTGTATCTGGAAACAGGATACTACTGTTGCATATTTGACTAATTCAAAGACGAAAAGGAGTCGGAAGGATTATTCGGACGAGGTTTAGTTAATAAAAATACGGAAGAGGATTAGGGCCACTGAAAAAAAAAAAAAAAAGAAACGTCCGATTTTTTTTTTCTTGGTTGGTTAAAAAAAAAAAAAAAAAAAAAAAAAAAGGTGGCCCAAATTTTTTTTTTTTTTTTTCAGAATTCAGAGGGGGAAAAAAAAAAAAATCAGTGATCCCCGAAATTTTTTTTTTTTATTTAGAATTCACAGCGGGATAAATAAATAAATAATAAAAAATAAATAATAAATAAATAAATAAAAATTGACCCAGACAAGTAACCATCTTCAGATACATAGATGCGAGTTGTGGCGGACAGTTAACTAACATTTTGGAGAAAGATGTCTGATTTAAGTGAGTTTTTACGAGCCAGAGGAGTTTTAGAAGCTTCCATCGCACTAATGGAAGAACAAAAGGTGAGTAAATCAAATGAGATAGTTTGGTCTCTAAATACGAACGGTTATGGATAGTTGTTAGCATGTTTGTCAGCTTACGCTGTTATGGGAATAAGCTGATTTACAATGTTAAATCAAACAGCTGAATAAAGGATGGAACAGCTGTTGATTGCTGGAATTGTCCCGTAAGTGTTTGATGCGTTTATTTTATTGTTCTTCTGTTTGAATGTTTTATAATGAAACTAAGGTTGGCTGTATGTCAGCCACCTTCTAAATAAGATGTTGGCTGTGTTAAACGTTAACTTTAATGTTGATTTGCAGTGTAAATAATTGTCCTTTCTCATCTGTTTGTGTGCAGATTGACTGTGATGACATATGTCTCATGGACGATGCAACACTTGAAAACTACCTCCCTTCGTATGGAGACAGAATTCGCTGTTTTCAACTACTGCAGAAGCAGTCAGCCATTGTCCAAAAGAAAACATGGACTTCTTCAAAAGCTTTGTGATAAAATGAAGAACAGAAAGGAAAGTCCAAAGGAGACGACACATGAAAGTACAAGACAGAAAAAGAAGCAAAGGGGAACACAAAAAATTGAGATTGGATGGATACATAATGATGGAAAAACTACCAAACAGGTGAGAGCGAAGCAGGGAGGTGGCACTAGAAAAATGGAAATGGCCACTGATGCTGGATTAAAAGACCTTCTTCAAGAAGGAAAGACCCTTTTTTTTCCTGATGGCACATCTCCTAAGGGACCTGAAACAGATTTTGAGTTTGAGGTTTGGGACTTTAAACAGAACCTCCTTACTGAAGACTCCGGCCTGACTATTGCCAAAATGTATGAAGCAGCAAGACTGTCAATGTTACGCTTCTACATTGCAAGCAAAACCAAAAGATCCAGAAGAAGATAACAGTGACACATCTGAAGTTGTATTTGTCTTGGAAAGCAGTAGCAGTGAATTTAATCCATTGCAGGTGGTTGAAATCAGGAGTAATTCTGTTGAAGTCCTGCATAGTTCAGAACTTTTAGATGATTCAGAAATTACTTTTGGTCCCATTCTAGGTGCTGAGGAAGACACAGATGGCACATTAATTTATGAGGGTTTTGTTGTTCCCCCAAGTCCAGCAAATCCAGAAGATGCAATCATGATCACTGTACGCTATGCTGACACTTTACATGACCTTATTACTGCATTCTTTGATGACGAGATTATGAGAAAAACACTGAATGTAAAGCGCATACTTCCAGACAACACAGAAGAAGCAGGCACTGGCTCAGGATTATTGAGAGATGTTCTCACTTGCTTCTGGAATGAATTCTATGAACGATGCACCCTTGGTACAACAGTGAAAGTGCCATTCATCCGCCATGACTTAACTGCTGAAAAATGGAAGGCAGTTGGGCGAATCCTTTTGAAAGGTTACCAAGACTGTCAATATTTTCCAAATAAAATTGCAATCCCGTTTCTTGAACAAGTGCTTTTCAGTAATGTTGACAGCGATCTTACAGCACATTTTCTACAGTTTGTGAGCAGCCAAGAATGTGAAGTTTTGAGGGAGGCAGTTAAGAATTTTTCTGCTGTTGACCTTGATGATCTTGTGGAAGTTCTTGACAATTATGGCTGTAGAAAAAGAATCACTCCTGAAAGTCTTCCTACAATCCTTGATGAAATAGCTCACAAAGAGCTTGTCCAAAAACCAATGTTTGTCATTGACTGCTGGAGGGAGATCATCTACCCACACCTGTCCCTCAGCCCAGAGACACTGACCAAGCTGTTCTCAGACCTGAAACCAACTTCCAAAAAAGTCTGTCAGCTGCTGAAATTTGCTGTAGATTTAACTCCAACGCAAAAGGAAGTGGAGAATCATCTCAAAAGATTCATAAGAGAGCTGGATGACATTAAGCTTCAGAAATGTATGCGATTTTGCACCGGATCTGATCTTATTGTAACAAACAGTATATTTGTGGAATTTCAAGATATGTCAGAGTTCACAAGAAGACCTATTGGACACACATGTGGAAGTACTCTGAAAATAGCAGATAGCTATGAAAACTTCCCAGATTTTCGTTCTGAATTCAATGCAGTTCTTGAAAGCAATGTCTGGGTAATGGACATTGTTTGATTCATAGTGCAATGCACTACTTTTGAAATGTTCAATCAGAGTAGAGCAGAACTACAAAGAAACATAAAAATATGTATTTTGAACGGAGAGAAAGTATTCCTGTTTAAAAGAAATTGATAGAAGTTAGCTGTTTCTGTTGGAAGCTCAGTTTTGGCTAAGAATATTCAAGTTTATTTTATTATCCCTATAATTTCACATTATACAATGAAGTTTCCACAAAACTAATGAATAACTGTTTACATTCAAAAGCATCTTGACTTGATCTAACATCTCCAGCTGCTGGATAAAAACCTTCAACGGTAACAAGAAAATTATTATTAGAGATCTATAAAAATATAATAAAACTTGCTTTTAAGTTTTCTTTAATAGAACACAAATGGCAGTTTAGTTAAATCACAAACTCTTTTGATAAGGAGTAAGACTTATAAATTTGTTTTTTAGTAATTGGGTCTAGAATAGATGTGGAATAAAACAAGAAATTGATTTATATTAAAACTTATGGGTCAGTTCATTTAGACTTTTTATGTCTGAGAATGTTTGTTTTTCATTTTCAACACACATCTGTTAATGAGCGTTCAGGTGTTAGTCTTTTGTGTTTGCTGTTGTATACAAAAGTACAATAGAAAAATATTGTTCAACATTTTCCTTAATTTTATAAATGTTTTTGTCACTAAGTATATTTGCTGTTCACCTGTCATCAATCAAGCTGTGAGATTGTTTCACTATGTTTTTAAAGAAATCCACTTGTTCCTAATGTTATAAAACTACAATGCAGTGCAAAAGCTGAGGTTATTTGATCAAATTCAAGCCAAATAGTCATGTTCAGAAATGAGCAATTGATCTAACAAACAAATGTCCTTGTCGACAAGTTATGGGTTTTTTGTATTTTATCAGCAATTAGCACTTGTTCGATCTCTGCATCTGAGATGACTTGTTATTTTTGATACCACAAAAGCAACGTGTTCATGATATTTTATAATAACTTACTGGTGTATACATGGTTATTTTCAATCTGAAAGTTTGTTTTAAAAGTTAGGTCATTCTAATGGCCATGTTGTTGGATTAGCAAAACAAATGTTTTTTGTAATATTTTGCTAATAAAATGTAACTTTGCCCAATACTTTTCTGTTATGGTTTCCAATGTGTAAATTAAGCTCATTTTTCATTTGAACAGGTGTAATAACCAAAAGTGAATTTGCTGAATTTGAAGAAAGTTATAAAAACTATAAAAAATTTTCTCACATTTTCTGGAATTTAGCAAATACAACTTTTTAAATTATAACTAACTAAAAACAAGAAAAGTTGGGGTGGTGTGGCGGAAAAGCACAAGCCATGTATGGAGGCCTCAGTCCTAAACGTGGACATCACAGGTTTGAGTCCTGGCCTGGTGAGCTGTGTTGTGTAGCTTCCTTTCTCTCATTACTGGCTTTCCTGTCTGACCACTCTTAAAGGAAGAGCAAATAAAACTATAAACAGGAAAGGTTTTGTCTTAGCTAACTTCACAGAGAGAAAACAATTGGATATGACTTTTTATCAAGAATTCCTAAATATCTGTTATCAACTGTACTATGCAAACACTTGAACAAAACAATGAAGTTTATTTGTATTTCACAGAAAACAGGTTTATAAATTTATGACATTCTTTTTGATGTGTGGCCATTTTGATCACATCTCAAATATACATTGTCAATATCTTTAACAGAACAGCATTGTGTTTGAAGAAAAATACATTTTTCATGAAGAAGCATATTCATTTAACACTGAAAGTTGCTAAATACTTTGAAGTATTTCTTCTCTTAACCTTATATACAAATCAGCGGCAATAAGCGGATCTCTTGGTGGCTCCCAGTTGTTTTCTACCATAAGCAGACAACAAAGTTCAAAGGCTGTTTCATCACAGGGATATTGGCCTTTTGGTGTACATTCTTCCATACACACATCAACCTCCTCCATAGAAACCGGTTTGAGTCTATCCTCAGCCCTGTGCAGCTCTGGAAATGAGAACATCACCACTAGTCGACCCGATGCTGCACCTCCACTTGCCCGGATTTTGTGTGAGTTCCATGTGTTCACAATATCATCCAGGTCATCCTGCATGAAATCGTCACAGTATAAATGTATGAAACTAAATATGTAATGGTAGCTTTTGCTAAAGATGAGGCTTATATTAATATATAGAAAGTGACCTCTAATTAAAACCAAGCAACAAGAACAAAATGGCAATTCTAAAACATTTTATTGTGTGTGAAATTATTCCTCAATCTATTGTAAAATTATTAATTAATGGATAAAACTTATTTCTGAACCTATACCCAAGGAAGTGTAGGGGAACAGATTCCCAAGTAATTTCAACCATTTTGCATAAAAACTAATGTGCTTAATGGTTATGTGCTGAGAAGGTGCTGTTATGTAAACTGGTAAAATAATATATAAAAGAAGAGCTTTTATTATTTCTGGTAAACATACCAGATTTGCTTTTAATACTTTTTAAAACAGAGACATTATAGTGAACCAGTAAACACTTTTACCTGAATAAGATTAAGAAAGCAGAATTGGATAAGGCTTTTATCCAAAAAGTCTCCTGTAAAGTGACCATCATCCAGAAAGGTTTGAAATAAGTTCATCCAAAACTGCACTCTGTTTGCGGAGGGTTGACCACCAGCCTTCTATGCGCTGGTTGGATGTACTTCTTCCATAAAGGAAACTTTTGTCCCCTGCAAAACTGTCTGTGTGGTTTTGCCGCAGAAATATCTGCATTTGTTCAACACAAATGTTTTCTGTACCTCTGTCAGCACGTATCCTCTCTGGACATCCATTGACGCATGAAACTGTTTTCAAATAATAACTTGCAATCAATTTGGGGTCATTGTTTGTGGTATAAGCCTCCATCCATAAAACATGTCGGCTAAAACCGTCTATACAACCAGTGATAGCAATACCATAAGTTTTTAGTTTATCATACCCATCCATGTGCCAGAGAGCATTTGGTCCTCTGCAATTGTACTGACGTCTTCTCAACCGTCGTGTTTGTCTCAGTTCCACACCTTCTGGGTCCAACAATTTGATTAAATGTCTCACAGTGTCTTGTGACACCACAAATCCACGTTGAACCGCACGAAGATGTAGCCACCGATAACCTTGCATTTGTCCATTAGTCATTATTTGTTGTTGGACAAAGGCCAGCACTTCTTCGAGGTCGGACTGATTCTTTCTTCTAAACAGCCCAAGTCTTCTGCAAATTCTTTTTAGAGTTCGATTACTTAATATAGTATGATGACTGTGCGCTAAGATATGAAGGATTTCTTTGTTACTTAAAGACAGTCTGAAGTAAAGCTTAATGATATCATCCAAATCTGACATTTTCTAGCTTCTTTCACTTTAAGAAGGGAACAGTCTTTAGCAGAAGTTGAAAACAGCAATTCCATCTCCATAATTTTCCAGCTTTGCTGCAACATCACAGTCAATCTGCACACAAACAGATGAGAAAGGACAATTATTTACATTGCAAATCAACGTTAAAGTTACCCTTAATAATGTAATTATTAGGTCCCTGCTTAAAGCAATTTACTGTTTTCGGGAGAATTACAATAATAGCAGCAGTTAATGTTCAATCCTCTATTTTACTGAAAAAGAGGAAGGACTATATCGGTTAACATGCAAGTATAAAGACAGATTTGGAAATATACAGTCTATTTAAGGTAAAAGGTATCATGCATAAAAACACACAAGACAATATTAACAGTTCCTTTTTTATTACAAAAATTAAACATCACATTAAGTTTGATTTAGTTAAATGAAGCCACCATTTCCACACCTGTAGTGTAGCTCAGAGTCACATGTAATGTCAGTCCTGAGGTGACACATCACATGGTGCAGGAAAATGATTCTGTGATTCTCATAATGTAACTTTTTTAAACGCCGTAACACAAACATTAAACAAAATAGCATAAATATGCACTTTAGTTGGTGTTGGCAAATATGGTGAAGGGATCCTACGATCAGATCTACAGCCGATCTACAGATCGGTGGCGGTATGACTTGCACCAGATCGATGCAAGTCATACATTTTCCATTTAAATATATGCATATATAAACGTTTCTGTCCTCCACTGAACTAAAAGTCGTACAGTTTAACACAGCAAACATCTTATTTAGAAGGTGGCTGACATACAGCTAAACCTTAGTTTCATTATAAAACATTCAAACAGAAGAACAATAAAATAAACGCATCAAACACTTACGGGACAATTCCAGCAATCAACAGCTGTTCCATCCTTTATTCAGCTGTTTGATTTAACATTGTAAATCAGCTTATTCCCATAACAGCGTAAGCTGACAAACATGCTAACAACTATCCATAACCGTCGTATTTAGAGACCAAACTATCTCATTTGATTTACTCACCTTTTGTTCTTCCATTAGTGCGATGGAAGCTTCTAAAACTCCTCTGGCTCGTAAAAACTCACTTAAATCAGACATCTTTCTCCAAAATGTTAGTTAACTGTCCGCCACAACTCGCATCTATGTATCTGAAGATGGTTACTTGTCTGGGTCAATTTTTATTTATTTATTTATTTTATTTTCCCGCTGTGAATTCTAAAAAAAAAAAAAAAAAATTCGGGGATCACTGATTTTTTTTTTTTCCCCCTCTGAATTCTGAAAAAAAAAAAAAAATTTAGGCCACTTTTTTTTTTTTTTTTTTTTTTTTTAAACCAACCCAGAAAAAAAAAATCGGACGTTTTTTTTTTTTTTTTTCAGTGGCCCTAATCCTCTTCCGTATAAAAAGGATGAACGAATCGTACGTAATATGATAAATGACAGAGCGTCGGAGCTAAGAAAGCATAGCTCTCACTAGAAAACCTCGCCATATTCTTTCTTCTTCTTATACTTCTGAAGCATCATGGGATATGTAGTCCATTCCATTGCAGGCCCACAAATAGTCAGTTTTGAACCACATACCAATTATGAAATACTAACTAAATGAAATAACAATTACAAATTTGTTATATTAAATTGTAATATCCCAAATAATAAGTGATAAATTCTGGTTAAACCCAAACAAACTACAATGTTTTTATTTTTATTTCACAGAAACATGTTTGAATCCAGCTTGACAGATCAAAGAGTGGCAGGTAAGAACCTTCCATTTAAGTCACTTTTGTCTGTAGTTTTTGTTTGTTGGAAGACCACAAGGACCTTACTCTGATTTTTAGATCGGTTCTAACCTGACTTGACATTAAATAATAAGGTCATTGTAAAGTGGGATTTTATGATAATGCCCAAACGAAGCATTTTAATGCAATCTTTATTTTATTGGCTTTGTCCATAACATTCACAACCCCACTCACATCTGTCTTCCCACTCAATCTGTTACTGACATAGACAACAACGTCCTGTTTGAAGAGTTTGACAGGATTCACAGCTCATCGTGGTCTGAAGCAGAACTCAGATAATGACCTTGTGTCTGTACTTGTCCCGTTAGACCTCAGTGTTGCTTTTAATGCCGGAGAATCAAAGTCTTTTAGAAACATTGAGACATGCTGTACACAGATTCCGATTTGCTCATGTGAGCAAATTGTAAATCTCCTTTTCACAACCCGCTTACTTGTGGTGTTCCACAAGGTCCAGTTCTCATGGAAATTTTCTTTATCCTTTTGAATGTTTTCAATCCAACTGCTGAAGAAAAAGCATGTTCTGCTGGTTTTAAAGTTTTCTCTGGAACATTCGGAGAAAAGTATTAAATACTGGTAGCATATGGTTGGGTCCGTTGAAATCAAAACTGAACCTTTCATATGTCATTATACACATAGCGTATTTTGGGAATGTTCCTGCACATCACAACAAAGTCCCAGCCAAGGAAATTCTTTAAAAAATTGTGTGTAAGAATGGCCTTAAAATCAAACCTGAGCGACACTAGTTTCTAGTTGTACGAATGAAGCCTATTTACTGCTTATTCTGTGCTTCACTCTACTTTATAACTTACTGTAGTTGTGTGGACCTATTTGTTTCTTTGTATGTGTGGGTGTTGGCAACATCTGACGTGAATTTCACACCAATAGCTCAAATAGAAATATGTTTGCTGAGAAAATGTCCCATTTTATAATATAAATAAATAACTTGTTACTTTATAAGCTTGCACCAATCAACACTAGTACACCATATCACAGGTTCAACATTCCCTTGACAGCTACCACTTTGCTGTCCTCAACATGCTGTCTGTCGCCCCTCATCCTGCAGCAGCAATGTTCAGCAGATCAAATGAATGTCCAAGCCCACTCGCCATTCAGGAAGGACTTTCCCAGCTGCTGCCCTTTGGCTTTAAGAGCTATTTGTTATCTGCAGTGGTGATAAAAGCACAGATATAATGATAATAAAATAAAAAGAGAACATTGGCTTTGACAACGCCCGACTCTATCTGTCCTTCCTTTGTCTGATGACGGCTCCTGGTTCTGAAAGACTGCTGCTGCGGTCTGTTCTGGTGTTTTTTCTCTATGGAGCTTGTTGAAAATGTATCAGGGATGAAACAGAGGGTATAGAACAGGATATAATTTGAAAGATGTCATGCGGAAGGATAAAAACATACCCTTGAGGAAGCTCTAACCAAAAGGTTTCCAAAATAAGATGTTATTTAGTACATCACAGGGATCAGTGCTGAAGATCATCAGCATGAGCATCAGCTTGCAGCTTTCAGAGTATTGATTAATCAATAAAAATGTCCTCCCAGGACAGGTCTTTGTTAAAACACAGTCTTTTGATGGTAAGTTAGCTTTGCATTTTTCATTGTTTGAACTACTGCATTTTTGTCTACTTGAACATGTACACTAAAAATATCGTGGTAGAAATCACCCACAGTCTTTTATGACTTGATGACAAATGTTTAATCCTGTTTGGATGCTGATGCTGAATATCAAACCATTATTCTACACAGATTTGTGAAGTGAAGTGCAGCAGCTGTAAATGGTAAAGCTAGCACTGTCTTTTTGCATCTTACATAAAACAGCCCCTAGTCAAAGTAAGCTGTTATCTAAACCTGTGGTAACCCTTTATTTGTAAAACTGAGGATTTTATGAACTGACCGCACATGTTAAGGTTTCTCCTCAGTTGGCACTAAGCAGAGTTTTTTTTTTATTTTTTTTTTTACAATAATCATATTTGACCTGAGTAAACAAGCAAAGTTAGTGTTTGGGGCTCAAAGCCGACACCTCACGCGTCCCCCTGCGTCGTCTGGTCATACATTTGGAGAAGCATTAATGTGACCACGATAAAAAAACGTTTCATTTTTAAGATGAGTGAGAACCTGAATTAAAATGTCATTATCCCATCTTACCCTTCACACTTTGCTGAGCAGCTGTGGTTACAGATGAAGCTGCCAGATACGGCGCACATGTTCTGATTAGGATGACGTACGTCTGCTGCCTAATTCAATTAATTAGGCGGGTGAACAGTGAGCCAAGTAATAACGTAGTCGGGTTTTGTGTGCAAATTTAATTTGATAGGTTTGTGGTGCGTACAATTAACAAAGCTATGCTTGTGTGGGTGTTCAGTAGAGAGGCTGTCAGACACCGGAGCAGTGAAGAAAAGGCAGACGATGTTTGTGTTCAGGAGGGAAAACCTCAGTAACCTGCTCTGTTAGTTTGCCTGAGGATGTATTGTTTGACATAAGGTAAATTAGTGAGCTGATGTAGGAAATCCCTCGTGTCTGTGGTGTTCTTAGATGGGAAACATTTGACCAATTTCAACAATAACATGCACTGATTGATAACTAGGATGCAATTAGAATCCATGTCCTTGACTTGGAATCTGTCTGAATAATAGGATTAAATATAATCTTTTTAAATGTATCTTGAGATTATATTAGTTATAAATTAGCACTATATCAATAAACTAAGGACTAGACTATAACACGTTAATTTCGATGATGCTTCGGTCGGAACCTTTGTATTGTGTTTCTGGTACGCCCGTTAAACTGATGCACATGCCACTTCAGCGAACAACAGCGACAAATCCGCGTTTGCCTACTGGAAGTTCATTTTTGCTTCAAAAAATTATCTGAAGGCCGGGACGCTGAAACAGAAGATTGTTGTGTGAAAGTCGTGCAGAAAGGAGTTTTGTATCTCAGCGCAAAACAAGTTGCAGCAATGACAGACCTCCCCAACGCTAATGTTAGCGTCCACAGTGCACCTGTTGCTAAATCAACAAGAAGGGATTTTGAGTTGAAAATGTGGCCCGTTTTGGTGATGTGCGGCTTTCGATTAAAATGCGACTGTGTAATGTTGTGGAAAAAAAGACACCTTCTTGAATAACTGTGCCTTTATTTAACGCAGCACATCAAGTACAACTAACCGAACGGGCACGCCGCCATTCCTTTTCTAACATCTCACTTACTCTTCCTACCGTTTGTAAACCACACCTGCCAGCGGCTCCACCTAGTGGCATGGAGTAGTATTACACAACACAACAGACTGCGATTAATTCATTGCAAACCCTGCAAATAAGCTGATTAAATGATTTTATCGAGTCCCACCACTACAATAAATAATCGGAGCTGGGCAACATTCACAGTGAAAACAACATTCCTGCCTTCATTGTTTAGTGTAAATAAAATAAACTGAAATTTGAGAGGTTAACAGAGAGTAGAGAAATGTTGCAGATAAGCCAATGGAACACTGCAAATAAGCAAACTAAATCTGTGTAAAGATAAATTGATTGCATGGAAAAGGGAGAAGTTGCATCCTGGGAAAGGAACGGCTCAGAGACAGATGGTGGAATACAATGGGAGGGAAAAAAATCCTGTCAACATGAGTTCAATAAGAATAGATCTGTGGAAAACATTGAGACAGCAGCAAAGACTTTGGCAATCATGGAGAACATTTATTAAACATTGGCCCCTGAATACCACCGGCTTCCCCAAGGTGCAGTCAAACCATCAACAATGTGTAAATATACTACAATAATGAACTTCAAAGAAAACTTTGGCAAACTAAAGTTGTTGTTTTTTCTAACATTAGATAGTCTTTGTGCTAAAATTGGGCCACAGATATGCACTCAGAAATTCTGCTTTTATATTGTTTTGTCAGCCAAAAAATCTGTTCCATTATTTAGAGGAGCTCATCAGAGGATGACATTTCATTTAAGCCTCGCGCTTTAACTTAATTCCAGTTTTATGCTACACTCTAATTTTAGATTTACGACAGCTTGAATGCTTATATAATCTTCAGTGATCCAATAATTAACTCGACATCTTTCGGGCTTTTCAGTTTAGTTGTCGCTATGCGCTGCAGCCGCGTGTTGCTAAAAAGTATTCACCCTGGTCTCCAAATAACCAGCTTGCCTTTCATCATCTTCATCACTTTTGTTGGATCTTGTGACTGACTTTCTATCTGTAGTTGGATCACTTTTTCTTTCTTCACATTTCTATACCCCGCACCCAAACGTGCTGTTATCCTTCCATCTCTGCCCCATACTGTCCCTCCCTTCATCTGTAGATTTCTTTATTCTCACCAACCCTCCTGCGGAGATAGCCACTTTTCCTTCTCTGGTGAATAATGCATGGCCTCTGAGGCTTTGGATGTGGAAAGAGGATAAAATCGTCCGATTGGCCCGTTTTTCTCTCTTCTCACCTGCAGGACCCTTACGATTGGTGTCTGGCCAACAACAGCCGAGAGGAATACTGAAGAACCTCCTGTTGAACGTACGGCTCCACTGTTGCAGGCAACTGAATGTATCCAGAGACAAAATCTGTGCTTGTGAATGGATAAAAATAGGCCCAGAATGGCAATCGAATGGTTGGTTCACTTTTTATCGTCTAAAATCCTTCTCATTTGCATAGCTGAAATGATAAAATTGCTTTCCAAATTAATGTTTTCTAGAATCTTGACCTATTTCTAGCTTTGTTCTTTCCGTCTACTTAGAAAATAGGTTGTGCCAGAAAACTCCAGTCAGCCTTAGCAGCCTTCTGAACGAAATGATGAACAACCTCCAATTATAATAAACCATTAAAGAAACGACGGCTTATACCTCACGGAGCAAAGAAAATACAAATCCTGGCCTAAATTCATATCCCCCCTCCCAAACACAAAGTCCTAACAGACAAAAATGCAAACAAAACCGTTCAATCTCATAACCTAATTACCTGGGCCTCTACTTTTTTTTTAGTATCCATGTCACCTCTGGGATCTGCGTTTGTGAGAAAACCACACATTACATTACAGAAATAGCCAGTTCTCTCTCTTTTTCTGTGTGTGTACCTGTCTTCTGTCAAATCGCTGCAGCAGAGGGACACACGTCTCATCAGGACCCGGCCTGCCACCAGGAGCTCTCAGAAGATACGAACAGAGGAAGAGACTCACCAGAACGTTGGATGGAGGGATCTGGCAGTGGAAGTGTCAGGTGTCTGAGACTGTTATCACCAAAGCTGCCGCTCTCTCTGTTCTTCTCCTTTGTTGGACCGGCTTCACAAGAAGTGTTTGAAAAAAATAAAATAAAACGCAGCACAACAAATCCACATGGATTTCATGTCATGTGTGTCTGAAAAATGAAAAACGATTGGACGATTTCTGACCTAACGTACCTGTGAGCTTTTCATGTTTTGTCATGATAAAACCACAGATTTTACCACATTGGGACAGATTGAAACAAAGTAGAGCATCATCGCTGAATAGAAGAAAAGTATTACATGGTTTTCTTTCTTTTTATTTTTCATTTTAATTTTTACAAGTAAAAATCGTAAAGGTGTTCTGTGCGTTAGATTACTGCCATCTTTTATTCAAGTACAACTCAGCAAAATCCAGTGCAAATTAACACAAATTGATCAACTTCAGAATTCTGCTCTATAGGTGTCACTTCATCACATAAAATCCAAAAATAATGCAGAGGTCTGCAGTTATAGGTTGAAAAAATGTCAACACTTCTCCAGGCATCATAGAAAAAACATAATAGTTATAAATCTGTCTTAATTTCAGAGATCAATTATTTTTCATGAATATCTTTTTCTGATAATGGACTTATCTTTTATCAAATTAAAGTGTGATTTTTCAAAGCATGTCTCCTATAGATCAACTTTCATGTTAAAGCTTTTTCGTGTGTCTTTCTATAAGTTTTTTGCAGAATATTTCAGGTCTGATTCATCCAGTTATGTCTGTTCTTCTTGTGCAGCTGCATATGTTTCATTCAGTCGTCTTAGTAACTCCACATCTTCGCTTCAACACGCTGCTGATCGGATCCGTCGCTGTGGAGCATCTTAAAGTTCCAGTAGAGCTACGCCGGCCACCATCGGTACACCGCACTTTGCAGTCCACACCGACGTCGAGAGTCAGAGGAGAAGCTGCAAACACAGCCCGTCTTGACCAGCCCCCCGTGCTTGAACAGGAAAGGCGATAGTGGATATATCCAAATGAGCTGATCAACAGGATGCTTTGCGAGTGTTTACTGATGGAAGACCATGTGAAGGTGGACTTGAGTGGCAGCTTGGCAGCCAGTGGTGGGGAGATCCATCACGCCATGACAGGAAGGGATCGGGCTCTGACGTGTCGGCCTGCCCTGACGGGCCACGGCCTGTCAGCTTAATGAGGCTCCTAGTGACAGGTGATGCCGGGGTTAGAGTTTGTGTGGGAGGGGCGGTTGAGTGTGTGGGAGGGGACTTTCAAGGAGTTTAAACAAGTGCCTTGTTAGCGTTCTGGTCTGTGAACAAATATATTCTACCCATCTGGGGGTCTGTTTGTTTATGATTTATTTTGAATTATATTGGCTTATTTTTGCTTCGTTTCTTAGGCAAGGAAATGTTTGTTTCTGCATTTAAAAAAGGATTTACAAACTGATATTTAGGTAATCCTATATATTTAAAAAATCCTCTTAAGTTGTCAACATTTCTCTTTGTTTCTTTTAATTTTTTTTTACTTTATTTAAATTAGAGGAGATGCTTTGCAGTCAGTGTGGGCAGTTAATTTTCCAGAAAAAGACAAAAACAAACCTATTGATGGAAACCAAAAAAACCTTCTGTTCATAGACGTACTGCACAATATCTGCATTCATATTTACTGTTTGAATAGTTTCTTTCACCCTGACACAACCAAGGGTTCTAAAACAACAAATACAAATGTCAAAAGATGTGAGATATGAGAACAGAAGAACACTGTTCTGTTGCTTTGGTGTTTCTTTCATTGCATCAAGCAGAGATGTAACACCATGGTGGGATTTAAATATATATATATATATATATGTACAGAAAGACCCATTTAATGCATCTGAATATTATTGAGAAGTCAATTTATTTCAGGAATTTTATCACAAATAAAATATATTATATAGATTAATTACACACAGACTGGTGTTTTCCAGGATTTTATCTGCTAATTATGATGTTTTAATATTTTTCCACACTGCCTCGGTGTTAGCAGGGTTCAACTTTTCAACTCAAAGCAAAAAAGTTATTTCTCATTATGGTCAAAATTTTCTCTAACAGCCCTGTATTTAATCACTCATCCTAAATGCAAATGCTTAAGTGATGCAAAACAAAACCGCTTTTAGTGGCAAAGCACCAACTTAAGGACATAGCCAAAGGTTTAGGCAGCAGCTGCATTTATTTTTAAAAGATCACAACCTAATCCTGTCATTTTTTAAGGACTCAATGAAGCATTTGAAATTGAATTATGTAAAATTCGCCATCACTGAAACAACCTTGCTTTTCCTTTCAGAAAATTATCCTTAATCAGAAGCATATTTTATGGGGTAATTGCTGTTATGCAGTTAGCAGAAACAATCACATTTTATTTTCCTTCACTTGTATCACTTCTCAAGTGACACAAGTGAAAAAAAAACTAGAGTTCACAAAAAAATTGCAAACTCTACCTCAAAATTAGTTTTTTTCTTCACAGCTATTTTATCTTCACTCCTTTGCTTTGATTTGACATCAAGAGCGAAGCACTTGGGGATCCCACATAATGACTGGCATTAAACACTACGTGTGGGTATTTTTAGAGCAAAACAGGAGCAGTAAAATGCGGCATTCACAACACAAGCCACATCTGAAGGGGCGAGGACGACATGTGAGCACCCTGCCCTCCCCAGCCCAGGCCCCTGTGGCTTTCTGCTACTTCAGATACAACTTTGCAAACTTTAATTTTGCGTCCATGTGTTTTTTAGAGTCATGTTTTTTCCTGACAACGGTTCCAAGCAGACCAAATGTAGTTCTTATTTTGCCAAATTTGCCATCACAAACTTTGGCATATACAGTCCTGTTCTATTGTGCTTAGATACAGACACAGTGTATAAAAAACACTTTAGATCCCTCAAAAGTAACAGTGTCCTTTTCTGAAGATTTTTTTTGTACTTGTTTCTTTATTCTGCTCTACAAAAATTAAATAACTCCCTTGGTTGAAAAAAAAAATAAGCGGAAAGACTTTGGCTGGGAAAGTTAATATTCAACTTTATTTGAATATTTCTTGTGTCAGTCTCTACAGCAATTTAATTAAGTCAGAGAGGATTTTGTATTGCAATATTATACAGTCTAATGAAAGAACTACTCCAAACCATTCATCTAATTTATTTTATGGATGATAGGATATGTATTTAACTAAAATACACTTCAGGAAGTAATTGAAATTAAAATATACCCCCATATATTAGTCCTGCTGTAAGATTCCTTTACAGATTTGGTTTTCCGAAGTCATTTGCTTGCAAAGACCGACTTATACAATTAGAAGGGAACAAATTACTGGAATTAAAAGGCAAGTGGCTTTAACAGATTTTGAGAGCCTCCCGCAGCACTGCTCAGGTTGTAATTAAGTCCTCAAGAGTGTTGTAGCCATTAGAGCTTTGGGGCAACCCAGTGAGGACACACCCAGCCCAGTGTAACCAGCTTAACCAGCTTAAATGAATAAAAATCAGCATCATGTCACTTCTAAAAAGCCACTGTACCTTTAGGCAGTACATTAAGGTACAGAGAGCAACTTAAATTAGCCTCTATGCAGAATGAAAGTAAAATAAATGTCCCAGATGGCTACTTAACATTAGTTATGTCTAGATATTTTCCTAAATAACATGAGCTCCTTTTCTGATGTATGTGTACGTATACACAAATTGTGCAGTCACATTTGTTTATTTCTTATCGAGAATTAACAGTTTATTAGGAACATTTCAGTTAAAAGGAAAAATCATTCTAGCAAATACCTGTTATTAATATTTATTTGGTTGATCCTTATGTGAATGCGGTTGTGGGTGCGCCACAAGGGGGCAGTGTAGTGTGAAGAAAGTAGGCCCGCCATCAGAAGGGAACCTTCTTGTGAACGGTGTCAGTCATAGACATTAATACGATACAATGTCTATGGTGTCAAGTACACCTCGCTGTAGCAAACAGAAAGGGGCGGGGACGGACCACTGTAAGTCTACCTTTTTTGGAAATAGGATCATTGCACTCCGGAAGTCAAGGGGGCGCTATTTCCTATATTATCCGCGGTCTACCGTTTTAATTTTTTTTAAATGTGTGATATTCATGTGCTTCATCTGTAGGAAGGATTTTCACTCTCAGCATTTATTTCAACTTCTCTTTTTTATTTACTTAATTGCAGCTCACAGCTTTTAACAAATTCCGCAGCTTTCTGTGTACTTCTAAATCTGCCTCTTAGTCGCATCTTTTCGGGCCTGCTACTGCCTCTAGTGGCGTGGCGGTGGTAGCACAACTAACAAAATTATGTCACTTAACGAGAACACCACAAAATCTTTATTCTTTACTATTAATTTCGCCACCATATTTTTTTTCAAGATGTAGAGCTAATTAGGTGACATAAACAATACCTTTATACATTATAAATAATATCTATATATCTCCGTCAATTACAGGAAGAATAAAAGAAATAACACATGAAAAGCAACATTATCAACAACAATAAAAATACCATATACCAGTGGTCCCTAACCTTTTTATTACCGCGGACCGGTCAAGACAGGGACAATTCTGCTGCGGACCGAGGGGGCGAGGGGGGGAGAGGGGGCGGTCGCACTTGATCCATAAGAGACTTTCCAAAGGCTTGTGGCTCAGTATTGGCCCGCAAATTTACCGAGTATCCGGTTAAAGGATTTTCAAAATAAAAGATCCTCCAGACTTACATAATGCATAAAACGGAAATATTTAATTATTTATTGCGCGGCCCGGTACCAATTGGTCCATGGACCGGTACCAATTGGTCCATGGACCGGTACCGGTCCACGGACCGGGGGTTGGGGACCACTGCCATATACAATGTATACATAAGAAATTTAATTGAGCAAAAGTCAATAACGAACAAATTAATTAGGTTCACAGACAAATAACCAGGGTTGTTAAACAAGCAACAATCCTAATTTTTATTTCATTGTCAATTAATGACTTCTAATAGATGTTCTATAGTTACCAGAGAAACACAGTCACGCCTTTATGAGCTCAAACTGACGAAAATAAAGGATGGATGATCTCTGCTGAAATATTTTATGCCGTCTTCCATGTTCTTTCAGTAAACAGTTTAGACAGAGTTGTTTTTTGCTTTCACCATTTACCTACTATTTTTCCTGCTATTCCAAGTATTCTTAAAAGATTGTTAGTTTGCAGCTCATGTGACCAAACCAGTCTAGGAAATGAAAAGCTAAAGCACTCAACAGTTAAAACTTGAGATGACTTAAAACTTAAGCTACATTTTTAAGTTTTAACATTTTAACTTATTGTTCAAATGAGTTAAACATTACTTAACTAGAGGTAATGTTAGATAATGTTACCTCTAACTAACTAGAGGTTTTGGACGAGATCTTGGGGTTACGTATGGTATGGTGTTTTGCGGTTCCAGTTATGCCAGAATTAATAATAAATAATAAAGTCTTTGGTATTCTAATTTAGTAATGTATTTATATTAGTTGTGCTACCACCCCACGCCACTAGAGGCAGTAGCAGGTTCATTCTGTTTTAGCTTTTTATTTTTACTTTAATTTTTCAGTTCATCTAACAAATTGTAATAGTAGACAAAGAAATTGAAAATATTTTTTTGTGGGGGAAAATTGATCTAAACCAACTTGGCCTTGTGTGAAAAAGTAGCTGTCAAATCACGACTTAACCTAATTATTTACAGTTTCAGATCACGCCTGAGTACAAGAAGTCCAAAAGCAAACATTAAGCCCCAAATCTTAAGAAATTCAAGAACAGATGAGAAACAATTAATGAGATTTTTTTTCTGCTTTTTATAGAAGGGTGAAGTGAGTTGGTACTAAATGTGTTTTTGCTCTATTTCTTCTGAATTCTAAGTAAATAATTTTTAGGGTATATGAAGGTTTTTCAATTTCTTTTTTCGCATGTTTGTTGGGTGATTCACAGCTGCTGGGAAGTTAAATTCCCTGTCTGGAAACAGCATAGCTGGCAGTTAATTTGCAAATCCCCATCCATAATGTCAGGGACTGCTGTTCCAGGAATGTGGGATTTTGCTGGAAGGTTCCCCGGGCATTTTCTCAAAAGGTCACTTGAGCTGTTCCTTGTTCACTTCTACGGTATTACTTACAGAGTATGATTTTTTTTTAATCCCCAACCTATAAATTCAACACTATTGGAGCCTGATGGGTGATCTGAGCACCACAGCACGATGGTAATCAGATGTAATCTATTGGTTGTGGTATTTTAGAGATGGTGCATTGGAAAAAGATATTCTAAGCAAGAATAGTTGGGACATTTGAATAATAGAGAAAGAAATTAGTGAGAAAAACAACCTGATGGTACTCTCATTTACACACACCTTATATGACCCTCTACCACCACTGATGTCTCGTATTTACTTTATAAAATATTGTAAAAAAAGAAATTGAGAAAGAACAGAAATGAAGCATAAGACATATAATTTGTGAAGATAAAATAAGCTTAGTCTTCTGATAATACATCATATTAGAAAGAACCATAAATGAAAAAACAGGGTGTTTTGTTAACATCATTAGAAATGATGTATTTAACATTTTTCTTACAGGCTGTGGGGCAGCGTTGCCTTGAGAAATTGTACGCTCTAAATATCTGTCTGGATAATGATAAACATGGTGTGACTCTACAAAGACATGCTGCCATATTTACTTAGCCTAAGATGCTACTAACTACACATAAATGATTTAGCCTCTGTGTGAAATTAGTGGCCTTTATCTCATCAGTGATCCAAAACAATCCTACAAATTATGGTCGTAAATTCTAATCAGAGAAATGTACATTTTGATTGATTACAAGATGACACTGACTGAAATATAAGTGGATTTAAGTATCTGCAGTCAAGCCAAAAATGAGTTATAGTCTTGGCAATTAAGATTTCATTCAAGCAACAGTGCAAAAGTAGTATCAGTTAAAAAAATAATTATGTCTTCTCATTCAGAAATAAATCAAATAAAATTACATCATATATGTTTTTGCCTTTCTTAATTTCTGTATATTTGTATCACAAACGATAGTGAAGATTCAACAAACATGACCAAACTCAATATACAGAACTAAGGGTTATAACAAGGCATGTCAAATTTAAGTCCAGTGATTCATGATGGGCCACCAAACCCTCCAAAAACTTCCAGACTTCCAAGGATGATTGCAGAGTCACTGGTTGTTCATAAGGACCTGTAGACATCTTTAGAGAATGATCCCAGAACCACTTGGTCCGACAAGGAATCTTGAGAAGCTGATTGTGATTCTGAAACTTGGTTCTATACTGAAATGGGTTGTCTTTCTGTGCACCTTACCAACAGTGTGACAAAATGCAAAAAAATTTTTTTTACAGGATTTCCTCTAAAATAGTTTATGTCCCCTGTCTAAACGCTATGCAATCTGTTCTTCCAAAATGTTAGCAAAGTGCTACATCAGTTTGACTTCATATGTCTGGTGAAGCTTTCAGATAAAGACTGATGAATCCAACAATTTTCTTAGATATCGTAGAACCTTCCAGTGACTTTTAGTAAATGGCAGACCAAACAAAAAGCTTAGAATATACCATATAAAGGCATGTTTCCATTGTTGCTGCTTATGAGCAGCACGCTTGTTTCTATGCAAGCGTGCGGTGTTCTTCTTTTCAGACTGGAGACTGTGAACATGTGGGGTTGGCCTCATAAATGTCAACGTTTGTGCACGTGAATGGGTACGCTCAGAAGTAATTGGTTTGGTCTGCAGAATCACCGGCGGAACAGCAGAGGACAGGAGAAGAGGGTGAGAGAGGAGGAAGAGAGCCGGCGCTTTGCTTCAGCTCATTAACCAACGCCTGTTAGCTTGGAAATAAATTGGGTGAGATTCTGCCACTGGAAAGGCTTATTAGTTCATTTTTCTCCTCCGACCCCGGCTGATCCTTCGTAGGTGTAGTGAGGCACGGCCTCGCTCCCACTCTGTCTCACTTACGCACGGTCCATATGAGTCCGAGCACACGTACATTAAAAACCAGCGGCCCATGGGCCCCGAGCAGATGTAAATGAGACAGGTGTCAAATGACTTGAAACCTGCTGCAACTCAAATGTCACCTAGACTTACTGCAGCTCTGCCTGGAGCACTTCCAGCTTATGACTGAGGCTCCTTACAGATTGCTGACTGAATACGTCAAATATTAGAGAAAAGTGATACAAGATTCAGAAGTAAAACAGCATTGTAGCCAGTGGTGGTTCTGGGATAAGTGTCCTCCGGGTTGAGCCTCTTTTTCCAGCACCCAAAAAGATGCTGAAAATTTTATAAGCAGAAAAAAGCTGTTCCACTGCATATAAATAGTCGAAAACCTATAAAGGGTGCAGCTGACAAATAATTTACTGTATCTTTTTTTTCTGGGTCAAAGGCGTCTGCCCTTACTAATGTTGCCTTGAGCAACTGCCCATGTATCTCATATCAATAGCCAACACATGTACAGTCATATTCAATAAGTTCTAATATGTATTTTGTTGAGGTTCATTAGTCAGAAAAAAAGTATGTTTTGAAAAAAAATTAAGCAGATATTAAACCTACTTCTTGTAAAAGCTAAAGTAGGTAACTTTTATAGTGTGTGCATATTATATTATAATATATATATATACATAAATACATAAATATCACTAGATTTAATGAACTGTGGGTAAACTGCGGTTAAGTGGTTGGATTTCCCCTTTTTTTGATTCAGATTGCCTTTAGTCTGTCGCTGGTGGCGTGTAGCTTTATGAAAATGCCAGTTTTTTGTTTTTTTAAGCAAAAAATAATATTCCTTCTACTTATCTTTCCGTTAACATGCTAGGATAAAGCTCTCTGTGAATAGCCAATGTCTTTGGCAATTTTATATATATATATATATATATATATATATATATATATATATATATATATATATATATATATATTTTTTTTTTTTTTTTACATATTTGTTAAAACTGTCACCATGTTGTGACGGTACGTCATATTAATCTTGCCTTTCCACTGAGATAAAAACTGAATTTAAAGTAAGAAAAACACCGGAGGAATTGGAGAAATATTTATCAAAATATTTAATGTGAAAAATCTAACAGTTTACTCAAAATTGTGGAGAAAGTTATATCTAATTCCAATTATTTTATGTCTCAAGCAATTTTATATGTAATTATATATATATAATATATATATATATATATATATATATATATATATATATATATATATATAGAAGGTTCTGGGTTCGATTCCCGGCCCCGGCCTTTCTGCACGGAGTTTGCATGTTCTCCCTGTGCATGTGCGGGTTTTCTCCGGGTACTCCGGTTTCCTCCCACAGTCCAAAAACATGACTGTTAGGTTAATTGGTCTCTCCAAATTGTCCCTAGGTGTGCATGGTTGTTTGTCCTGTGTGTCTCTGTGTTGCCCTGCGACAGACTGGCGACCTGTCCAGGGTGAACCCTGCCTCTCGCCCGGAACGTTAGCTGGAGATAGGCACCAGCAACCCTCCCGACCCCACTAAGGGACAAGGGTGTCAAGAAAATGGATGGATGGATGGATATATATATATATATATATATATATATATATATAATTACACAATATATATTGTAGATTTATATCTTCTTGTTTCATGTCACCAGACCAGAATCTGTGATCTCTTCATTCTTCAGGCTTGGATGTAATCAGGTCTGGGCGTGAATAGTAAAATTCATCTCATCTTTGTCTGATACTTTTTGAAACCCGACACGTCAGCTGAAGAGAGCAGCAGAGCAAAGAGACGTCGTCAGTGCTAGCACAAAAACCAACGGTTGGTTCACACTACAGCATCAAAATTTTCTTGTTATCCTGCTGAAAGTGTAAATTCAAAATAATGGGTTTGCTTGAGGCATCATTTGTCTTCCATGGAGTTCCTGTGCCAATAGTAAATGTTGCTGGCATCATTATAGGATGCGTTGTAAAAGCAGAAATCTGGAACTTGGTTCTCTTGCTGGAGCAAGCCCTTCTTTCAGTTGTTAGTATTATTAACATGCTGTTGAGAATGGAGGCTGAACACTTAACCAGACTGAGAGGACTGCTGTCATCCTGACTAAAAGCCCTTCCATTTGGCAAAGAGCAGAAGAGAAGAGGATTTTTCAAAATGGGTACTTTCTGCAGTAATTCACTAGAGTATGTGTTTATCAGAGAAATTACCCCACGGCCATGGAAAAACACAGACGAACTTCACTGCCAGACTTCATCAGGCTCCTGATTTAATAAGCCTGTCAATACATACTGTACGTCAGTGTGAACTCTATCCCTCATCATGTTACAAGAGGCAACAACATGCATTAAGGGACAAACTGCAAGCATGAATGCACTGGTTAACTGAAAGACAAGTGTCGGGTTCACATTAAAATGTTCAATCTGTGTACCAATGTACATGGAAGAATGGACATGATACAAGCTTTATGCACAGATGCACAGGCGTATTAATGGTCAATGTTTTGGGGCAGTCATAAAATGGCTTGTCATGCCCAACCCCCGCTGCTCCTCCTTTTCCTAATAACATCATTCATCAGAAAGTGTCAGCGCTGAGATATGGGTCGATAAACAATTTTGTGCAACATAGCTAATGGCAACCGGAGTAATTTAATATTTTCTCATGCTTATAAATCCCACAGATTCCCACATACTTTCTGAAGCTCTTCCTCTGAAGGTAATGTTCTTTGAAGATGCAGAATCAGTGTATTTCGTAGAGCTTACAACCTAGATTTCTACTTTACTATTAAAATAACAAAAAACCCTGAATTACAAACTTTTTTCATGTGAAACTGACACCAAAGACAAACCGTGAGGCATATCAAGAGTCATTTCAACCATTTACAAAAAATATCATCCTTTGGATCTTAGGAATTCCCTTTGTTGGTGCAAAAATGTAATACCTTTTTCTTTGTAATTTGCTTTTAGCTTGTTTTTTTTTTAAATTCTGCTAAGAAATTGGGTACAAATTTGTGACAGCTGTGTTGGTAACAAAGAGCCTTAAAGTCCAATTTGAAGTAGTGTGTTTGCTAAATTATGAGCAGAAGTAATGGCGACTCATCCTGTGAGGCTAGTCTTTTTATGCCTGGACACAAAAATATTGGTATTTTTGAGTTAATGGAGTTGTAACAACATTTTGCTAAAGAGGATGTGGTAGTGGATTGAAAATAAAGAAAAGGCAGATGAAGTTCCAAAGGAAAATTATCAAAGATGTTCAGAGACCCTGTCTATCTTGTTTTTGCAATTGCTGTTTCAAGAATCATTGTAGCTGTTTTGTATCACCATTTATCCATGGAAAAAAAAAATAACTTAGACAAATCTTCAAATTCTTGTAATATAATTGTGTCACACCAATTGTGTCACACACCAAAAGCAATCTGAGCAGATTTTAAAAGTATCTGATTGTGAATGGCATTGTGGCTTTTTATTACCTAAGTTGAGGTTTAATGGATTTCTGTGGTGTTATTGTTCTGTGTTATTCTTAATGCGCCACACACACAGTATTGTTTCGTTAGACTTGATTCTCTCTGGCTCCCAGCTGTCTATGTGGGATACCCTTCAAAAAGAATGATGTGCAAAGTTGTAGACATAAACCACCATGGATTTAAAGAGGCCAAATTAGCCAAGAGCATCCAAATTTGTGGGGTTGTTGGATTAAACACTAATGCCAAACTGCTACGGGAGAGGGTTAGCGGTCGAATTACTCGTGCGTACAAAATTTAATCTGTGTGTTTGTGTGTATCTGTTTATACAGATTTCTGCCAGAAGCATGACTTGCTGTCATTTCAATTCTCGAGCCTGCTGTGCTACGAGGTTGGCCCGTACAGATCGCTCGTTTGATAAAAGCAGCGAAATGTTTCCTCTGATGAGGAAACATATTACCCGTTATGCATCAAACAAAGAGCGAGGGCTGCGTTCCAGGCTCAGTTGATCTTGAACTGGCCGCCTCTCTTGTCTTTCTGTGTCACCTCTTCTGAGTGACGTGCAGGCTGACTGGACATGGCACCGTCATCTGACTGGAACCAAATGAGCCGTGAGTAATGACAGAGGACGCGGAGCCCATTGGCTAATTGTCCTGAATAATGAGGCTGTTTCTCCTTTCTGATTGGTGTTGGAGGTGGGAGGTTAGCTCTCGGCACGTCTATCTGAAGCGAACAGTGCAATGTCACTAAAACGGATTTGTCAGATGACTGCTGGGGTGACAAAAAGTCAAGCATTCATTTTCTTTTCCTCGACACGGGGTCTATGTTGCAGCACTTGAGCCCTTTGTAGCTTGTTCCTTTAAATCTCTGTAGGACATGAAACTCCTGAAGCCTACTGGGATGAACCTGCACATTGAATTGTTAAATGAACTACATGCTCACATAAACAAAGTACTCTTTATTTATCTTGTCTAATCTATTTAAAATGAAAAGCAGATCAGAAAGTTTGTTGTTTTTTGACTTTGGATGTGTTTATGTCCTTGTAGTTCTCTGCTTGCTTCTCGTGCAGCAGCCAGCTGCTGCATGGCATAAGGAACATGCACCAGATTGCTTTGGAATGTGACTCCCACTAATTGACCAAAGCTAATGAGAGGGAAAGTTGTTTTGGGGATTAAAGTGTTATGATTGGTTTTAGGTTCATCTGCGCATCATATGTTGTGATATATATGTAGTACAGACCAAATGTTTGGACACACCTTTTCATTCAAAGAGTTTTCTTCATTTTCATGACTATGAAAATTGTAGATTCACACTGATGGCACCAAAACTATGAATGTGGAATTATATACTTAACAAAAATGTGTGAAACAATTGAAAATGCGCCTTATAGGTTCTTCAAAGTAGCCACCTTTTGCTTTGATTACTGCTTCTCACACTCTTGGCATTCTCTTGATGAGCTTCAAGAGGTCGTCACCTAAAATGGTCTTCCAATGGCGTTCCCAGAGATGCTTGGCACTTGTTGGCCCATTTGCTTTCACTCTGCGGTCCAGCTTACCCCAAACCATCTCGATTGGGTTCAGGTCCGGTGACTGTGGAGGCCAGGTCATCTGGCGTAGCATCCCATCTCTCTCCTTCTTGGTCAAATAGCCCTTACACAGCCTGGAGATGTGTTTGGGGTCATTGTCCTGTTGAAAAATAAACAATGGTCCAACTAAAGGCAAACCGGATGGAATAGCACGCCGCTGCAAGATGCTGTGGTAGCCATGCTAGTTCAATTTTGAATAAATCCCCAGCAGTGTCACCAGCAAAGCACCCCCACACCATCACACCTCCTCCTCCATGGTTCACGGTTGGAACCAGGCATGTAGAGTCCATCCGTTCACCTTTTCTGCGTCGCACAAAGACACCGTGGTTGGAACCAAAGATCTCAAATTTGGACTCATCAGACCAAAGCACAGATTTCCTCTGGTCTAATGTCCATTCCTTGTGTTCTTTAGCCCAAACTTGTTGCCTGTCCTTAGCAGTGGTTTCCTAGCCGCTATTCTACCTTGAAGGCCTGATTCACACAGTCTCCTCTTAACAGTTGCAGAGATGTGTCTGCTGCTAGAACTCTGTGTGGCATTGACCTGGTCTTTAATCTGAACTGCTGTTAACCTGCAATTTCTGAGGCTGGTGACTTCCTCCGCAGCAGAGGTGACTCTTCGTCTTCCTTTCCTGGGGCAGTCCTCATGTGAGCCAGTTTCTTTGTAGCACTTGATGGTTTTTGCGACTGCACTTGGGGACACTTTTGAAGTTTTCCCAATTTTTTGGACTGACTGACCTTCATTTCTTAAAGTAATGATGGCCACTCGTTTTTCTTTACTTAGCTGCTTTTGTCTTGCCATAATACAAATTCTAGCACTCTATTCAGTAGGATTATCAGCTGTGTGTCCACCTGACTTCTGCACAACACAGCTGATGGTCCCAACACCATTTATAAGGCAAGAAATCCCACTTATTAACCTGACAGGGCACAACCAGTGAAGTGAAAACCATTTCAGGTGATGACCTCTTGAAACTCATCAAGAGAATGCAGAATGTGTGCAAAGTAGTAATCATAGCAAAAGGTTGCTACTTTGAAGAAACCAGAAAATAAGGTGTATTTTCAATTGTTTTACACTTTTTTGTTTAGTACATAAATCCACATGTGTTAATTCTTAGTTTTGATGCCTTCAGTGTGAATCTACAATGTCAATAGTCATGAAAATAAAGGAAACTCATTGAATGAGTAGGTGTGTCCAAACGTTTGGTCTGTACTGTGTATATAAATGACTTATGAGATAAATATTTAACTGGGAAACAAAACCGTAAAAAAAAAAGAAATATGTAACAAGACACAGAACCTTTTATTTTTCACTGTTTGCATTTTGGGGTGTGTGTTTTGGGTTTTGCTATTATTTGTGTTCCTTAGTTCTTTCTGTTATTCCTGCCTTCTTTCCATTTTTACTGTAGTTCATCCCTAGTGATTCCAGTTATATTTATTTCTCGTGTCTAGACATTTTCTTAGTTGCTCTAGTTTTTATTGCATTTCCTATGTCTAGTTATTTTGTTATGTTCATTTCTTGATCCCCAGCCTTCCAGGTGTTGCCTATTCAAATTTAATCAGAAAGAAAACATAAATTCACTCCTCCAAAATCCCTATTTATTTTTGATTATTGTAACTGATCTGACACTGAAAAAGTGAGAAAAATGTTATGAGCTCTTTAGAATTAGATGATCTGGACAATGATTATTGTCCTCATTTTTTCTGACACGTACTCCATGTGTTACCTGGTTAATGCTTTTAACTCATATTTACAGCATTTGCCTGAGCAATGTGCAAATGATGTGTCTGACATTTTCCCTAAATATTCCTGAGTTGTGGGTCTCAACTCATCCACTGCCTTAAATACAAGGGTGCTGTGCATAATTCTTTCATTTTATTACCTGCATTAGTTTCTTGTAATAGATGTAGTCATTAAATTGGAGGGACACTGGAGAATAACTCTGTGTTCTTGGCACTAAAACTGGACACTAATGTTGGTTAAAATTGAAGGACTTAGGGTTTAGTGTTTAAATCTAAAATCCAAAGTACCTGAGGCTGATTGACATCCTGGAGTCCAGCTCTGTCGGGTCAGATTTTGATCAGATGCCACATAAATCAATTCTGTAAATCACTGGAAATGGATGAAAGTCGATGTATGGGACTAGTGAATTTTATTTATAGAATCCAATAAGAAGTGTGGGTTGTTACCAAGCATGTTATCAACCAGCAACTAATCAGCCAAACCTCATTATGTTCAATTACAGCTTTGTGGGAACATTCTCTCCCAATGTGTTTTAATGGATTCAGATGAAGTTGTAATTAGGGTTAGGCAAATTAATGCCATCGCCAACATGAAGAGAAGGTGATAGTTAAAAAAACAACTAATTAACGGGTCACCAGTCCTGGTTCATTACCCGTAACTCATATTAGACACCCCTGCCTCGGACACCACACAGAAACAGAAGCAGGTAAATATGTCTTGTGGGTCAGAGAACAGGATGTACCATGAGAACGAGTGCCAGGAATGATAGTAATTCTACATCCTGCTGTGCCATTTTAATAAAGCAAGCTTGATTTTTAGAGGAATATATTAAAGGGTCGTGACAGACTTGGTGACCTGTCCAGGGCCGCCTCTCACCCAAAAGGTTCGCTGGAGATAAGCACCAGCACCCCTCCTGACCCAACTAGGGACAAGGGTGTACAGAAAATGGATGGATGGATATATTAAAGGGCTTTGAATGTAGAAAGTCTACACACATCCCTGGTAAAATATTTTATTGTCTTTTCCTTTAATGTGTGTGCCCCATACATCACATTGAAAAACAAACAAATTTGTTAGTGGATTAAATAAAAAAGAGCTCCTGTAACCTTGTTGCAACAGTAAGGACACTCTTCAACTAATACTTCATTGACTTCAACTTCATTGGTTTTGCTTTCAGTTCAAGCATTTGGCATTCTTATGACCGTACTCGTACCTGAAATAATATTCAGCTGTCCGTGAAGAAGTTTTAGGACGTTTTGCTCAGTTGTGTCTATTGGCTACATAAGCCATAGCTGGCAGAAGGGTTATAAAGGATCAATATGATCTCATATAAAAGTATCAGTCAGGAGGAGAATACAAAAAACATCCTCCAATTTTTATATCTTGGCACAGTGAAGAAATAAAAAGAAAAACATATTTTTAGACAAAAGTGGCATCAATAGAACTGGAGGTTTCTACATATTAAATAAAAAGTATACGACTGAAACTGGTCAGGGAGACTGTCAAGATCCATACTGACATTTCTGGCTACTATTGATTCTGTTCTTCAATGGTTGTCTATATTTTTCTAATGTCTAATCTAAGTAAGAGGTGTCCTTGCGAGAGGACAACTTTGTCATCCAGAGAAAACATCCAGGCCTGGCTAAGATCTGCCAAAACCTTGTGTATGAGACCCAACTGCACCGATTGGCACAAAATAACCAAAATAAGATTATACCAAAATTAAAATATGGATAAAACTTCACCATTCTAATGTCTGTCAGAAGGGTGAAGACGAAGAGTGACGATGAGCAAAAGATTGATTTCACTAGAAGAAAACTGAAGTTTTGTAATCATTTAATTCAACCTAATACCTGATAGGTTAACATAAGCGGGCTGTGGACAGCAAATGTCCTCGCAATCCGAGGGATTTGGAGAGTTTTGCAAGTCTTTACATATGGAACAGTCTAATAGTGGAATGCTAGCAGACTAGAATAGTATTGAAATCTGTTTCCACAAAGTGTCACTTGTAGTTATACAACCAGGTTGGTGTCATGCTTTAATCTGTTACATTTTTCAATTCGGCTTGTTTTCTTTTCAGTTGAATAAAACAGCATATGTGTCATATGAAAGGTTTATAACATAGCAATATTATTTATGGACTAATTCATTCAATATAGAGACTGAGCACAAAGGGTGTGTATATATTTTATATCCACTGTACTTGCGGTGTGTAAAATGTCGTGTCTTTCATGTCCAATTTACTTTCCAATCCAAATCTAAGCCTCCGAGAGTAGACAATACCACAAATGTTAGAATCGCCTCCTCTTTGTACCCTGTGGTTGATCATGTAAAGTACAGTTTTGTCTCTATGCATGCTTGGCAAAATCTCTCTCACCGTGCCTCTAATATTCAAGTCATATCATGCGACAAATCTAATAGTCAGACACTGCGCCGCCCCCACCCTTTCTGGTACTTCACACAGCCCACTCACGCTCTGCTCATCAAGCCCATTACACACAGACATAAACAGCAGCACACCTCTCTGTTCTGGCACCGTGCAGCACAGCAGGTTGCCTTCACTTGTCTGTCATTGCCTCCCCCGTGAACGTAATCAGAGCGGCAGCGGTATTACTCCATCAGCATCTGGGTTGAGTCTGCGAGCTCTCTCGGCCCCCAGCTGAGCCGACCCACTAGTGCATGACTACACCAGGTGGGAGACAGCCACACGATGCCAGCTCTGAAAAGAAGAGATTTTTGACTCACTGCTAAATCTATATTTAGGGATATTTTTTGCCTTACATGTTGCTACAAGTGGAGCTGCTTTGCATTTTTTGCTCTCGGTTTTGACGAATATCCCTCCTAATGTAGATGGGGGTGGGGGGCTTGCTGAAATTCCAGTGAAGGCTAAATAGTCCTGATTTGAGACTAGCGTCGGATGCAGCCTCTTGCAAAATCATGTGTGTCCATTGAATATCTTCACATTTTGTCATGTTACAACTTTAATGTATTTCATTGGGGTTTTATGTCATATGCAAACAGGAAGCAAGCCATTTTTGTGAAGGAGAAGAGATGCTGGATGTGGTTTTAAAAATATTTTCTAAATGAAAATGTGAAAAATGTTGCTAGCATTTATAATTATCACCCTTTTGTCTAACAGACTACTGGCTGCTTCTCTGATTTATTCCCTTCTTGTCCAGCCAGTCATTTAGGGTGGATGGCCATGTCTTGGCAGATGTGGAGTGGTGCCACATTCCTCCATGATCAAATGATGCATTGAAGGCTGCTTTGTGTTCAGAGCTTTGAATGCTGTTTTATACTCCTGCTTTAAAATCTCCATGGCTTTTCCCTTGCCTTTTTTCTGGGCTCCTTGGTCTTCACGATGTCTTTCAGCCTCTTTCACGCTAAAGAATAGGAAATCTTTACCATAAACATGCTGAATATTTAGCGTGTGGATGCCATGGATCTGAATACTTCAATTCAATTACGTTTTGCTTGGCACAAATCTCCAGTACAGTAATGTCACCTATCACTAATTCACCTAGGCAACCGTCTTGCTTGATCGTTGTCTATTTTGTTTCTGTTTGTTTGTCTCAATCTGTTTCACAGTTTGGAGCTCTTGTCATTTTACAGAAATATAATAACTCTTAAAATCAGTTTCAGACAGTCTCCTTTTAATAAGAAATTATAAACGAATTTACCCTCCATGTTTTATATTGAGACCGAAATCTGAACAGATGCTCACACTGCAGGCATTCACCACATTGATTCACTGTTGGTTAAAAAAAAAAAAACAAATGGAAAAAAACCCCACAGAAGTTAACCAGCCTTTAAATTGATCATTTCTTCTGTAGAAAGAATATTATTTGGGGATATTAAAACTTTTATTAGGGGGTTATCAGTAACATCTGTCAAAGTTTACACTTTTGTGTGGAGAGAAATGAATTGAACCTCACTTTTTTTGTTATATACTGTGTATTTATGTACACACTGTGTATATGTACATAGTATTGCTCCAAATGGTTATTTAAGTGTCAAATGGTGTGTTGATTTATTTCCAGCTAATTTGTAGATTTTTTTGGGATCAATAAAGTATTTTTGAATTGAATTTGAACACTTCAACAGTAGTCTACAGCATTTACTTTATGACCACGATACCCCTTTTTTTCTCTTGTGACAAGTCTTCACCAGCTTTTAGCTAAAAAAGATTTTTCACACAATTTGCCGAGAGCTGGTGAAGATGAATGTTTAAAAACAACCTCCAATGTCGCGCGCAGAACAAGAAAATAAAGAAATACTGTCGCCCGTATATTCAGTGATGATGGATGGAACTTGAGCAAGTTTCATGCTAAATGATTTAGATACTCATAAGGCAGGGAAGATAGAATGGAAAACTGGAGCAGAAGAAAATGTGCATCATGAAATCTGAAATGTAGCATGCATCTGAAAATGAACAATGACTTTGACAATTTAAAACCATTTGAAGTTCAAATAGAAAACTTGTTGGCATGTAATTTTAATTTACTTTTCCATCATTCAGCAGCAGCCTTTTGCATTCAGTTCATGTTCTTTTGTTTTAACCAGCTTAGTAATTTCCAATATCTTCCTCCGCGCTCTCTTGTAAGTCTTGGGGGAAATAATTACATTTTTCCCTTTTTTTTTTTTTTTAGTTGCTTACCACTTACCGATGATTGCTAGTTGCTAATTTCACTAGCTTGCGATTGAACAAGGGGACATATTGAACAAAAGGCGGCTTCCATCTGTAAATCACAAGGAGGCGAAACAGAATTGAACAAAAATATCAGAGATAGGTTTGTAACAATTTAAAACACGGTGAAGATCTGCATGAGGACCCATGTGCATGGTGCTGATGCATTATTGATGTTGAAACATTGAATAATGAGCAAGTGTAACACTGAGAGGGTGATAGTGCAGTAAGAAAATAAGATGGGAAAAAGCGCAGCACATGTCGCTCATGCCTTATTCATTATCTTCAGTGTAAACATGACAAAACCGCAGTTTGTTTCAGGCTTCGGACGCAGCTGAAATCCAGAACTTAAAGTCTGATTCTTGTTTCTGTTGCATTTGGAGCAGAGATTACCTTTTATTAGTTTGGCAAAATATAGAGTAGAAGAGGGTCCTATTTATAGTCATTTGATGGAGTAAAAATTAGTCTTAAGATCCAACGTTGTTGAAATGTGGTCTCAAAAGAGATGATAGGTTCATATGTACAGTAAGTTTTAGTTCCCTTAAAAAAAATCTTCCTACTTTGCTTTTTCTGTTGTGCTTTAATGTTTCAGATCATCAAAGAAAACTTAGAACTAGAGCTGAATCTGACAGAAAGAACAAACCTGCCTGGTTCCATGTGAAAGGCTAATTGCTGTTTAAATCTAATAACTGAAACTTGTGCTCTCCTGTTTTATTTTCATAAGTAGACAAGATAAAGAACAGTCTGTTTTTAATCGAGTCAAGCAATGAAAAGTTGACTGCCGTTTTTCAGGCTCGGGTTATAAATGTGGGACCAATAAAAATGCAGATACATCACCTTGGCCAGGTTGAGCAGCAGGGGTGAGAAGGGTTTCCGTTACAAACACCGTCCCGGTGTCTGTGTACAGCACCTGGAGGGCAAACTGTGATTTTTGCAACCAATATTTATAAAAAATTGCTAATTAACAACACTTGTGCAAACAGAACGATGCTACAGTCTCATCACTTCTATTTTTCTTTCATTTGAACTTTCAACTGGCTTTTAATTAATTTAGTAGTTTTAAATAACATTTTTTTAAATGTCTCCCAACTTTTTTATTTTTTTTTTACCTTCAAATTGCTTTTGTTTTCATTATATTTTTTATTTTGTGGGGTGGCATTTTCATACAACTTTGCTTTAAATACACATTTGCTAGATACAAACAGAAATTTTCTTATTTCACAAAACAACCATGGTTTTAAATGCCTTAAGGCTGTGCTTCAGGAATTTGAATTAAAAAAAGACACTTTGAGAAGAAACAGTGTCTAGTAAATATTTATATGGTTAAGAAAGTTTATTGAGGTCAAACAATAATTGGGCGGTCATCAACCTCCCTCCAGCAGATGCCCCAACGTTCATCTCTCGGTAGCCAAAACACATTGCAAGTTCAATGAACACCAGCAGTGCAACAGAAACGATAACATCCCTGAAAACAAACCATTACATGTCGGTGCAATACCAAAACTTTACTGCTAATAATAAAACATCTTAGGGTCTTACATTCTCCTTATAATTCAGTCAAGTTGTAGTTGTTTTTATTATTTAGATGTTTAAAGAGGTTCATTGACCTATCGGGCAAACATCCTCATTAGGATGTACACAAGAATAACGGCTGCAAACTGTTGAATAGATTTTGGTTGAAAGCGAGTCAATAGTGATGCTTTACTTTATGCGCCATGCATCCGGAGTAACTTCCACCACTTTCTCTGGCATTTCTGTGAAATAACTTTATATCTTGAGAATGTAATGTAAAAGTTTAGCTGTATTTAAAAGTGCTACTTGTTATAACCTAGTGTATATTGATGCTGGTAACCAGCACATTTCTGGTTTACATTTTTAGGTGGATCCTTTTCCACAAAACTCCTTCTAGACATGAACTAAAGCTCGCTTGGCACCAATTCTTAATATTTCCACCTTTTTTAAGAACCAACAAAGTGATTCTTTCTAAACTCTGACTCTGTCCATAGCCGGAAGAAAAGAACCACATTTATCAGGAGTTGGAGACGGGCTACTATAGACCAGCAGCAGGCCAATACCGTGTTCCTAGGAGTTTATGTTTTCACTTGTCAAATTTAGAAGAAAATATTGTAAAAAAAAAAATCTTCTGCACTGATAAGTCAGATTAGAATCAAAGTAAGACAAACCGACTGTCTGATATTGTGATATCGTCTGTTTTCAGAGTTTAGTAGATCAATGCTCGATATAGAGCTGAGCTCACAACCAACATCTTCTGCTGAATCTATGAATGCCGTTTGCAACTCACTTCTTAAACATTGTTGGTGTTTTAATATCTCCAGGTGGTCTTCATAAATTCTGCAGTAAATAGAGTAATTAACTCTGGTTTTCCAGGGCTGCTGGTATTCATCTTTCATCAGCTTATCCAGGATTGAGAAGCATTCACAACTAGTTAAAACATTGTAAGTTAAGGTGGTGATAAAAGGGCTTGTGTTTTCAGGGATAAAAGCAATTATTAGTTCTGTTAAACTGTCTCCATACACTTGGCAAAAACTCCTTCACAAAACAGGGAGAGTCAAACATTAACCAGATGAGTCGCTTTATGGTGCGTTCACACCAAACATGTTAGGCGTCTCAAAAACACTTGCGATGCTTCAAGTTCGACACATTCTGAATGCAGACCCTTGACATTTTGCTCTACACCTAGGTTTTCGCGTGTCTGATTTACGTTCAAAGCCTAGTGCATTAGCTCTGGCCGCTGTTTTCCGTCAGACGCGTTGGACATGATTGACGCTTCAAATGCTCCAAATCGCGCCCCTCTAGATGCTCGAAACGCGCCTGGACGGCCGTCGACATGCTTCCGCATAGACTTTGAATGTAAACCCGACGCGCCTGATGCTCAACACGCTTTTGTTGCGAATGCGCCATAATAATTGCTGAAATTACAACAGTTAGCAGTTGAATATGTTTTATCAGTCATAGAATGTGTGGCGTGTGTAGTTCTCATAACTTGAACTGACCAATATTTAACAGTGACATTGATAGGGGACTGTTCCTCACGTGGAGAACCCTCTATGTGAACTCACTCCAGCTTGTCAGTGGCATCTTCGATCCCTTACCTCTGTGTGTTTGTGTCACCTCAATGCCCACCTATTCACCCTGAAATAATTAGCTGCCCCCTCCTTGCTGGCATTCTGTGTGTCAATAGATTTATGATGATGAGGCCTGGGCTCAGATAATGCTGCCTGTTGTTCTTTTTGCTTTTTTTTGTCTGGGTGTTTGCCAACAAAACAAAGGAGAACACCGCTTCCCTGCTAATGTGGGGACACAAGGTTATTTACTGCAGGCTGGAGCTGCATCATGGATATGGAGATAGCCTAACGCTTGGGCAATAATTTATTAGGAGCTTGTGTTTGGTGTTTAGGAGTGTCTGTGTGTGTGTAGTTCACAGAACAGGCACATATTTCTGTCTTAAACTCAAGCTGGAAAGACATACTACCTTTAAGCTCACTTATTTAACATTAGAAAATCAAGCATCAGTGAAACATGTTCTTATTCAGAGTAATAGAGGATGAAATGTGACTCATCTCTTCTCCATTTTTAGTACAATGTTGTGCAAATCAAGTGTCTACTGTTGTCAAAGAGAAATTGTTACTGGGATGAATTAAAACAGTTTTTGTCCCATTCTCACTCATATAAGCTGTTAATCTGATCGGATTAAAGAAGCCACTGGTTACTTATCTGTCTTTTCTTCCCACAAGGGAGAAACAGACAGAAGTTGATTAGTCCTTTGCAGACAAGGACATTTCGAATGGTTGAGAGTGAAGCAGTCCTATTGCTATGACCTCCTCACTCTGATCTGTGGGTTGTAAAATGTTGTGTAAAGGTGGAAAGAGAAAAATGCCACTCTCTGCAAGAGTGCTTAAAGTGAACATGTAAAAATGTCTTTTTTTGTTGTTTTTTTTAATAGAAATGAACTTTTGAAAACTCCAACTCCAGATAAACCTATTCTGTTTAAACTATTGAAGAGCTGATACAAACTAAAATCCTCATGCTAATATTTTATTTTTGCTGATTCTCAGTTTTTTTTGGAGGAAATAAAGTATGATTTCAAAATATGGCATGAGTTTGTCTTCTGGTGACTTGACCTCTGTCTGGGTTCAGCTTATTGAACTGGAAATGTTGAGAAGGCTCTGGAAGGTTGCTGTCCTCTTGTGACTTCCTAACCTTTGGACTAGTCTGCTACCTAGCCTCCCTGTTTTACTGTAAAGGAATGATTTCTCTGGTATAGACACACAGCTGGATTTAAAAAGAAAAACTGCAGTTGTGCTCGTCTTCGATGGCGTTGGGATTATTTTGTCTGCTTGTCATTCACAAATGAAGAAAAAAAGGAAATTTTTGGGATCCATCTTTTTAGCCTGGCAAAAAAGGTCAAAGATTTGATCACTAGTAAAATAGTTTTCATTTCCTGGTATAATTTGCTCATTACAGCTAAATCTTTAAAGCAGATTTTGAAACGTGAAGACAGAATAAGATTAACCTACAGTCTGTCTCCCTCTTCAAAATAGCACCTAATTGTATGCAAGTGTTTTCACTTTCAGATAATCTTAAAATACTATAGTATTGTAATACTGAAAAATAAAAGAGATAGTTCGGAGATTTGAAAAATTTCCACATCTGCCTTTAATTGACCAATGGGAGAATTGGGAATTTTGGTGGTTTAGGGATTAGTATTAAAATTGATCATCTCTGTGGTGATTTATCTTAAATTAAATAACCATGCAAGAGAAATGTTGCTGTCCTCCAAAGTACTGCTTTTTACCAGAGGAATCAAGAGGTCAATCAAATAGCAATGTCATTGGTTAGCCCATTTCACCTTAGCTACAAAACTTTAGAAGGTAATCAGAAATGCACTATATAGACCCTTAAATCAGTGTGCGTATGTATATATATATATATATATATATATATATATATGTACATTTCTTTTTTTTATCTCAATAGATCCCTTGAATCCCTCGAGGTCTAAACCAGGTAATTCCCTTCACACTGTCAGATTTCTTCAAAGCCCATCAAGCCCAAGACGTTTCAGAATAGCATATGATCTACTGTAGTTTTGACTTGAATCAAGACAACCACTGGGGGATATTTCTGTTTCTTTGATGTAACAGGAAGATTAACCTTAAAGAAGAAAAAAAAGAACAAGTAAAGCAGGAGCAGAAGTGAAGATCATCACCAATTTGAGACACAGAAGAACCGAATTTACTTCAGTTAGTAATCTTGTCTAAAGGCAATCTTGTCTAAAGTTTGTGTTCTTTTATTTAGATGTATCAATGAGTGAGTTATTTAGTATAACATGAGCCACCTATTGTTGTCATTTACTCGAAGACGGTTTTGCTTGTATTTGACTGGCTGCCAGTGAGCTGTGACTGATATGAAAACACATCTGGTTTTCACAATGTGTTGAACATAAACAGATGTCTGCACTAAAATTGATTTTTGCTCTTAAGTTTTGCACTAAGGATTGGGGTGACAATATTAGAGATATATATTATTTGAGGAACATATGGAGTCATGTGTAAAAAAATGTAACACTATTACATGTTCGGTTATTTCAACATAAATGCTCACATATTAATGTCTAAATTGTTTTCATTTCTCTCTATAAAAGTAATTTAATTACAACTAGAATAAAATAAATGATTTTACACATTAAACAAAAGATGGCAGCAAAAATGTAATGCGCTCTGGAAGGACAACCATGCATGAATGTACTCACATCTACGAAAGGGTAGAAGTGACAAAATAACCTACTTTTAATGGTTTAGGACCAGGCACTTAATGTTAATAGAAAAAGTGGAATATGGATTTTATGACCTTGTGGCTGCCTGGTGTTAACTTTATAGATGCAAACACACATTTATGAACAAATTTATCTTTGCTCTTACAAATTTGACAAAACTTCATATTTGTCAACGTCTAATATTTGTCATATTTGTAATAGTCACATAATTCAAAGACTATACATACATAACAGCAAGACCAACGTTGTAGACAACAATAGTTTTACTCAGGATTTAATTTGAGCATGTAATATCTATTATGCTGAAACGATAGAAACGAAGCAAGGAGCATCAAATTAGACTAAGGTACGTGAAAGACTTGGATAGAAAAGGAAGAATGGGAAAAGAAGAAAGTGTGGGGATATTCCATCGTAATCCTGTTGCTGTTGAATAATTTAAGTGTCTCCTTGCAGACATTAATTTCCTATCATCTACTTTGCCTCTAATTCACAAGGAGAATTAATGAGGATTGACACAGCTGCTCTTTCTTGTGCTGTAAAAAGCCAACACGAAGCGCTCGATAAGCGGGACGGAACAATGGGAACGCTGGTCATAGCCTAATCATTTATTTTACATTTAATTCAAGCCTTCATTAGCTTCCTGGAAAATGTATTAAATAATGTGCCGACGTGAATAATCTGCTGTAATAGTAATAATCGCAATTATCAAAGTATTAGAGATATGCCTCTCCCCTGTAAAAGCTAATTTACTCTAAATTGAATGAAGAATTTACCGTCATCTTTACCGCGCATTATCTTTCAAAAGGTCACCTCTGTGCTGGTAGAAGACATGTCGAGGACAGAGCCGTGCAACTTGATAGGCAATCTGTTTCAGAGATTGATAGCTCGCCGCTGCTATCAATGAAATGGCCATGCGGTTCTTAGCATTCTGTACGTCTTCATTGTTTTCTTCAAGGACATCAGCGCCTCACAGCAGCGTACAGAGTGACATTTTCCTGTGATAGAGAGGGGAAAGTCAGAGAGAGGGCATGAGAAATAACAAAGGGTTGGTCCAAAGACATATACGACTGTCAGAGATGTTTACACAGAAGGTATGAAAAACAGCGTTATGGCACCACACGGCTCTCAGGGTTTGCTCGCCCCGGGCAGGAAGGAGAGAAACACGGACTGGGAGGAGAGGCAGGGTGTGGCTTCACAGATCTATCATCTCCCCCCAGCCAACTTCAATGGGCGAGAGGGAGAACCGTCCTGGGAGGACTCGGAAAACCAAAAACATGCAAAGTAATGTTCGGTAACGTTACACTTTGCTTTGGTGAAACTGCTGTCGAAACTCTTTCCTAAACTACCATCAGCTCCAGCATTTTTACAAGCAGTGTTTTACAGCTCAGTGTTGCTGGACAGGTTCCATAGCCCACCATCTCACATTAAATGATCGACTGATCATCTAAAAATGACATTTCACTGTTGTCATATAGTAATTATTGGCTCCATCAAGAAAGTAGGTCAGATCGTTTTATTGCTTGATTTTACTTGAAAGTGTGATTAGTAGCCAGAGGCTTTTTCATTGCTACTTGCCGAGGATGACGGCAGAAAATGAGTCCTGAATAAGTTACTTCTTGAAAAAGTTTTCTATTGCTTTAATACTTGTGCAGGTGCCTGTGTGTTAAACCAAAGCCTGCTGTTTACTGCTGAGCACAGGCAGGCCAGGCTGCATAAATTGTGCAATTTTTTTGTGTGCAACCGTTGAATCTTAGATCGCTTTCATAAATAAGAAATTTAACCCTTTCATGCATTGTAGTCACTACAGTGGACAGCTTTCTAAAAGCCATTTTCTTGTGCTTCTTGTGGATTTTTATGTTATAAATGCACACAGACCACTGAAGTGGGCACTAATGCATTATACACTATCAACTACAGGCAATCAGCTGCAAATGCAAGAAATTATTTTTGTTAAATCCAATATGGTCGACAGACCAAAAAAAAGCATGCAGCCGACATCAGATAACCCCTAAAGAACACTACTGATGTATTTTTCAAATAACTTTGTATTTGGAGAAAATTACAATTGATCACCTAAAAAAATAAAATAAATAATAATAATAATAATAATATAAAATCTTTTACAATTTTTTTCCTACTTTTTTATGCTTTAAGAAAATAAAAAAAAAAACTGGAAAAAAATCCTGACACAAAGGATCATAATTCATGCATGAAAGGGTTAAAATGCATGTGATGTTCTTGCTATAAGTGCCTAAACGTTAAACTTGCACTTATTGAATGCAACTTCAATTGATAAAAAAAAATCCCTGTCATGTCCTCAGTCAGAATAAAATATGAAGTAGAAGCGAGCTCACAAAGCTTACATAATTAAATGTGTTACTTCAAATTTTGTCTAATTTGCAAAAAATAATTCAAGGGTGTAACTTTCGTATTTGTTTTCTGAAATATTTTAACAAGAGCAAGTCATAAAATAATACATTATATATCTAATAATTTTACCCAAACATAATTCATCAAATTTTCCACATGTTTGCTGGTAAAATTTAAAGTTTTTTTTTCCAGTGTCCTGCTTTCTGAATGTGCATGAAGGTAAATCTTGATTTCTTTTTAGGCTGATTTATCCTTGTTTCTGAACGAACAAGCGCATTTCGGCAGCATCTCTTGCATTCCTGGATGCATTTCTTTTTCTGTCAGTGTGCCCTGGCACTTCTTTTCCCGCTTTGGCTGAGGACATTTTCAACACTTCTTAAGGTAATTTAAATCCTTTTGCGTGGAAAAATGTGTCTGTGCCAGATGTGAAGTCAACAATCCTCTTGGCACCTGTGTGACGGCAGTTTAATTGAAATGTCAGCTGATACACTCCGAATCCACAGATTTAAATATTTTTTTAATTTTATTTTTCTTGTCCCAGTGTCCTCATCTTGTCTCTGCTCTTCTCTGCTCCCGCTGCGCTGCCCTGAGTTACAACTTCATCTTTCCTGCGTAGCCGAGGACGGGAGGCGAAGCAATGCATCAGGTGAGGCATTCAATGCCACATCTCATTTGACCCTTCACCCCAACAATGGAGGCTGACCCTGAGCTGCTCCTCTAATTAATCATCTAGCCTTCTCTTCACGCCACCAGCTGCCCTCTCCTCGCTTCCCACCCTGCGTTCTCAGCTGACCTGAGATGGCCTCCCCTCCACCCCCCCAAAAAAGAGAAGAACTCTTCTGCTTCCCGTGCCCACGAGGGTTGAAGACAGTCACCCAAGATTCCGCATGACTGCAAGTATAAATCTGACGGAAGTAATTACCCATCATCCTCCAGGGGCCCGGAGCGCGCTTCCCGCCTCCTCTTCAAGTTCGACGTAGTTCAACCTTTTTCCACTCAGATGGGAGGAGAGTTGTGGTGCGTGAGCGGCCAAAGTCGTACTTGGAGTTAATTGCCTCGTGCAGGTGAGGACATCAGTTCCAGAGTGTGCCCAGACAGATGGCTCTCTGGAGGAAGGTTCAATCAACTAATTGTGAAGTTCTGATAGGACTGTGGGGAGGTGTTGACCTAGAGCTGGGGCTTGGGGACACGAGGCGGCCCGAGGACCAAATTACAGTAACATTTGTTTTATAAGCTCGCTTCCAAAATTTCCCATCTCCCGTTTCACCCTCTCATATTTCTGCAACTCTAAACATCCCTGTGTTTGTGTGTGCAGACCTTTATTTGGAATTCAGAGATCAGGAATACCACTTTCAGCTATGCATAAACACATGGATGTACGGAGCAAGACCGCGCTCAAGCATTTGTCCTTGCTGCTGCCTCGGGCTGTGGCCTTAATTGCCACGGGAGTTGAAAGTGTGAATAAGGTTGTTGACTGAGGTGAAAATTCCTCTGCAAAAAAAAAAGAAAGAAAATGATTCCCATACTCATAGGGTTCATGGATAGAAAGCAAATGCAAAACGGGTTGTTTTAAAGGGGCCAGTCAAAACAATAAAGTATTAGAGACTTATATGTACAGTTATAGGTCAAAAAATGTGAATATTGCATAAAAGTGCAATATTTCTCGCCAGTCCTCTCAGAAAGTGAAACAGATATTTTACAAAAATTCGTTACACATTTTTTAAAAATTTTATTTGATCTTTTTTGCAGTTTTTGCTGATTATGACTTACAAGCGAAGAACACGCAAAATTTAATGTCTCAGAAAATTAGAATAGCACATCAAAACAATAGGAAAAAAGATGTCAAGAGCATATTTTTGACATTCAGTACTTGATATAGCCTACTCTTGCATGCATGGTCATCGAAGCAGCTTTTGTTACATTTGGCAGTGTGGGCAGGCGCCACGTTCTGCTGGAAAATAAAATAGGCATCTCCATACAGTTTGCTAACAGGGGGGAGAATGCCCAGTCAAAGGAATTAGGCTATGCATGGCTAGAATTTCCTGGTAGATGGCTGCGTCTACCAGGAAACCATATGACACGCCAGACCATCACTGACTGGAAACTCCCCACTGGATTTCAAGCAACATGGATTTTATGCCTCTCTGCTCTTCCTCCAGGAAACAGGACTCTGGACGATTGTGCGACAGTACCATTTCCTTCCTCCATAGGCCAGCTAACATCCTCTGACGTTGCCCCAAGGTTCAGGAGAGGCTCAACATGACATTTGTCAAGTATGCGTCTGTGCATGGTGGCTATCCTGGAATGGATTTTACTTGACCATCTTCTCATGACTGCAGTTATCCCAGTTGCTGGTTCCAATTTTCCTACCACAGTTCTTCCTTCCACTCAACCTTCTGTCAATATTCTTGGATAGAGAACTCTGTAGCCTTGCCGTTGCCTTCCTATGTATTTCCTCTAATCTCGCTTTACAGCTCAGTCTGTGCTTTCTTCCATTCACTTGGATTTTTCCAGTCAAATTTCAACTTGGTCAATCAGAAGAAGTTGTGAATGACCACATTGGTTTTCTGCACTACTTTAGAATTGTAGTCTGTCTGCAGCTTCTGCAGTGACAGCAGTGGAAGTGAACAAAGACGTTCAATCCATGTTGGTGCACGCTTCCAAATTTTTGAATTAACATTAACAGCAATTTCCGGCAAGCTGCTTTAAATCAAAGAATGAACAACACTTTTGGTAAGACTTGAAGCTACCACTGGATTGTAGTTCTACAAAGAGCTAAATCGTGCTATTCCAATTTTTGCAGCATTTAATAATACTCATCACGTAATAGTCAAAAACAAATAGGACTTTTAACAGTCCTTAGATTTTAAATCACTGCCACAATTATTAGTTGCTGAAGAGGAGCCTGTAGCTTTCTAACAATGTTGCCTTATGATCGTCAGCTTCTCCATTTCTGTAACTGGGAGAGAGCTGGATTTCTGCTCGAACCCAGCAAAGTTGATTGGCGATCGATCACTCATGATGTGAGATTCTTCCACTTGCTAAACAGGAGGGGGGGGCTTAATAATTTATCATCAGCATTATAGATGCCACCAACAACCTAATCAATCAAAAGCTCAATTTTTGTAATTTTTTATATTTTTTTTGCAATTTCCCCTCGTTGAATCAATTTGTGTGTCAAGAATGAAAAAGGAAGCAGTGAGTTCTCAAATCGATGCTGTAACAAAAAACACAGAAAAGATTGTTTTTGTTAACTGAATATAACATTTGTTTATTAGCTTATCTTCAGATTGATATCTATTACAACACAAATGTACGTCTTATAAAGGGCAGGGAGATCGATGTCCAACATTGCTATATCAAATTAATCTAAAACCAAACTACTGAAATTGTTTATTACTTGCTAAAAAACATGTGAGCATGAGAGAAGTTAAGCTAATTTAGTAAGATTATGACACAACTGAGTTCAGTACAATGTAAAGCACTGTATAACTTGGCATGAAAATCAATTAAACATTTGTTTCCCATCATGTTTCATTACTTCCAGCAACATTACTCGCAGCACTCCTACACATTCCCACGTCAATGCTCTGCTTCATAAAATGAGAAAACCTATACAGCGTTTTGAGCTCGAAGCTGGCCATTGCAGTTGAAGGCATTAGGCTACGCATGGCTTGGCTTTCAAGTGGCTGCTTCTTTAGAATAACAATAAACTCTTAATGGTGTTTGGATGCACATTTTTAAAAATTGGATTTCTTGGGGGTGGCTAAAGTGGATTTCTTGCGGTGAAGTGGACTGCAAAGTGGAACACTTGCTGATGTACTGTATTATATTTTGCTTTCCGGCAAACAAAAAAAAATTATTCCATCCCTTACCATTTTTTTTATGTTTGTGCAAACAGTTTTTTTGCAGCTAATACAAAAATGCAGTTTCCATATGATAGGGTTTCAAGGGAAAAACGCCAATCAAACCAAACTGGCTCTGCGTGAATAAATATTAACTTCATATTCCAGATGTATGGTTGTGTTATAATTGGAGGCAACAGGAATTTCTACCCTCTCTGTCTTGCAGAACTGATTTTGTCCAAACTGAAGGTTTTCCAAACACAAATGATCTGTTTAAGGTCATATGACAGCACCTCACTGCATTTAGGTTCGTACATAAATGTTCTACTCCAAAACTGTATTTTTTTCCTAACATTTCAATGGTGAACTTTTTGGTGTGCTTTATATCATTGTCCTCCTGGATAACAAGTGAAGCTTGAGGCCAGTGTGACTGTTACTATGACAATATAGGGTTTTTTTTTGTGTGTTTTTTTAAAATAAATACTGTTTATTGGTGATCTAGAACATTTTATTGCGACAAAATGGCAAAAATAAAATGTGCAATGGAGCAAATAATTTTTCATGACACTGTTTCTCAGTTGTGTTGCTGAAAGTGATTTTTTTTTAATTCATATCTAGTATTAAAATAATAAAAAAGGCAAACGGCACAGGCCAACACTTTTGTTTAACACAGGCATGGCAGCTCAAGCATCACTTTGATGGAAAAGGGACTGCAGAGCTTTGTTGCTGGAAGCTACGCACGCTCTCTGACAGATTGTCTGTCATAAACTGTGATAGTCTGATTACTCCAAACCTCCTTCTAGATTACACATTCGATCCACTTCGAATCCCTCTATTCGTCATGTGTGAAGTGTTGGGCTGTCGGCTGGTGATGCACTTGATAAACACCACCCTTGGACTGCGGCAGCTCGTCGCGTCAACCTCCGCGAGACTTTGATTGTTTCAGCTGGATTAAAACAGTAATGAGAAGCTACAGCTCAGCTCGAGACACGGGTGAGAGTTTGAGGGATGCTTTCAGGTGTCAAAGCTATCAGGCACTACGAGAGCTCTGCAGGATTGGTTTCGTTTCCCTTCTTCTTCCCCCCATAGCTCATTCACCCCACGCATTTGCCGAGCTGCAGTAGATGGAGGAAATGAGCATCATTTTGGTTAGCTATTGAAAGGCTTTTGTTCCCTTGTTTTGGTGCAAATGAATTCAGTTTGTATTTGAGTGCAGAGCTTTTAGCTCAAGCTGAACGATGAATGTGTCAAATGAAGTGTGTTACACAAGCTCCTTGGCCTAGGGAGAGCTGCGCTGCTTTTCACTAAGCAATCCCTTGTGTGGGTGTGTTTTGAGCTTTTCAGACTGAAAATGGCCTCTGTGTGTCTGTGTGTGTGTGTGTGTGTGTGTGTGTGTGTGTGTGTGTGTGTGTGTGTGTGTGTTTCCACGTGTGTAGCCATTGTTGTACGTGCAGACGGCAGCAAGCATTAGTGGGCCAGGAGTGGGGATCCAAACTGCTTTTACGGAGGTGAGAGCATTGAAAGTTGGGTAGCCACAACAACCACAATGACGACTATAAATCATGTTAATGGTGCCTCTCGCTGTGGCTCCATCTTGATCAAAGTGAGGGGATGAAAACATGACAGCTTATGCCAAGAGCGCTGCCTGAAATGTCAGCCGAGAGAGAAGAATGGCAGGAAGTTCCACAAACAAGTTGATAGTTTCTGTCAGAGCTTTAAGAGCTTTCCATTAACATGCGTCACTGCTGGGGCGTCAACAGGTGACTGGTACGATGGTGGCAATGGGCTCAGTTTCAAGATCTGACACTAATTTCAGTCACTGTCAAATAAGGATGGAGCTGTAAAGTTTTCCTGAGTTTAAATCAGTTTTAATCACAGAAGAATTCAAGTAAAATCTGTTTTAAGTTGTAATATGTGGGTGTGACGATGGCGCACGTACGGAGGCCTCAGTCCTCACGGTTCGAGCCCTTACCCGTTGACCTTTTCCGCATCTCTCTCTTTCACTCACTCACAGCCTGCTTTCCTTTTGGATCATTGTCAAATAAAGGCCACTAGAGCTGAAAAAGTAAAAAAAATTGTAATATGTGTTTGACCTTCACCCTCATGGAAATGCTGAAGAGGTCATGGGAGTTTGGTTGTCCAATTTTGAGACAAGTTTGATGAATCTGAAAACTTCCAAATCATTCTGTGGGAGTTGCTGCGATAGAACAGGGTATCTGAAATTCTTCTAGGGGTTCAACAACCAAATCAAGAGTTGCGTCAGCGTTCTTAGCAAAATCCCGTTTGTGGTTTCAAAGCAGAATCATGGAGAGCAGCTTGTCTAGTTTTGGTATTTCTCGTCTTTAGTTTTTAATAAAAATGTGCTTCTATTGGAATTTTCAGATCATGACCTTCGGAATGTTTGGACCAGTATTGCTGGGGAAACTGATGTCTGACTTTTTTCTCTTTTGTGATGAATGGATGGATCTGTCTGTCTGATCATCTGGCAAAGGAGCAGAAGGAAACAGTGGTGCATTGAACTTTTTGTGAGACTTTAAATATCATTGGCCAACAACATCAGCAATCCCACCCGTATTCTCTAATACATGAGCACCTCTGTCACCTAACGGTCAAATATCGGCAATGTGCTACAGTGCCTCTTTTCCGTCTCCCAAACCAGAGAAATAGTAACTGGTTACCTGAGCCGGTGTTGGACAATCTGTCCACAGAGGTTGTGTGTGGAAGAACGTCGAAGTTCTGAACACATTATCTGTCCATTTCAAATGGAAAACAGTTCTTTCACACCGTATCAGGGAAAAATCCTCTCAAGTCTTTCACAAAAAAATACTATATATCATAGGATTTAAAAATCACTTAGTTCAAATCTACCAAATAATGCAATTTTTACAATAATTCACTTTGCAAAAAAAAATAAAAATGCTTCAACTTGGACTAAAAGTATTAATTGTACATTTTGAATTTGTCGCCTTAGGGAAAGGAACACTGACACTTTATGGTCTTACTCCAATTCTTCAGAGAAACAGATGTTATTATGTTTCAAAAACACAATATACTGGAGGTCACACTGTGCATGACCTGAAAAAGAAAAAAGGTAACATCTGTGGAGTTTCTATGAAGCACATCCATTCCTCTCAGTTATCTCTTTGATGTACTCCAAAGGAAATGATCCACTAAAGTTAAAGTTACTTGCAAAGCCTCATTTAGTCTGTTTTGATGTTGTTTAGGCCACCTGCGGCCTAAACAACTTGAAGGATTCATGGATATTAGGACTGTTTGAGGAAAAATAGTGAAAACGGCAACTGCGTGAAAAATGATAGAGACCTCACCAGCAGTCATTCCACATAGTCATTTAGTATTGTATTAAAAATGGTTAGATCATGTTATGATAGAGCACAGCCAGATGAAGATTATAAATCTTTTTTATTGTTTTGCTAACATGTAAGCTTAAAGCACAAATCTCTCCCCTTCACTTGCTGCTCCCTTTTAGGCTTGTGGCAGTGGGTATGACCTTTAAGTTATGATGAAATGGGCTAAAATTAAATCATCAAAGTCAAACCAAAGATGAATTTGCTCATCCCTGCGCTTATGTCTCTAGACAGAAAGAAAAGCTTCAAAAATATGCATTTTTGACCATCATTTATCTTTTGTGCATGTGGCATTTCATCTGAAACTGCTGGAAGGCCTGGAAATCATTCACAGGCAGCATCATGTAAAGACGCTTTTTATCCGTCTTAGTTTTGTGATAAAATCCGTAAGAAATCTTCAAGAGTTCAGTCAGTTTTTTTTTTTATCCTTTAGCGTCTTTCGTTAAGGTGGGGCATGACTGTTCTCTACTGACGGTAAGCATCTTTTTGTTTGTTAGATACCAGTGTAAGTTTGACCGAATCCATCGGACTGTATTTAAATCTGTTCTAGTCATGCCGTTTTCTCAGAGATATCTTCAAAATGATCGCATGCTGTTGGTTAGGTATTCAGATTAACGTGGAAACTATGTTTAGTAGAGACGGTGCGAATTATTCACAATGAGCACGACGGTTTAAGTTTGTAAGTTAGTATTTTGACTTGTTAATGCAAAATGATGTGGAAAACTAACTGTAGAAGAGACCTTTTATATATATGAAAGTGAGTCTTGCACAACTGCTGCATTGTTTGCTAATGCAATGCTGGTCAGAACTAGAGATTAAAATGAAGTCGTCTATCCAAATGTTGGTAGAAATTTTGGCATGTTGGCACAAAGTTTATGTCGTAAGAAATCATTCTCTTCTGTGGTCACTTGTAAGTAGACTGGTTTGAACAGGCCAAACTTTTAAACGCGTCCAAAGGGTATCGTTAGTTTTGTCTCGAAACTAATGCTCTCAGACCTAATTAGTCTTCACTGGGAAAAGACAACAAATAACTTAATTGTAAATTTCACATTTGAGCTGGAGACTTTGCCATCGCTTCTATTTTTTTAGTGATCGTTTCGTTGCTTGACGTCCCATGCGTATCGTCGTCACTCATCACAAATTTTCTACTACATTCTGAGCTTTCCCGTTGTCACTTTGTTTCATGTTTTTATTTCGAGTCTCTCTAGTAAGCTACTATAACTATAATTAACAAGCCTGAACACCTCAAACTGATGATGGGGTTATAAAAAAGGATTCATTTAAATCACAAGCTGCTATACGATATCACTCACAAGTTCAAACTCATCCTAAAGTTTATGTAATAATAAGCAGTAGTTATCCCTGCTGGAGTTTTTTTTTTTTTTTTTTACGTTACATTTTCTGTGGGATGCCCTAAAAGGTGACTACCGTACGGATGTAATCATCTTGGTTAATAAATTGTGTTTTCATGTCCGTCTTTCCACAGAGCTCAACTTGTAAATCCACAAACAGCCACAAATACAAAGGACTTTTCTGCTAGGAAGTGCAGTCTCAGACTCATAGCTATGTACCACGGTCTGCTGTGATGAAGAGGGCAGCCGTGGTGAGGCGTGACCGAGGTTGTGGGGCATGAATCAAGATCACCATAAACCGAATTAAAAAGAATAAATACTTAGCTTTCATACAGACCAAGTGATTTATTCTACACTTTCATGGCGCTAGCTGAACAGTGGCTGCCGAGAAATCAATATGTAATTATAGACATCCTACCCTTGGCTGTTCCTCTCTCAGCATTTACCTCCCACCACACTCAAAACAAATGTCAGAACAGGAGTTGGCCCAGAACAACAAGAAATAAAAGGCATTTACCTGGAGAGCACAGCCTTTTTAGTCTGTTTATTGTCTGTACATACACAAACCTGGGCATTTGTCTTGGAGGCATTTTTGTAAGGTTTTTTTTTTATCTTTTCTTTATATTTACGAGATAGATTTTACCTCGTATAAAATTCACTTTCCATATTTAAAAAGAAAAATTGCAGGAAAGAGATGTATCGAATAGATGAACTGAAAAAAAAGTTCTTACACAGTGTTTGATTTGAAAAAGCTTTTCAGATTTCGCTTTGTAAATGTAAGCTGTCACAACATATCATTTAAAAATGGCTTAAAATGAATAATGGGAAAAATGAATCCAGACACAATAAACTTTTCATTTTGATCAGACATGGGATCAAAGATGAAACAAGGAATCTAAACCCACGATATGGAAATACATTTGATATGGAGTGATGGAAAAATTGAGGATATAGAGCATGTGTTATGGTAGATAAGACTGATGCAGTGCAGCGGTGACAATTAGACTGCAGGCAGAGCGGCAGGAAATATCGAAAACAAATCAGGGAACAATCCAACAAATAAAATAACTGCAGTAAAACACTAAGCCTTTGACAAATAGTATTGGCTCTTGTATGGTCTGTCACTGGTCTGGATTTGGTTTTGGATAAATCACTTTATTAGAGTTGGCACTGATTTTCAGGTACTGTTTGCTGTGCAGTACCTCCAATCTTTGAGGCAGATCTTTTCACAACCTTCCCTCAGTTGCTGATTCATTTAAAAACTAAAAGGATGGAAGCTGAAGGTGTAGCTCGCCATATCCTTTGTCCAATTGATCCCAGAAGCTACAGATGCCAATCAGCAAAGTAAGTTTTAAGCTTCTCCATTCACAATCATGCACTGGGACACTAAACCCATTGAGCTTGTCCCAGGGTCTGATCATTATGCCTTCTTTTGGAGATCTTCTGGGAGAAAGCCCTAAGGCAGACTAGGAGCTCACTCTAGGGACTAGATGTAATATTTCTAGGTAGGTAGCATCTTGGGATGCCTGGGTTTTCCTCCTACAGTTTTCCTTTGTGACCAAAGCAGAAGATGAGGGCCACTTGTCCAATACCCCAGGACTTGGACAAATCTTCCCTTGACCGAAACAGACGGATGACGATTTAGGGTGAGTAATTACTTTCCCCAACTCATTGTAAAACACTGTGTAGGGTACATTTTCTCCAAACATGTTTTAGAGGTTTTAAGTATTTAATGCCTTAACTGTCACCCCGAAAACATCTACATTTTAGCCAAAGAGTCCATGAAGAGACTGGTGTCGTCATGACGATTAAGGAGTTAAGCAAAACACCTATGGCCAGCCCCGCTCCGCACGGTTTCATGTTGGATGAACTGAGGTGATGTGGGGTCCTGGTGGGTGCTGTAGGTCTTGACACATTGATGAACAGCTGTACAGGTCTGAACTCTGCTCACCGCTCTGTGCTCCATCCTGACTAAATCAATGAGGTAACCGGTCAATGTTTTCCCACGTTCAAGCTCTTTCCAAGCCCTTATCTGGCCCAGGCAGTTTAACGGCGACCCCCGCACAGGTAGCTGAAGACACTATAATCCATCTCTCCTAAGCCCAGACAGACTCATTTTATCTCATCACAGCTACCCCTGCCTCCTCCCAATCCACCTTTTCCCCCCTTCTCACCCTGCTTCTCACTTTCAGGTCACTCAAACATCTTCCTCTCCTCGGCTCGCTCTCTCCCTCACAGTTTTAGCTTCTCCTTATCTACGAACTCATCCATTCCCTGCTGTTACATTACTCACCATTTCCTGATCCATCTCCAACACCCCGCTTGTCCTCCCTGCCTCGTTCAAAACCCTTTCTTCTTGCTCCCTGCTCTCGCTGTGAGAGGCTCTCAGGCCCGGCCGCAGGGAACCAGAGCTTTGGCAAAATAAACACACCTACTACTGGCTGTCAATATCTGCTCTGAATAAGAGGTCGAAATGATTGAGACTTCAAGGCATTTTGATACATTTCGAACATCCGGTGGCCTTCGGCCGTAGCATCTGATTACAAAGCGTTTCAGAAAAGCAGCAGCAGAATTTCTACAAATTGAGGTTTTTGTCGCCTTATTTTCAGAATAAATCCTAAATGCATTTGAACTCTTCTAAGTTTTTGTTACAATTTCTCTTTTTTCACTTAAAAAAAAAATCTGAAAATTGTGTTCAGTCCCCCATTCAACTGGATACACCAAAATAAATCCTGCATCGAGAAGTTACCTAATTTGTAGAGTGCACCTCCATCTATCCATTTTCTTTACACCCTTGTCCCTTAGTGGGGTCAGGAGGTGCTGGTGCCGATCTCCAGCTAACGTTCCAGGTGAGAGGCGGGGTACGCCCTGGACAGGTCACCAGTCTGTCGCAAGGCAACACAGAGACTCACACCTAGGGGCAATTTGGAGAGGCCAATTAACCTGATAGTCATGTTTTTGGAATATGGGAGGAAACCAGAGTACCCGGAAAAACCCACGCATGCACAGGGAGAACATGCAAACTCCATGCAGAAAGATCGGGGCTGGGAATTGAACCCAGAACCTTCTTCCTGCAAGGCAACAGCTCTACCAATTGTGCCACTATGCAGCCTGTAGAGTGCACCTGTGCTTAATTTTCTCCCAGTATGAAACTTGACATTATATGAAGTCCTCAGTGGTGTGTTAGAGAATGTTTTGTGTTAGGAGATCTGCATCAGGAAGACAGCAGACAGGTTATGGAGAAAGTTAGGTTTAGGTTATAAAAAAATATATATCCAAAACTTTGGATTCTATGAATGTGACAGTTATTATCTGTGTAGTCTACATATTTGGCTCTGATGGAAGGAATGCAAGAAGAAAGTCAGGCCATGTAGGCAAACACGTGAAACATGGAGTTTTGGTCTGATGAGGGGCAAATTTAACTTTTCTATAACCAATATGCAAAATTGTGTGTGTGGACAGAAATTAACCTCACTTAGACACTTAGAAGCGGCAACATCATTCTTCAGCAGCAACCAGAATGGTGGTCAGAGTTCATGGGAAATGGAGTTAATACAAGGCAATCCTGGAAATTGCCCTCTATTCCAGGATCATCCAGTGTGGATGGTGGATGCCCTGATTTACTCACAATCATGTCAGGTTAGCTGTTGGCTGAAAACAGGTCAGGAGTGATTGGTTGTGTGTGTCTGTGATGGACTACTGACCTGTTCAGGGTGCATCTCACTCCTTTGAACAGACATCGGATGAATGAGTGATATGACAAGACTGAAGGGTTAAGATAAACAATATAATGATTTCACGGTACAAGTCCAGTTCATGACTATAAAGAAATTCGCTACCAAGTGTCACATTTTCAGCAGCCGTCCAACATAAACACACCGTCACGGAACGCACAAGATAAGCCTATAATGTTATTTTAATTATATTCACAAAAGTTGCGGAAGAAATCGATGCATATTTTTGCATACATTTGTTTCACATTGTCATTGAAGAACGTGAATTGCAGGCATATCTAGGAAGATACGCATGTTTGTCAAGACTAATGGAGACAGAAGCCATTTCACAATAATATCCTCATATTTTGCTGAGGCAGGATGTAAAAATATTCAGTTGATCCCATCAATAATAAAAAAAAAGACTGAAAAACAAGTCTTGGTGTAAGTGCCTCCACAGTTTTTTCAGGTGAACAGATAATTTTAAGGAGTGAAGTGAGAAAGAGTTAGAATGAGAGGAATAGAAATTGAGAGCAGGAAGCAGCTTGACAAGAATATGAACAGCAGCAAACAAAGAAGTGGAGAGGCAGGAAGATGGGAGTGAAAGCCATACAGCGAGTCGGCAATGACATTTAGGATTCATTATAAGCTAACCCGTCTGTCTCAATAAGGAAACCCAGCTGTCACTCTGATATACAACAAGGAATGTTTCCTACTGAAGTCTGGTTGTCCGCTGTAATTTGATGTTCAGTCAGTAATATTTATCTGCAGCTTCTCTCCTCGTTCTGTTGTTCGTCGAGGAGGATTTGTAAGTAAGCAACATCGGCTTAGTGGGCAACACAATAGCCAGCAACAACACTCAGGTCATCTGGGGTAAATTATGCTTATTTATTTTTCAAAGAAAATATCCTCCTGAGCATTACACCACCACAATGTTTCGCCCTTACCGTTCAAGCTAAACTTGAGATTCGTCAGATTAAGTTAAATTTTCCACTTGCTATTGTCATGTTTCTGGTGATATTGTGTGAATTGAGGCCTTAGTTGACAGAAATGGCACCTGTGCGGTCCTCTGCTGCTTTAGTTCATCTGCCATGTTTTTGTTCTCCAACCTCAAGACCATTTCCTTTTATAAAACAACTGTTGCTCACTAATATATAGTTTTTTCTGTTTCAGACTATTGTCTATGCATAAACTTTAGAGACGGCTTTCTGCGGAAATTCCAGGGGATCAAAAATATTTTTATATATTCTGATCAGCCTTGTTTAAAGTCCCTTTAATCCTCTTTGTTTCCCTTTCTGATGCTCAGTTTGAACTTCAGCAGGTCGTCTTTACCACGTCTTGATCCCTTGATCCACTGAGTTGCTCCAACGTGATTTACTATTTGCGTTAACAAGGAAAGCAATATTTTTTCATGCAGCAACTTTACATATAATAATAAAAAGACATTTTGAAAAGTTGCTTAAGCTGTGAAAACCCCTGCGTAAAAGAAACAAATTTTATAATGCAAATTGAAACAAAAAAACTCCTCCTCCTTGTTTAGTTCTGGTGTGGGAATTCTGGGAGAGCAGCCTCTGACTCAGGAGTTCATATTTGACTCAGAAAAGTATTTTGGCCAAAGATGATTTAATGCTTTAGAGACCAAAAGCAATCAATTGAATTTTTAAATCGATCCATTTACGCATATTGAACCAGAGGAGTGATTCAGGAGGTGACATGATGCATTTCCCTGGTGTTGGACAGGACTCTGGCAGAAACACTTTGGATCAACTGCTTGTTTTCTTTCTTTTTTTAATACAGAGATTTGTAAATCCAACATATGATATATACAAAATATATTTAATATAAGAATGAAACATGCGCCTGTTTTTCTCTGTCATGTTTTGACAAGGAAGTTTTTATTATGGTAATGTTTTCAATTTGAAAATAAGCTGAATTACCAACAGCTTCTATTTTGATTTGAGGGAAGTTTCTTGTTTATGTTGTGGCCTTTAGTCCCACTGAGTCTAGTTGAGCTCTGATTTATATCTAAAGAAGATATAAGAAAGGAAAAGAAACTGGAGCGGTGTGCTTAAAAAACTGACTGGTGAGTGTAAGTCAGAGTACATTTTGTTCTAACAAGGTCTCTCCAAAAATAACATCACCCAGCGCGCATATTTCCGTCTACGCGACATTAATCGTCTCCCTCCCTCCCTTTCCCCTCACGCTGCTTTAACTCCTGTCCGTAGCCTTGTTGCCTCCCACATTGATGATCGCAATTCTCTTCCTTTTGGTCTCCTTTAAAGATCCTTCCATAAACTCCAAATGGTCCAGAACTCAGCTGCTCGGATTACCACCAGAATGTCGTCATTAATTTTCATCGCACTGCTCCAGTTTTACAGCAGCTCCATTGGCTCCTGGTCAAATTCGGAGTGGACTGCTAAATTCTTCTGCTTACGTTCAAGGTCATCCACAGCCTCTTCCTCTCTTACTTGTCCGATCTTCTTCATGGTGCCATCTTCTCCCGCTTCCACAGATCCTCGTCTGGGGGTCCGTCTCATGGATCCCAGCACCATGGGGGCCTGCTCTCAAACTCTGGAACATTTCTAAAGTTGACACTCTTTCCCTATTTAGATCAGGACTTAAAGCCCACCTCTCCAAGACTGCCTATGGAGCCATGTTGCTTAAATGCATTTCTATGCTATTTGTGAGAGTAAGACAAAGAGCTTCTGTTTGAACGCATAACGTCACATCAGTGATTTGAGCTGTGCGTCCGATGAGCGTAGAGTTGATTAGTCCACTGCTGTCCACTTGAGGGATTTGCCCAAAGGATCTTTGTACAAAGGAAGCAAAAAAAACTACAAATCTCAAATTAGAGAGACGGCACACTTTGCCTAGGGCTACATAGCAGATATGAAGGTGATTCAAAGTTTTTCCTTCCACGTTGTCTGGTGTCAGTCACCCCCAAGCATAAGTCACACTGAGCCCTGCACGACAAGCCTCTGCTGCTTTCCTCGCGTTCACTCATCATCATTCTTCACCTGGGGAGCCGGATCCTGCTATCGATGCAGACGTAATGCGAGAGAAGAGGGAATAGGGGAGATGAAACTTTCATAAGGTGCAACCGTCGGTCTGGGCAACGACAATGAAAATGCAAAGATTGAACTTTTCTTCCAAGACCCGGGGCGGGGTGCTGAGATTACAGGAAGCCTAGAGGTGCAGAGATGAGTCGAGGAAAGGCAGGTGAGGTGGTGGGGGGAGCTGCGGAGGGAAGATAGGCTGGGGAAGTGATAAGAAGAAAGAAATGGATTATCAATAGGCTTCTAATCCCACAGAACCTCGGTGTTTAGAAACCTGAAACATTTAGTCTCTCCCTCTCTTTGTATTCCCCCGTTGGTTTTATTTTTCATCTCAAATTTCCACTTTAGTTGCATTTGCTTCTTCTTTTTTTTACCAGCACACCACCAGCTAGACGTGCAGGATGAAGAACTCTGACCAATCAGAGGCAGGAAGTTTTTTGAAAGCATTATAGGTGGCAGCTGACTCTTTTACACCTCTGCGGTCATTTCCTGCAGGTCTTAACTGTCCTCTTTCGTTTTTAAAGAGCCGCATTCGGAAACACGCAGTCCTGCAACCGGCTCCACGGCTCCTGCTATCCGCATCAGTTTATCTCTGTCTTCCAGGAAATTTGTGGTGCCATATTATGATCGATGGCTTGCTTTCAGAGACGGAGCAGCCCTCGACTGTTCGTTTGTGTCCGTTACACATGGCTAAGGAATGACAGCTGGGACATGGCTTTGCACCACGGCAAGACGAGTTGAGAGTTAGAATTGTCCTTAGTCCCAACAAAATGAAAATAAATAAATAAATAAAAACAATCCCTCAAAACCAAATAACTCAAAAATAATACAAACGCCTTTTGTAAACAGTATGTGCTCTGGACATGTAAATATGTAATGATATTGCATGATCATACAGTGAAATGTTAGCTTAGAATATGTGCATTTACCATACTTTACACTAGGACGCTGGAATATGTATTGTGGAATAATTTTAGAGAGGCTATCTCTGCGCTGTCAGTGGACAGATGCATGCTATCTAAACACAAGGGAGGCTACCAGTTTTTTGTTTTTGACCACCTTGCATTGCAGAATAAATTATTATTTTTATGTTTTATATAGCTGTATAATTTATTGTTTATTAACTTGAACGTTGTTTGGGAATATTGTTACCATTTATTTATTCATTCACCCGTGTATTTCTTTGCTTATTGTTTAGATTACTGAAAAAAACAACATAATTTCTTAGAAACTAAAAGGTCGCAGTGGAATGCAGAGGAGCTTTTTAAACATATAAATCTTCTACATTACCTGCAACCCAAGACCCAATTTATAGTGTTGAAACCGCAGAGGGATTATTCTGGTGCTCCGCCTCAGTCAACAGACCAGCGTTGGGGTTTTGAATTATTAACAAGATTTTAGATGGAGAGTAACAGTTTTATTAAAAAGTTTTACTTCGCAGATTTATTGTTGTTTTCCCTCCGAATAGAAAAAAGAAACGGGCAGAACGACTGAAGACACTGTATGAAGCCGCCGCATTTTTAGTGTTCATTGAGACATCAGAGAATTTCTGACAGCAGCAGGGAGCATCTTGATGCCGGTTTTCTACATTCTGCGGCTGGAGCGGCTGTTGTTGTGTCATCACATCATCATCTTCATGAAACATAGAGAAGAGAAAACCGGCTGCAGCAGGATCCAGTCGGCCCGCAGTACTCAGATCTTTCTGACGGACTGAGTCAGAGGCAGCGCAGAGCTCCACCTTAAAACCCTGAAACATTCACACCTTCATGTTGGGGAACTTGTATTTTTAAATAATAATATAACATGTAATGTAATACTGTAGTTCTGCACAACTGCATTCAGTTTGTTTAGACACTAAGTAGATTTTTTATTCAAATTGTTTTTTTTTTTACATATGTAAAATCTAAATATCTGCAGACTTTATAGACAGTTGTGTAAAATGCAGATGGTAAATGCATGAATTCCCTTAACAGAATACGTTTTCTGTAATGCAGTCGGAACAGAAATGATTCACCACCAATGCATGCATACCAAACCAAATAAACAAATGTGCATATGCATTATGACAACTCCTGCAGATTTTGCATTTGCCCCAGCTGAATGCAAACCACACCTCTCTGAAAAACCTACAGACATTTCCCAGTGCAACCGGGGGTTTACAGTCCATCTCTCTTCTTCTTGGTTATGATGCTCTCTCGTTGAATTCCCAATCATCCGGCTAACACATGTAGCCTATCCCTGAGCACTCACCTCCTCCACCTGACAACACAACAAGCAAAGACGAGGAAGGAGCGAGAGGAGGGCCAACGGGGAAGGTTGATCTTCCTCTGGAGTGTGTGACTGACATTTAAAAAGCAGAGCCTCCAGTTTTCATGCCCAGCATCCCTCAGACTCTGCCTGGCCTTCACATGCGGAGATGAAATGCGTCTGGATTCTTTAGATGTAGCTTACTGTTTCCTCAGTTCCTCTGAGATATAAGACGCTTTAGAGGGATGGGATTTAATGAATAAATCTGTAAAAAAAATGAAATCACTTTTTTTTTCTTTTAAACTGGCCTCGGCTCAGTTTGTTTATGCAGACGTTGCAGACTTCAGCATGGAATCATCTAATGACTCTCTAGGCGTCAAAGGTCTGCAGCTTTTTAGTTTTATTTATTGTTTCTGGTGCACACATTCATTCGCTGCTCTGACATTTGCTTTTTGTCAGAGTTGGCTCTGACATTTCTCAGTCTGCGGCCATTTAGTGCTGTGTAGGTGGAGAAAGCAGCAGTGATAAAGATAACTGGCTAGATTCAGAAAGCAGTCAAAAACAAAATGTGGCTGCATGTCCTCGTCAGATAGTAACGATGCTCGAATAGGGCACCAATCCTAGACCTTTCCCTCATTTTATTACATTGCAACTGAAAACGTACACTATGCTTCACTTTTTCAAGAGCTATGTCCACTTCAGACTGGGACGACAGTTCATTTCTCAGCAGAAAACAAACCAAAGTTCACGGCCTGGATCTGAAAAAGAAAAAAACCTAGTGCACAGACATCTCCCATCCAACCTGATGGAGCTGGAAAAGAACGACGAAGGAGAATGGGCGACAATGCCTAAAGACGTATGTGCCGAGCTGGAGGCATCAGACTCAAAAAGACTTGAGGCTGAAACTGATGCTGAAGGTCGATCAACGAAATAATCAAGGGCTGCGGATACTTACATAAGTGTGATCTGTTGGTTTTCTGTTTTTAGTAAATTTGTAGGAATCTCAAAACATGTTGTTCCTTTTGAAGAAAGGGATTCACTTATGCAATTTATAATAAGGAGCATGATGCTGCCACCACTATATTTTATGTTGAGTCTGGTGTGTTCAGGCTGATGTGGTCATGTTGTGTTGGCTTGAGTTCTTCTTACAGCTTTGTTTTATCGACAGTTTTCTTTTTGCCAATCCTATATTAATGGCCGACCGATATCTGTCCTCAGGAAACAATCTCCTGTTGGATGACCTTTGAAAGCAAGTTGTTTGACTGGGCTTCATTTTGCGGAATCAGAGTAAAGCAGGCTAAATACAAATGCTAATTATTTGCAGGAGGATGTTGAAACCCACTGAATATTTTTCCTTCCTCTTTGCAAACATGCATTACTCTGATTTCACACAAAACCCCAAAGAAAACATACAGAAGTTTGTGATTGTAACACAATAAAAAGTTAAAAGGTTCATGTACCGCGGATACGTTTGTAGGGGAGTATACTGTATATTTAATGGATATGACTTCAGGCAATATCAATTTAACTTGGTGTATATGGTGGCTTTTAGATTGCAGATTATTTGTTTAACATTTCATGACAAAAAATGCAGACTAGTTTCTTATTTTATCGGAATTACTGAAAAAATGTGATGGGAAATATGCGTCTGTTTTTGCAATCACAGATGGACAGGTGTATATAAATGTTGCAGACAGACCAAACCTACATGTTTCTCTCGCTACATGTGAGTGGAGCGTATGTGTTTGCAAGGCGTTGTTGCTGAGGGCACAAAATCAAAGAGAAAGGAAAACAATACCGGCTTTTCTCCTCAATCCGTCCCCTGGTGACTCCCAGAGACCTGCTTCTACAGATCTACCAGCCCCCCTCCCAATATTTTCCTTCTTATTTCTACCATTTTTTCCCATTTTCTCTGTCCAGTCTTGTTTTTCTCAGTGTTGCACAGAGCATACTGCGGGAGGAATGTGCAGTTCTCCGTATATCCTGTACGTTGAGTCACAAACTCAAAATGTTTTGTGCAAGAAGTTAACTAAAACTGGTTTCTTAACTTATTATGCGATTCTCTCAGGCAACTATGATCCGATGTAAATTCTGGAGAAACAGAACTCTGTATTGTGCTAAACATTATTCCTCACTTTCCAATATTTGCATCCTCTACAACATGTTGTAGAGGATGCTGCAGCATGAATTATAAAGAGGATGAATTAGAAGAAGGATGGAAAACATCCTTGTGGACGGGCCGGTTCCTGTCCAGACATTAGCGCTAGTCCACGCCGAATCCAGACTGATTACACACTACATTTACCTTCATTCAGTTTGGCACTCTGTTCATTTCTCAAAGAGGAAGCTGTGGGGTGTAATTGCAGTTTGAGGGATGTTTGTGTCATTAGCTCCGTTCAAAATAGGCTCCAAATAAAAATAAAACACACACACACACACACACACACACACACACACACACACACACACACACACACACACACACAGCAACACTCACCAACCTTCCTTAAAAGATGCAGCTGGCAATTTTATCAGAAACAGTTACAGGTAATAGTTAGATATAGCTTAGATATAATTCAAGTTCAATTCTTAAGATTAGGCTTTTTACCTCTGCAGTGTTTGTAAAACTGTTTTGCTCTTTTACAAATATATGATGATCAACAAAATTGGTCTTTTTTTGACAAAAATTGTTACAAAAAAACAATGATAGTGCATTTGTTGTCATGTGCAGTTTTGGATGTCCAGTCCAGACAGTATATTATAAGATAATATGTTAGACATGTTATAATATGTTACAATATGTTATGATGGCTGAAAAGTTCAATTTTGGTCTAATCAGACTAAAGAACTGTCCCACATGCCATTTAGCAAACTCTGATCTAGCTTAGATCTGAGTTTTCTACAACAGTGGCTTTCTCATTGTCTCTCTCCCATAAAGCTTTACACATGGGCCATATTCCTTTCATTTCTTGATGGTGCAATTGACTGAACTGCAGGGGATGTATCAGTGCTTTAGAAATGTTTTTTATCCATCCCCTGCCTTATACTTAGCAATAAAATTTAGTCTGATTTGTTTGGAGTGTTATTTTGCCTTTATGCTATAAGAGAAAACATTGAATAGTGGAGAACCTTCCCAGGAGTGGACAGCTTACCAAAATTACCACAAGGGCGTGTCTACGTCTCATCCAAAGGCCACAAACACAGCATCTCAAGCCCAAAAAGCCTCAGTTAAAGTCAGTTCCCATCATTCAACAAGAGTCGGACATAAATGGCCTCCACAGGAGAATTCAAGCAATCTTCATGAGCCCCAAGATTTTTGAGAAAACATTTAGTCGACTAACAATAAAGAAGTAGAACTTTACGAAAGGTTTGCTTCCTGTTACATGGAACTAACAGAGCATTTCAGGGGAAAAAAAGACATTACAGTGTTGGAAGGGTTATGATCCAGGACTGCGTAACTGCTTCAGGACCTAGATGGCTGGTTCTGATCAGTGAAGCCATAAATCCTGCTCTCTACCAGCCATCCTTTTCTGACCTTAAGCTGAAGTGCACTCAGGCTGTGAAGCAGCACAATGATCTAAAGCACACCACCATCGCTTTTCAGAACACTCGTGCTTTGCTGAATATTTCTAATATTAAATATGTCCCAGCTCCCTGACAAATGTGGCTGCTGGTTGTCTGTAATTGAGATTGTTGGGTAACTAAGACTTTTAGAGCTTGTAACAGTAAAACTAGAGGATTTTTGAGGAAAGAAAAAATTATTTGTGCCCATTTCTGCTGAACAAAGACTAAACATTTTCCGGTTGGATAAAATTTTCTCCCAGGACTTCCCTGCTTCATTCATCTTTCCATCAGCTCTGACATTTACATTCATGTTTGGTTTCCTGGACCACGGCGCAGAGGAGACTCATAGAACATTAAGCAGTTTATTTACAATATTTGTGGCATGAAAATAGAGTCCATTAATCAGATACCCTTTATTACGGAAGAACAGAGGATCTGTTTGAAGAGGGAAGGAGAATATGAACTCGAAAACTGGAGGTTGTGCTTATAACAAGCAAGGAAAAAATCAGTCGCAAGGAGATGCATGAGGTGAAGTAATGCAGGCAGGTTTAGGTTTCTTGAGGATGTTTCCAGGGCTGCTCAGGATGATCGCGTGAATTAGTTAGTTTTTCCACGAGAGTATACATGAAGGAGCGAATACTTGAGAAATCCAACTTTGAACCAAGGAAGCAGCAATAAAGCCAACCTGGGAGGCACGGGGAACACAGGGAGTTAGAAGCATGTATAAATGATCATAGAGATTCTAGGAGGCTCGACTCTACCACCAATGTGGGAAGACCGAGACTTCGGCTGACGATCAGGCTCAGACTGGCCGTCGGTAGCTTGGCCAGCTACCTGCAGACTGATGAGTGCAACTGCAGTGAGAGGTGAGAGGTTCCTGATCTCTCAAGATGGTGAAAGCTCTGCTACACGGGATGAAACTCATGAATAGGTGCATAAAGGGTCATGACACTGACCGGTTTCCCCATGGAAGAAAGGCATCCCCCACAGCATGACGCTTGCTTCACCATGTTTCACAGCAGAGTTGATTTTGTATGTAGTTTTTCTGTGCAGTTTTGCATTTTAGACAAAACACTTTGATTTTGATCTTATGCATCATTTCCTTTTCCTACGCTCCTGTTTTTTTTTTTCTTTTTTCTTTTGCTTGTTTAGGTTTGCATGCAGGCAACACAGCAAATACGTTTGGTGAAATGTCTCTACAAAAGATTCACAGCACAAAATTTTGCAGATAATTTTATTTATGACTTTTTTAATCTGAATTTTAAAATCCCTGACTTTTTTTTTTTTGTTTTGTTTTTTTCCACAACACCGAACTGCTCACAGTGATGTTGTGCACCCAGTGCATGGTGTGAAGCGCCTTCAGAGAACAAATTTGTTTCCTGCATGTTTTAGTAGTTGTTGTTTTTTTACGCTTTGTAAACTACATGATACTCCTGAATATTACATCTGACAGCAGAATGCATTTAATCTATTCTAGCTGAATGCTGCAGTTGTTCTGTCACATGTGATTGTTAACATGCTGCTTGTTACGGTGGAGACATATAGGATATCTCCTTTTGTAGTAATTCCTCTGTTGTAGATGTCCTAATATTATCCGTGCTTCTGTTGGACAAAATGTGTAAAAATGCATCAGGACTTTTTAATGTCTATGTTTGCTCCAAAAGCTTTGCTTCTTTTAATTATTTGCCGGTTTGAAATGCAAAAGATTACAAAATGATGTGGATCAGTTTCTTACCCTCTATGTTGAAGACCACCAACCAAGAAAAAGATTGTTGCATTAATGAGGAAGTCAACCCCAGAATCGTGCAGCTGGAATCGCTCCCAAAATAAGCACGACGCAATCAAAAGTACAAATTTTAGTCTACATTTCAAAGACTCCTGCATCGGTTCTTCCACACTACATATTCTGTTGGCAGCTTGCGAAGACATGGCATTCTGCATCAACCCTCTTCTTGCCGGTCTGTGCCTGTGTCCTTAAACAGTGTTTTTTTTTTGGCACGTATTTGCAGCCAGTATTTGTTAAATGTGTGCCGTTGTACAATTTGAGCTGCGGTTTGCTGTGTTCTGAAATGTTAATCAGCTCCGACAACAGGACCAACCGTGTCCGGGGGATGTAGGCTAAGGACAGAAGGACCTTGACGGCGGGACGATGCGTCCACCCACACTAACTAGTCAGCCTCTTTTCACCGCGTGACTGTCAAGACAATTATGATTGTGCCTGTTGTGCTGAATCTGATAAATACAGCTCAGGGGAGACAAATTCTTCAAATGCTGACAAGTGTTTACAGTGGAGGCTGAGAAACAGCGTTCAGACTTCAACAGGTGATGAAAGAGTTGAATTTCTCACATGAAATGAATTGAAGGCAAAAGGAAAATAATGCAAATTTTGACTAATTGAGTACTGAGTCAGAGAACAGCATGCGGTGCTTGCACTAGCCTTTGTCATGTTACAACATGTATTTTGTTAGCATTTAACAAGACAGACCAATACATAATAGAGTATAAATGTGCAGTGGTGGAACATTTATACACCTTTTTTTTTTTACAAGAAAAAAACTGAAATTGGTGGTATGCATTCTATTCAACATCTTTACTCTGATACTCTAAATCATTCCATTATACACCTGTCTTTATATTTAAGGTTGTTGCCATGCTTTAGGCTGGACCTTCATCTCATTGTCAAGATTTTTGTAATCTCCAAAAAGAAAGATTTTTTTCCAGGATTGAGTCATTTCTTCAACCTTTGCTGTGTTTCCTACACATTACAGTTTAATAATGCTTCGCTCCAACCATGTTTTAGCACTATATGCTGCAACGCTGATCCCTGGTAGGCGAATAACTCATCGCTTGCATTTGCTGGCTGGCCGTTGCGCTCTCTGTTGTGTCTGCCCGCTGCCAGATCATCTGTAGCCTTTTGTCTCAGCATTCCATCACTGTTTTTTTCGTATCTAAAGAGCCTTGGTGTGTTTTTCTCCTCAGCCTCTCGTCCCTTTTGGACTTTGTTCATCTGTTTGTACCAAGTAGATAATCAAGTTTCTGCTCGTCTTGTGTGTTTTCAGCATCACCCTCACCAGTCTGTGAGCGCAAGATTCTTTGTTTTGTTCAACTCTTTGCTTTCCCTAGAGCAAGCAGAGTTTTTGGTTGGGATTTTTGGCTTGCTCTGATGTCATTATACTCTTGTATTGGGTTATTTCTCAGATCTCAGACTGAGTATATCAGCTCGCAACCCTCTCTTTTCGTTTCCCTTCAGAACATCAATCCTTCACTTAGCTCAAGAAAATACCCTCTTCAGCGCTGCATCTGCTGTAATTCACATCTTATTCTTAAAGCTAACCTGTAACCCAAAAACAGCACTTCTTCTGATGAGGCGCAAGCTTTGAGCCCCATGAGGAGCTGTATTATATATTGGTCCCCACAATATAGTATATGTCAGGAAGATGTCGGGTTTTTTTTTACACTGCATCAAATATAAGGCCACACACAGTGTATGTCTTTCTATCTTCACAAAGACACCTTAATCTTAAATCTAACCCCTAACCTTAAAAAATGGGACATCCCACATTAAAACCCAGCTTTGGCCCTCATAACACTCTTCAATCTTCAGAAGATTAGTGCATATGCCAGAGAACATTGTGCTGTCCTGTGAAAACACACACCTGAACTCCTGTGGATTAAATCCAACTCTTAATTAATGCATAATAGATCCATGCCCCTTGCTAATGTCGAGCCAACTCACGCACTGAACGTCTCCTCGAGTAATTTTAGCGGCGTAACACGAGGTAGAGCTTAGGACCGTGTTTGTCAGGTCAGTTTGCATCACAAAATCACATGCATCAGCTGTAATAGCTCTCATTTATCACAATCCTCACTGAGGAAGACCCACCTTATCCGTGCAGAGCTTTTCTGCCAAAGACTTATTACTTGTTGTCAGTGGAAAGGGGCACTTCATAGATTAGATTCATTACTGACCTCATCAAGCGTACAAAGAAAACAAACTGGGCAAAAATGTAAAATGTTTATCACTTGTTGACACGTGCCCCATTTTCCACTCCCGCTCGTTTCGCTCTTAATTTGAAGAATCGTCAACCGCAGTCGAGCCGCGGGAATCTTAAGAGAGGTAAGAGCGAGCGGACGTTAGCTTGTATCTGGGAAAACAAATCAATAAGCTCCGCGCCTTTTTTTGTTGTTGTTGTTTTTTTTTTTTCCATTACCAAGACAGAAAAGTAAACCGCCGGCACCAACAGCGGGATCACAGCAGCGGTCACAGATTGTTGTGAGGGGTGGAGCAGGAGGAGCAAAACTAAATGAATTCCTGAGTTTATGTGAGAGCAGCAAACAATTACTCCAACACTCTATTGATTGAGGACTGGGTGGGAGGGAGACAATAAGGGGGTTTAATGCTGAATTCAGCAGAGCCTTCTAGTTCACAGCCACCAGTGCGCCGCCAAACACATCAGAAAAGTTTGACCTTTTGACTTAAGAGGAAAGACTAAAAACCGATGCCATTTTCTGTTCCACTTTCAAAGCCAAAAGGTGTTTGTTATTATATGGGTGTAAGATTGCTCTGATGAAATGCCAGAAACTTGCGGTTGGATAAAAAACAAACGGAGCAGGATCAATAATTTTAGAAGCTTTTTTTCTGCCATTAACCTAACCAGTACAACTGAAACACAAGTAAAAATCTCTTACGGGAAAATAAAAGAATAAAATGATCTGAGTGTACATTATGAGCCTATCGTTACGGCACATCTTGACTTGTCTCTGTCACTTTGGAGCATTTCTTGAGTCATCCTGGATATTTTCGAAACGGTAAGCACATTTCTCAAAACAATTTGTACAAACTGGAAAACCCCATGGATAGATCACATCATAATTCCTTGTCTGTAAAACACAAACCAGCATCCAAAAAAAAAAATCCTGCTTTTCTCATTCTGACCAAACAGTTTTCATACCCATTCCCCAAACATAAGAACATGGGATATTGTTTTCACATGCCCTCCACAGCCAGTATGTGCCAGAAATTTCTGCAGCTCTCTGGCTGTTGGCTTTGTACAGCTTCCTTGGCCAGTTTTCTTCTAATCATTGCTTTTATTTTGGAGGGACAGTTCTAGCCAATATCACTTGGTAATCTCTTTTCAAAGCTCTCCAATGCAAATCTAATGCCTTAAAAAATCCTTTTATCATTCTCCTAATGGCGATGTCTTGACAAACAGATCCATTGAGAATGGACAAAACAATCAGGCATGTTGTTATTGAGTTGCAAAGGTTATAGGTCACATGCAAGATGGAAAAAGTTCTGAAATAAAATATACTGGTCTTACTGTTACACATCACAGAAACCCGACGTTTCAACACGGGTGTCCAATGTATGTACTACAAATGTCACAATGTGGCCAATTGAACTCTGAGAGTTTTGCATTTTGATTTCAAATATAAGACGTGTATTCAATTATCTTGATAACAGAGCACAGCTAATATAGCAAAAAGCAGAAAAAGCTTAACTGGAGGATTCAAATTATAAACCTTACTTGTTGATTAAGTTGTTGTGTGACTATGACTGTGATTTAGGTGTACTATATGAAGTTGTTTGTGTTGTCGCTGCCACTCTACAAAAGGTCATTGCTAATCAGCCGAACCAGTAGGAGAGCATAATCTCTTTCAACCTACGCAACTGAGAGCTGCTGTGAGGGCTGCTGCAGACAGAATAGCCTCTCTCCATCATTACTTTCCTCCGTCTCACCTTTTTTTCTTTTTTTTTAAATATAAATATATGTGTAATCAGTCTCTTGCTTTCTCTCTAAATTAAACCTGGGGTTGCTATTTTTACCTGACTAACGAGGTGTCGGTCACAGAAGATGCAGAGAAACGCTCCCTGAGATCAGCGGTAAAGACGGTTCTTGTGTTATGCCTGCCTGCGCGGGCAGGCATAACGCGGGAGAAGGTGTCGAGAGCGAGAGCCGACAGCGGTTAGCAAAACTCTTAGCCTTGAAACAAATGAAAAGAGCTGGCCTGGAGCTGAATGTCTAAATGACAGATGTGCTGTTTCGCTTTAAACGAGACACAGTTAGACTCTTTGAAAAGTCAAACATGCACAAAGGCTTTCATATAAATATAGAGAGAACCTGGAATGCACTGAGCTGTGTGAACTAGTCCTCCCCTCTTGCAATGTTAACTTCCCCCAGAGGTGTCTAATATTTGCATAAGCGTCGTGTCATCTGTCTTCTAAACTTGTTCCCCCTTACTTTGTGTCTGCTCTTTGTGCTAAGCTGACTCACACCTGGCTGTAGCTTTACGTTTTAGGTGGCATTAAAATTAAATGTCACTTCAAAAGGTTTAACTGAACACCTGTCATAACAGAGCATCCATGTTTCAAAAAATATATATCTTTATTTAGTGACAAACAAGCCTTGTTTGTCACTAAATAAACAAGGCTTCTCAGAAGAAATGATGCTCGCTCGACCTTGAGCAGCTTCCACACACTAATGGTTATAATTTAAGAGTTCTTGTTCTTTTTAATGTGTGGCAAATATTATGCAATTTATGACAATAATTTAATTTATATATTACATTATATTATACAACATTATGTTACATTATAGGACGATGGTGGCAATGGTGCTAGATGTTCGTTCTGTAATCGACAGGTTGCCGGGTTGATCCCCGATATGTCCGTCTCTGTGGTTGAAGTCTCTTCAACTATCTTGCTTTGCTGACCTCTGCCAGTCTGTCGAAAGGCAGCTGTGGGTACAATCCAGTATCTTGCCGCCATCAACGTGTCAATGTGTGCTTGAATGGGTGAAGGGCTGAATGGACTGTGTAGAGCTTCGGGGTCCTCTGAGTTTGATACAGATACATCCATCCCTCCATTTTCTGACACACTTATCCCCTGTGGGGTCACCAGAGGTGCTGGTGCCTGTCTTCAGCCGTGAACAGGTGAGAGGCGAGGTACACCCTGGACAGGTTGCCAGTCCAAGTACAGGCCATTTACTATTTACCGTATAGTATATTGCCTTGCTCTCTGTAACTTGTTAAAGAGATAGGCACAAGTCACCACACCACCCTGTTATATAACTGGATGTCTTGACATTGCTGACATGTACATGTCCAAAATTAACTCAACAAATTTTTTATGGGGTATAAGCTACAAAATACAAAGTCTATGTGCTTAAAAAGAAGCATATAGTGCCATGTTATAGCAAATGTGCTACCTTCTATTGTTATAAACAAACCCTGTATACCAAACATAACTTAAAAGACATTTGCCCTCACAATGTGATGCCTTAAAATAAGCTTGTCTCTTTAATGGTGGGAGAAAACTCCAAATCACTGGCACTCTCTGCATGAGATCAGCTCAGGGATTTTAAATCCTGGTGTACCCTGGCCCATCCCTGGAGGCAACATGCTACACCCCATGCTGCCCTTGCTGATGAGCAACGGATTCATTTAATGAGACAAAAAGAGCTTCCCACTTATTTCCTCTATAGCATTTTACAGCCAATTATGATAAGCAGTGCAGTGCAAAACGCATTTCAACAAGTATTGGCACCTAATTGCTGGGTCTCCTTATTTTCTTCCGGAGCTCCTTCAATTATTGTTTACCTTCTGTCTGTTCTGATGTTGTCCAATAACAAAAACGAGGCGTTTAAAGCATCTCGTGACTTTTAGATGCCAATTAATCTGCCAGCTTTAGCAGTAAGGACAAAGCAGGACACTCCCAGAAGTCCACCGATCTTTCCCCAGTGAGAAAGAACAATTTTGGCAGGCAGATCAAAGACCTGCACAGGGTAAGCCAGGTGGTTTTAATGCTGCGCCTGACAGGTGTAACCCAAGACAAGCTGTCTGTAAGGCAATATCTCAGCTGAAGTTGTTCTAAAAATATAACATTTTACACAAATTTTATTTTTTACTAAACTCCAGTGGGAATTTTTAAACCACAAATATACACTGAAATACAGCATCAAACTAGTCACAGATACACATTTTACATGCATGACGTGTTTCCATTTTCCAAAAAGAAAATGTACTTGTAGTCGGACCTTGAAGGGGTAAAAGGAAACTCAGTATCCTAAGTATAACTGACAGGGAGATCTCACACAACCTTTGTGAAATAAACAATTGACTTTCATGTCTTTCATGTCAATTCACAAGTTGCCGTTTAGTCAGAAGACGTCGGTGCAGACCTGTTTAAAGCGTGTGTTATCATTCGACCACTCAGCAAAAACCCAGAGGGAATTGGATCTGGCAGAGATAAATTATTCATTGGCTTAATGAGGGCACACAGTGCTGGACATGGTCCATGAAATGGTGTCTTCCATGGACAGGAAGCTCACCGAGGGACGTGGGACAAACAGAATAGCTCCAAGGTGATTGAATTACAGTATTAATAGACATGAAGCAACAGAGAGCTGTATCAATTCCCCCCAAAATGTGAAGTGCTACTGACAGGTTACGGGTCACATGACATCTGCAAAGTCTGGCTCAGAAACAAGAAGGCTGCAGCAGAAGATGCTCTCTTTCATTTGGATATATTCTCTCACTGCAACAATTAAGGTCAGAGGGATTTACAACACATTTTAAATGAAAAATATCAAATTTATCTTCATTTGTGGCAATCAGGCATTTTAAAACATCCATCAGGATTCATCTTTTTTTTTTTTTACATTTTCAAATTCAAGATGTTTCCAGACTCAAAATTTTAAACATCTAATTTAATTTCCTGACCATTAATGTAACATTACTGTAATATGATTTGGTTTGATTCTTCTTAGTCTCTTTTTTAAGTGTTGTGGGTTTATTGCTGGTGTGATATGAGAGATTATGACCTCTTGTCCAATGTATTCAATGTATGGTGTTCATATAACAAGACATCTAGTCCCATTTGTTTTATTGACTTTCTTAGTATTTCTATTTTTTTTGTTGCTGATCTGTGTTTCATAGGTGTTTGTGTCTTGTTGGACTCGCCTTAGTTTATCCCTGTATCTTGATCACTTCAGGTGTTTAAAGTGCTAAATAAAGATTGATTGGTTAATTGATTGATTGACTGATTATATCGTAAGATCTCTACCTGATTAGAAACTGTGTAGAAACCCTGCATTATGTTTCTTACCTTACTCCGATGCTGTGGTGCAGTGAATGCAGAACTGATGCCCAGCTGCCTCTGAAGGTTTGAGCTGAACCATTTAATGTCACTGAATTTGCATAAATCAGCCACTATTATATGAATTTGTCAATATGTGCACAGTTCACAGATGTGAACCCAGGCATGGCTGTACTTCAGAAGCTGGTTCAAAAGGTCAGTGGAGCAATCAGAAGAACATATCAAAACAATTGAGAGCTACCTGACCATGAAGTTATGGCTTGATGTGCTTGTGCCCCATGTCATTTAATTTTAGACCAGCAAGGATTTTTTTTTATTTTTTCTCCCTCACAGCTTTCCCAGAGTTTGTCACAACAACCTTGAGTTGTCATACATGTTTTTGAACCAAGAAATCCTGAGATTTCTTATCCAGTATTATCAGAATGAATGAGACAAATTAAGTGTTTTACAGACATCTGATGACTGACTCTATGACATTTTGTTATAAAAAATATTTACTTCTACTGTGTGTATCATCTGAATAGTGTAACTGAGCATGATGATATAATAATCGGGCTTCACTAAGTTTACAATTTATGCAAAAAAAAAAAAGACTACAACCTGATTCGTCGTCACTCTCTTTGCACATAGATAATTTCCATCCAGAGTTCACGTGTTTTTAGGATAAACAGTTCAACTTCAGTTTGCTGCTATATGACTCTAAACCGTGTGGTGGTGAATTCTTTTGATCCGCTTCTCTTTGCCTTTAATCACTCTGGCCAAAGACCTCCACATAAACTGCATTTGTCCTTTGCATTTGTTATCAAAATCAACTCCGAATCCTTCAGATGTTTCCACACTTCCTCTCAAAGCCCCTTTCTTAATGATGAAGCACTTTGATATTTTTCTATAGCGTCCGCTGCTTTGAAGGATCAAGTATCATTCTTTGAAGATCCTGTGCGAGTTTGTTTGGAGGGGCTTTGATTGCTGAGTGTTACTGCGAGGGCCCGGAGTGATCAAACTGCAGACATGCTGAAGATTCCTCTTCGTCTCACCTCACAAGCAAATTAGTATCTAAAGAGGGTCGTGGAGTTTGATTTAACGTTTTTGACTTTTATGTGTGTATAGAAAAGAACAGAGTGAGAAACAAATGCTTTGCTTGCAGTTTGGCCAAGAGGAACTTTTCTTTCTTTATTTCTTTCTTTCTTTATAAATCAAACTCAGGATCTGTAGAGTCTAACAACACAAAAAATTATGGTTTGCAGCTAAACCATAAATCTAAAAACACAATCAGCTCCATTATTGTGAATATGAGCCACTTGCAAAATCTTGTAAGTGAAAAATAGTCATCTAACAGTGATGTGTAGCTGTAACATTGCTGAAAACCATCAAAAGTCAGTAACTGGATTGTTCAAATGATATCTGCCCCTCTATGCACTTTTCAAGTTTCTTCTGGGTGATTATAAAAGGCAAACAGCATAGTATTGTCAACAGCTTTTCCTCTACAGTCTGGGCGACTATGGCTCTGTGGGTAGAGTCGTCTTGTGATCAGAAGGTCGTAGGTTTCCAGCGTCCTCCTGCTGCACGTTGATGTGCCCCTGGGCAAGGCACCCAACCCCAATTTGCCTACCAAGCCATGTATAAATGTGTGAGTGCAAATGGGTGAATGTGACTCTAGTGTAAAGTGCTTTGAGTGGTCAAAAATGAGTGGATAAAGTGCTATATAAGTTCAGTCCATTTACACACTACAGACTTCATCATAATTGTACAGATGTTCCATAAGCACCTAAAAGTTTGTGTTTTTGTGAAGTAGAATTAAAAGAAATAATAATTCATCTGCCCCCTATGTTCTATGACACAGAGCAAAAGGCAAACATAATATATTTGCAGACAGGCTTTAAAAATATACTTTTTAAGTGAACAGATTAGCAACAATTATCGATGTCACGCCACAAATTAAATCAAGTAACTATAAACCTTGCCACAACTTTTACTTTGTTATGCTTCGATGTTTTTCTTTATATTTCTGTCAATTTTCTGCTGTGAGTCATCTGTCATTTTGAACACCACTTTTTTGAACACTGACTGAGGCAACCGAAGCCTTAATTGTGGCAAGCGAGGCTGGCAGAGCTGTGGAGTGCAGTGCTCCATTTGTGGATAATAACTCTCAGCATGGTTTGCTGGTGTGGATTTGTAACCCTCTCCAGACCCACGGATGTCTTTGAGGAAGGATTCTTGTTGTTTCCTGTTTTTGAATGTTATTGGATCAACATCATTTGTTGATTTTTTTATTTATATATTTTATCTATTTCATGCTGTCAGACAGGTGGTTTTTTGTCTTTTTGGTAATGTCTCGGTTCCTCAGATCGGGACAAGCTGAAGGTGAAGTATACAATGTGGTTAGTCACCGTGCCGATGCTTGAAAACCAAAGTTCAGAAACATTCCACTCATTAAACTTAACTTAAGTTATTTTACAAAGAAAAAGTGTCAAAAATGTGAACCTCAAAATGTGCTAAACCAGGATACCCCAAAAACTAGCAGCTGCAATCAAAGCGTAAGGCAGTTCTACACAGACGCATCATTCCCCTTTGCCTCATTTTCCTTCCACTTCATTTAAAAGGGGACGTCGATGCTTCTGTGTTATTCTTTCTGGGCATTGATGTTGTACCACTCTGTCGCTGCGCAAACAAAGAAATCCCACATTCAGTCACCACCTTGATGTTCGTGCATGTTTCCACATCTTTCATTGGTCTTTAGTCGTGAGAACGTGATGTTTTGCAGTTTGTTGCAATTTTCCCGTGGCTGACTTTACTTTTCCTTATCCATTTGCCCTTTTAAAGCTTCAGCCTCGACATGTACTGGCTGGTCTGTTTTCCCTGGTGGTGATTCAAGCTTTGTACCTGATAAGAAGTGCTGCACTCCTCTAGGGCAAACTGTGATGTTAGAGCTGCTTAGCTCCCCAGGATTTGAACATTTCTCCAGAATTCACCATCACATTTACACATACAGGCAAGAAGTGTGAAAAAAATGTAAGATTTCTGATCCACACGTTCCCAGATCAGTTTTGAAACCAGAGAATCTGCTCATCTACCTCTATTAACCTCACAGTTATGAATTCATTTCATTTCGCGTTCTGTCAATCTTTTAAGAAACCTTTCTCAAAGCCATCTCCACTAGTTACCGTTGCTATGCCAGGCAAGCATTTGAGTTCTCTGTGGCTCACTTATGCAAAATGCAGCCATCAGTGTCAGATTCAACACTTGGTCTTAAATGATTATTCAAAGGGAATTAAAGAGAGAATAACAACCCATACTTCAAAAATAAGTTGTTTTCTTTTAAGTCTAACACTATAATTTATTTAGTTAACCCATTCTTTACTTGAGTGTTTTACGTAAAGGAGTCCCACAGTTTGGCCATATGGTGTTTATAATAATGCTTTCCTGTCATATTTTAAAAGCGAGCTGAACTGAAACTAATCAATTAATATTAGCTTAGAATAGTAGCTTTACCCACTGAGTCCCGCAGAAAATCATTTCAAAGGTTTTGATCAAATATATTATTCAATTGAACAATTAGCTTCATCATGATTGCAAGGCTACAAATAGTAGGCTTGTTAACAAATAGATTTGATTCTTTCTGATGTGATGTGATAAAAGCATTTGCACCCTTCTGTATTTTTTAAACTTCTTTGTCACTTTAAATGTTTCACTTTTGAAGATTTCAAAGCCATTTGTAATTGTTTTTAGTACTTTTTTTATTTTTTACAAATTTCTTGCAAATTGTATCTTACTTTCTTCTTTGATTACTATGTGTTGAATTTCGTCCTGTGTTTTTATTGTGCTTTTCTGTCAAACTTAGTCAGGTTTAAGTTCACAATCACACATTTTGGTAAACCATTTAAACATTTCATACCAAAACTTAGGGGAGTTCCAGAAAAGGTGAGGAAGGAAGCTGCTGCAGACTTGCATTGATCATATAGGGATAGTAGTAGGAGGGATTTTCACTAATTTGGTCCATGAATTATCTTCAACAGGATTAATAGATCAGATTCTGCTGAAGCCCTCAATAGTTTCAGCAATCTGTGCACCCAGTCTTCTGTCTCCTAATAATTACGGGTCACATTTAGTCTCGGAGAATAACATAGCGAAATTTGTAATCAAATGTTTTGAGTTTGGCAGGCCCATTAACGGTATGCAACACCATTTGTTTCCCAGAACATGTTCAGTAATTTAAAGTGATCAACATAGTTCTTAATTTCTAAATACTTAAAAAAAAATGTGCTGAAAGAACAGAAAACTTTTTTTTGCCAGGTCTCCTTTGAGGGAGAGATTTCAATCTCAGTCAGATATTTCCTAAATAAATTAGTTTTAATTAAAATGGACTTTTAATTAAAGAGACTTTTCCAAATACTTGTTATCCACAAGTCAGATATAAAGCAGCTGTTAGGCAAAAAGAACCAAATCTTTGCCAGTCCTCAAGACATTTGGTTAAATATTCTGTGGAGACAAAAGTACAACTTTATCGAAGGTCTCTGTCCCGTTAAACTAACAGCATTTAAGAAAAAGATCATCGTATTTAGTCAAACACAGTGGTGGCAGTGTGATGGTCTGTGTCTGTTTTATTTGTTCAGAACCTGGAGAAATTGTGACTAAGTCATATATTCTGCTCTCTAGCCAAAAATTAAAAAAAAAAATAAAAATACGACCATAGCTTAAGGAGCTTACGCTGTTCATGACAAAGATCAAAAACACACCAGCAGGTCAAACTCTGAACGACTTAACCAACCTGAATGTTTTTTAGAGGTTCAGTCAAAGGCCTGGTTTAAATCAAGATGCTTTGGCCCAATATTCCCCAAAAGTGATATAAAAGTTTCATAACCAGTTAAAGCAACACTTGAGGGCCGTTATCGCTGCCAAGAGTCATACAACCATGTATTAAAGTTAAGGGGTAATTACTTTTTCTTTTCTTTTTTTACATAGAGGCATTTGGTTTGGACAGCTTCCTTCTTTTAATAAATTAAATCTTCTTGTGAAAATTGATTTCTGTTTTGTCTTAAGCAAAAAACACAAGACTACAGCAGCATATTCTATTCAAAGACTGTACAGCCCTGGATCTCTGTGGACTCTCATCATTTTAGCTCTTTTCCTCTCTCTATAGTAGCCAGAGCCACTTTATTCTCTGGTTGTATCCCAGTATGGGGGGGGGGGGGGGAAGCCTTTCCCTGCGGTCCCCCAGGGCATCCCTGTCAAAGCTACCTGTCTGCAGCTGTGTTTCTCTGTTTTCTGCTGCTCTCCAGTCAGCATGCAGCCTGATTACATAAACCGCTGAGCTCAGGAGAGTGTCCTACAGCAGGACGCCTGAGGCTTCAGCAGCTATGTTGTGTATCGCCCACCCGGGTTCCTCTCCCTTCTGTCCCAGACTCAGTCCACCAGCTGGCTGCTCATCTGTGCCTGTCTGCCGTTTCACCTCAACACGTAGATGCAGGTGGATTGTTTGCGAGGAGCGAGCGCATGTTCGCTTTAAGCCGCTGGTCAGTTCAGCCAGCCAGTCAGTCAGCGAGCGTGGCTGTCTGTCTAGCTATCAGAGTGACATAAAGGTCGACTTTATTAAAACCGGCCTATGTTGCCAGAGGAAACGGTGACCACGGACATGGCAACAGTCGGATCGCTCGGCGCCCCAGCAGCTAATCGGAGAAAGTCATGTCTCCTCTGCCTCCATCTTTCTCTGGTTTTTTTCTTCTTTCTATCTTTCTTCTTAATCAGCTTTCCTGTTTTTTTGCTCCCTTCTTCATTCATAATTCATTTAGAAGACGTGGGTTCCTGGTTTTAATTATGTTTTCACTTCTCCTTTCCATTCTCACTCTCCAATAATGTCAATTTTTGTCATTCGAAAGCTCTTCATTTGTCTCTTCTTTCTCTCAGCCTTTATCTCTGCTAAAACATCCATCCCACCTCACACCGCCATTCCTTGGCGTCTTGTCTTGTTCTCGTGTACGCAGCGATGAACAGCTTCAGTCCCCCTGGCCTTTTCCACTCTCCTTGATGAAATATGAATTAACATTTATAAGACACTCAAATATCTCCAGTCTGTTTTGAGATTCTGCGCGTGTTTCCGTCTGAACTCCGCAGCCTTATCTCTGTTTCTGAAACTATGTTTGCCTGCAGAAATGCGAGCGATTTGATCGCTAAATTAGAGATTCTGAAGCTCAAACAGTGAAAGAAAACTTTACAATGAGATTGTAGATTAGAGACATTGAAACATTGAAAGCAGTTTTTTTTTCTATTTACTCATAAAAGAAAACTGTGCTGCTGTTACAGTAAAATATCATCCTTCCAGCGGGCTCTATTACATCCCAGGTAATATATTGTGCAAATGGTTCTATCAAAATAGCAACTTCTACAAAGGTTGGGAATAACAGCTCCTGCTAACTGACCAAGGGCTTCAACAGGAAGCCACTGATGTGATAGTACTTCATCCAAAAAGCAGTTCTTATAACAGGAACATTTACTTTGAAGGCTTTCTTGTTTCTTTTCACATGAAGTCTCAGACCAAATAAGCTGAATGCTCTGGAGGAGGCTTTTTAAATCAAGCTGTCTGGATAACATTTTGTCGGTCTTTGATATCTGAAATGACAGATATTAAAGCTGATTTACTTTTATTCATGCAGCTTTTTCACTGCTCACTTATAAGTTAGGGGTTAAGGTTAAGATAATTCTGTTATTTTGTTCTTGTCATCTTTTACCTTCACCTTTCTACAAACTTTTCGAACATATCTGAAGAGAACATGGCGACACTTTCACTTTGCTTGCCGAGGCTCGAGTTGTGATGTCGCATTTTCTGTGCTTATGTGTTATTTTTACCTCGCAGGTAATGTGCAGCAACTGCCAAAAATTAATTATGCCATTTGAATCTTTTCACATTTTCTCACACTGATGCCACCAATCTTGATGTATTTTGTCTGAGTTTTATTTGACAGACGAACACACAGTAGTGCATAAGGGAGCCTAAGTTAAAAAATGGCCCAAAAGTTGAGGAAACTGCTTATTCTGAAAAAGGCTCACGAAAGGCAGAATTGACCAGGTGGAATCACTTTGTCTAAGAACAATTTTGTCCAAAAAGTAAAAATAAAAAAGACCTATCCTTCTTCAGAAGAATGCATAATATGTCTCCTTCAAGCATCAAGTTGAAGGAAAATATTACATGGTTTATAATTTAAGTAACACAGATGTCAAAACAGTGCTAGGTTAATCTTTTTTTAATCGACTATCCCTTAAAAACATCCACTGTGAACAAAGACATTAGAAGTCACTTAATTTGGAAACAATGTCCAGATAATCTCAGTGTGAATTCACCTGTTCTGTGAAGACCTCAGAGATTCGTTAAGAATGCTGGAGAACAAACAGCGTTGCGGAGACCGAGGAACGCCTCAGGCAGGTCACAGAGAACGTGGAGAAGTTTAAAATCCAAGTTGGGATACAAAGCAATATTCCAGGCTTAATGTGTCTCACAGAGCTCTGTTCAATCCATCATCTGACAATGGAAGCAATATGGTGCAACTATAAATCTACCAACGTACGGCTGTCAGCCTAAACTGATAGGTCAAGCAAAGAAGAACATTAATCAGAGAAGCAGCCAAAAGGCCCATGGTAGCTGGAAGAGATGCAGAGATCCACAGCTCAAGCTTTGGATGTTCTCGTCTTCAAGAAGGGAAAACTGGTGAAGCTAATGGTCAGACTCCTTTTCCCAACAGAAGTGGTCAAAGCTGTGTTGCGAGTGCATTGTGGGATAAGTAGTACGATTGAGCTTCACATATTTATGTTACAACAGTAGTCTGAAAATGCGGTCCTCGAGGGCCAGAGTGGTGCAGCTTTTAGATGCGTCACTTGTCCTACACATTTGTATTAAATGGTAAAACTGCACTTTCTGGGACGAAGGTTCAGCTTGTAGCAGGACAACAACTTTAAACAACCAAGCGGAGATACAATGGAATAGTTTTGATTGATGTATAGTTATGTCTTTTAATGGACCAGTCAAAGTCTAGATCCAAATCCAGTTGAGAATCTCCCTCTCCATCTCATCTGACTCTGCTTGAGTTATTGTGCAAAGGAGAGTAGGCAAAAACTTAAGTCTGTAAATCTGCAAAGCCAGTTGAAACATATCCCACAAGACTTGCAGCTGTAACTGCAGTAAAAGTTGCCTCTGCAAATAATTGAACCAGCGTGTCTGAATACAAATACAAAGATAGTTTTGGGGTTGTAACCTAAATGTGTTTATTTTATATATGTATATATATATATATATATATATATATATATATATATATATATATATATATATATATATATATATATATATATATATATATATATATATATATAAATTTAGTTTAATTGGTATAAATGCATTTGCAAGGCCCTGTAATTTGCTGACCTGTGACAAAAAAAATGCGACACTATCAGACTCATGTCTACTACATTACATTACAGCCGTATAACTTTTGCAGGTCAACTTCTGAGAATTAATTAAAACAACCATTAAAAAAAAGTGTTCAGTTGAGTCAGCACTGCTCTTTAGTATATTGAGTGAGATGTTTTTTTTCTCCCTTTTTGTCCATCAGACCAAAGTTAACAGTCTGTAAATGTGCAGCCATAAAAACAAACTTCTATAACTCAGAAACTGACTGGAATGTCTAATTACACCGTTGAATCAAAAGTGACAAGGTTAGCAACTCGCTTGTCTGCGAGAAGCAGCTTCTTTTGTCTGCTATCTTGCTGCTCTTGTTTTGGACTCTGCATTTGCTTTGTCTGTGTGTCAGTAATGTGATCCCTGAAGATGAAACCCACAATGTGTGGCTCAAAATAATAATTCCTATTTCTGTGTTTCAATAGCCACCACAGTGTGTAATTTACTTCCCAGTCCGAGGGGCAATATATGCAAAACATTGTTGGGTGTTGGAATCTGCATCTAGCAATTTTATTGTTTTCTTCCCCGAGTTATGTTATTTTGCCCTTCAATAAACATAACCAGCTATCAATTTGTCAGAAAGCAATTGCTACTGTCTTTGTGTAGTCAGACAAAATTATACGATTGCTGAAACACATTGTGTAGCAAAGATAGAAAACAAACGGGTTGTGCTATTTTATGTCACATTGTAGAACGGTTGAGAATAATCTGATTTAGCATAATTTGATTTATTAACATTAGGAATATCTGCTTATGATGTCGCAGAACTCTGAAAACAAGAGAAAACCATCAGAAGACGTTTCCTTGAATCTGGATTTTGGGCATTAATAGAAATATTTACCCATCACCCTGATCTACTGGCAGAAGTGTATCTATGCAAAATAAAGAGGAAAAGGTAAATTAAAGACCTAAACCACTTTGAAAAGAGTTCAAAACTTTAGTACCACTGGAACCTCCATGAACTATTTATTCTGGCTCCATAATTCAGGATTCTTTTTCATGGAAAAATTCTGGACTTTCCAAGATCTCACTGTCCACGGTGCAGGTATCTTAACATCCCTTTAAAAATCTAAAATACAAAAAATAATTGTGCACATATGGCAGCTCTTTCCACATTGGGAATGAACACATGATTTAGACCAACACATCATTCCCTGGGTAACGGAACCAGTGTTGTTTGTGAATGGTATAATTCCTGCCTGGTACATGGTATTCATGCTTGATACGATTTGAACAAATGAATGTTCAGGTATGCGAAGACTGTACCCAACAATAAGCAAAATGTATTAATATCTTGGTTGATTTCTGTTGATTTACTCTTTTGAGGTCACAGAAGAAGTGTGTTTAAGGCGTTTCATAAAATACATTCACTTTCACTCAGTTGCTGTGACACTATCAGACAATAAACTCGAATAGAATAGAAGTTTTATAAATATAAAATTGAGTTTTAAATAGCTTTTGTCCAGTTTAGAATTATTGAGCTTCAGTATTCCACTTATTTGGGTTTAACTAGCAAATTATTTAATGTTTTGAACTTGAGACGGTTAAAAGCAATAAAGACAGAAAGGGATATTTAGCTAAGCACATATTTGAAGGATGTGAATAAAACCTTCTGTGATATGTTTTAGCATTGCTTGCATAAAGGACACAGAGCCATCTCACCTAGTAAAAAAAACACCTAGATGTAGAGCGCCACATTCTTCTTCTGTGCAATAAAATCTATCTGATTTCAATCTATGCTGGAGCGTCAGGAGGTCATTATGACATTGACTGGGACACCTGGGCCCAGTGTGTGTCACTGCTATAAAAGCTTACACTCCTTTGTTTCCTATATTCCTCACCAAGAATTGCTTGCATTTCAATTACATTTTACAGACAGCTTAAAATATATTTTTATGTGCCTTTTAGTGTTTAGACATGTCGTTTGAATATGTTATGGGTAAAATGGATTTTGTACATCCATACGTTTTACCATGCTAGAAAAACATGCATTCAGAGGGCGTCCTAGTTTTTAGCTTACGTCTGACGTCACTGCCCTTTGTACGTCATGTCTGCTTACGTGTAAAACACAGCATGCGTGTTTAATGCTGCAAACGTATTTATGTCAAAAATAACTGAATTAGAAAATGAAGAAAAATCATCCATGCCTGTGATTTTCTGTGCTTGGTTCAAACTGCAAACTGAGAGTTCATCAATTCAATGTCAGCAAAAAAAAAAAAAGGTGGTGTAAAAACTCCAAAAACCTCACCAGGCACAAAGAGTCCAACATGCACAAAACGGACAAATCACACAGACACCTGGGAAAAATCAAACTCAACATGTAACAGTGATAACGGTAAGACCATTTGAAATCATACTTGTTTTATATAGACAAGAAAAACCTACTTTTAGGTTACACAAATCTCCTTCAAAAATATTCTAAAATATCAACAAAAAAACAAAGCTTTTAGTTATTTGTGTTCTTCACCTTATATTTAAAATTGACAATGGATGAGGCAGCTTGGTTTGACTACTATTCTCCTAAAGTGATGCTGGTGACAACCGCAGTGCACTTGACACGACAAAGAAATATGGAGTGAAAACTAGAGAGATTTTCCATCTTTCTGGATTCTTCCTGGAGTGAGAAGTAACGGGAACTGAAGCAGGAGGAAAGCTCCTTGTATTGTGAGCCACCGCAGAACCAGAGGTGCTGTCAGTCAGCTTGGCGTGAGCTGCAGCCTCAGCCGAGGGGAAATTTTCCTCCCAGGCCTAACACGTGTACATTCAGCCAAGGAAATTATAGTGTGCAGTGCAGTAAAATGACATAATGTGAATCATGCTGAAATTGGGCACAGATGCTGCATGTTAACATTGTGGAAAAACTTAAAAATTCCTTTTCAGTCTCTGATCTTTTTTAGACAGTGGTACTGTTAAGTGGCAAGATCATGCAGAGGAAGCAGACAGGATAGGCACTATGTGGCAAACAATCAAGCTTTTGGAGTAAGAAGGGCAGGCGACATACTTGTTGTGACTATGCAAAAGTATTCATGCATGTCAAGCTCTGAGTAATTTCTTCTGCTTGAAACTTGGAAAAGGCTTAAAATTGTTAAGAAAATATATTTAAAATAAGCTAGTTGTAAACATTTAACTATAGGTTCAATAATTAGGCAAAATTATTATTATAATTTGAAATTCACTTCAAATTATATCCATAGTTCAATTAGTGTAATCTTTTATCTAGGATATTTCTATTGAAACATTACACACTAAGTTGAATTAAAATAACTTAAAGTGTAGTTATCTTTAATTTAAAATACAGCTAGTTTATTTTCTTTCTATGTGTTTAACCTTTTGACCATTTTGATAAGATTTAACAGCTGGTGTAAAACAATCCAGTCCTGTGAAAACAAGGTAGAGCTTCCTCTAGACAGGGTCATAAAAAGCATCTGTCTTCATTCAAAAGAAAATAATACTGCTTTGTTAACTAGAACCTAGCTAAGGACAGTCCCCTAATTTGAATACAGCAGAAAGGAAAACATGCCCTCCCTGTTCAGTAGTGTGGGACCCGGAACTTCAAACTTCAGATCGCTCCGAGGTTCCCTTGCGACCTGGTGTCCGAAGAAGCATCCATAGCGGTGAGATGTTTCTACGTAATGTTTCATCGTGTGTGTGGATGTCTGTCGTGTGAGGTAAATATTGTTGGTTTTATTCAGTTTTGTCAGTTTCATTAGTTGTCTAATAAATGTTGTTATGTTTAGGACATGGAGAACCGTGTTGTCTTGTCTTCATGACTCAGTTGATACAATGACGACTTCAATGAATCCGAGAAAATAAAACGAGTCAAAAGGTTTTTAATTATTCCTCTTCTGAATAATTTTTTATAACATGGAAGAACATATACGGAACAACATTTTGGCTTTCCTCCTTATTTTTGACTTTATTGTATGGAATAAAAATCCCTTTGTTTTCTGAACAAGTACCAGTGCTCAGTCCAAATGGATGGAGAGTTTTCAAGGCATAACCCACAGTCTCTGAATGAGACCTGACACAATGTACAAACATGCAAGGAGTATCGATACTGAAACAAGGCAACATATATTGTTAAAGGTAATTGGAAGAGAAGCTCAGTCTAAGCTAAACATGTTGCATGTTGATTATTGTCTTTTTGTTGTACATGGTTGCTGAGTTTGAATCCAGGCCTGAGGTCTTTCTTCGTCTCGTTTGCATATTCTCCCTATTCGTGTTCTTATTGTGTGCCTTTCTGATGGACTGGTGAATTCTCCGTGCAGTACCCAGTACCCAGCCTCTCGCCCAATGACCATTTGAAATACACAAAACCCCCCAGTCCCGTCCAAGATGAGCAGGTATTGACAATGGATGAATGAACTGATGCTGTATATTGCTAGCTTTAGGGAACAGAAACACCTCGTTTGGCCAGAAAATACAATCCTGTAGGAGCTTACGTTGTCTTAAAATGGTGTCACTCTCTGATAAAACAGGACAGGCGGCATGTACAATGTTGAGCTTATGTGTGTCCCTGCTTTAAGAGGCATAAAATGACAGCTTTTCACTCTGATGATTCTGCTGGCCATTCACGTTGGCTTACTGCGGGGACTTTTTGAGAGACTTGACTTGCAGTGAGCCATGGCTTAATGTTTTTAGTAACACCTTTGCCTTTCCTACCATGACAAGTCAAACTGCCTGCTGTGTAGAAAAAGGGGCCTGCTGCAGGAGATACTGCGACTCTGTTTATGTGATTGCCAAACCTGAGAACCATGAACGGCTTCAGGAGAAAGGAAAGGGAGGCAGACACAAAGACTGAGGCCTTTGTAGCAACCACTTACCTGAAAATGTGCCCAATTTGTGAGGGAAAAAAAGTCTTTGAAAATGGTTGCGTTTGTCAGACCTCGTTCAGTTACACTGACAGTTCAAAATTCTTCCATGTGTTGTGATTTGTTTTAAACCAATGACAGACAACAAAGGTTTATTTTTTTTTGTTTTTTTTATGATTTTTGTTATCAATACAGTAAAGCACCAACTGAATCAATGTATTCAATTTACCTAGATCTATTTGTCAGCACTGAAAGATTAATTTATTTCAAGACTTAATCGTTTAGTGCCGGGCATGAATCCAATCTTTAATTTGAATATGTTTTCTTAAAATTTCCCTTCTCTCCATTTTTACTAGTGGTGCCAATGTTTCTGCAAGGTACTATGACAAAACGGAAAGGAAGCGCAAGTCGGAGTAAATGAAAAGCTGGAAGTGGCAAACATAGAACAAAACAGTATTAAAGCACTATAACTCACAGTATGAAAAATAAATTATATTAAGAAAATTATGCCAAAGTCTTTGATGAATCCAGATTCTGGACCTGTTCCTTAAACGAGTAACAATAAAAAGTGCTGAAAATGAATGCGATTCTGAAGGTTGCCCTTTCACAAAGAGTTACTTTCAAGAAGACGTCCTACACACTGCCAAAGACCTATATTAGGCTCTGAATACTTAAGCAATGCAGTGTAAATTGGACATAGTGGTAAAGAAAATCAACAAAGCACCCCGTACAGGAGTATGGCCTTTTTTATTTATGTGAAACGTATGCAGATTGCTTGATTGAAGAAAAAAAAGGAACAAAGTGAAACTAAAAACAAGAAAATTGTAAAGCCCTTCATTTATTATAAACTTATTTATGTAGCTGACAAGAAGGAAAGGGGAAGGGTGGTGAGCTGAAACCTGAAAGCTGGAAAAGCACCGCAGAGACTGGATGACCTCATGCTAAATCAACACAGTAACACTGGAGGTAATACACAGTCCAGTCACATTAATGTGACCACCACGTACTTTCCACTTCAGAGTTAAATAACCAATCACAGAAGGCAGGTGGCAGCACAGTGCAGTTGAGCGTATATAAAGGGTGTGTGTGGGCTTCGGAAAACATTTCAATCGTTGGCGTAATGCAGAAACGAAGCGATTTATCCGACGTCCAAAAGGGCATGATCATTGGCTTTCGGGCCAAGGGTGGAAGCATTTCCGAAACGGCTGAGTTTGTGAACTGTTCGCGTGCCGCCGTGGTAAAAGTGTACCGTGCATGGCAAAATGGGACTGTCCAAAATCAACGACGTGGCAAATGTGGTGCACCACGGGCCATAGATGACAGAGGCGAACAACGGTTGCGGAGATGCGTTCGGGCAGATAGACGGGCTACCGTTGAGCAACTGACCACTAAAATGAACCAAGGGGCTACCACAAGTGTCTCCCAAACCACTATTCAGCGAACATTGCTGCGTCTGGGCCTCCGAAGCGGACGCCTGGTTCGTGCACCTATGCTGACTGGTGTTCATCGACGACGAAGGCTAGAATTTGCACGCCAGTACAGCAGCTGGACGTCCACTGAGTGGCGACAGGTAGCGTTTTCAGATGAATCGCGTTTTATGCTCCATCGGACAGATGGACGTTGGCGTATAAGGCGTGAAACCTCTGAAAGGAACCACCCTGCAACCATTGCAGGAACGGTCCAAGCTGGAGGCGGGAGCATTATGGTCTGGGGAATGTTTTTCCTGGCATTCTCTGGGTTCACTGATTATTGTGGAAGGCACGATGGATCAATACAAGTACGCATCTGTCCTTGCGGACCATGTCCACCCCTACATGCGCATTGTTTTTCCTCAGGATGATGGCATCTTCCAGCAGGACAATGCGAGGTGCCACACAGCTGCCAGTGTACGTGCGTGGTTCGAAGAGCACCAGGATGAGTTTACCGTCCTCCCCTGGCCAGCAAACTCACCTGACTTAAACCCAATCGAGCATCTGTGGGACCATCTCGATCGAGTTGTTCGCGCCATGGATCCTCAACCGCGTAATCTAGCGCAGCTGGCCACGGCATTAGAGTCGGCATGGCTCAACATCCCAGAGAAGACCTTCAGGGACCTAAGTGACTCTCTTCCTGCACGTCTCGTAGCAGTTCGCTCTGCGAAAGGTGGTTATTCTGGCTTTTGACAGATGGTCACATTAATGTGACTGGACTGTGTATATGAGCTCAACAAGGACAAAACAGTGGAAGAAATAAGAAAATTATACACATGTAAAGAAAGACGTCACCGACAGTCAAGTATATGGAACTCAAATGGTGACAATGGTCTGCTGGAACAAGTGAAAATATAATTTGAATTCATAACACATTCAGAATTCAGTGGCAACTTTTCCGAGGCTGAGTTTTGTAGAGCGGAACTCTTCAACCCTAGATCTGCGTGTTTAGTCTATCGCCACTTGATCTAAACGAGGTGTTCATTTACGGATTCCTGCAGAACATGATGGGATCCCGGGGGAGGTAATAATGATCATTTGATGATTTTGGACACATCTGAAATGTGCTGGCTAGTGTTCCCTTAGGGACAGGGTTAGGGAACACTTCTGTTGGGAAATGATGAGCTGTTTGTGTCTCACCTGTTGTAGATGACCATCCAAAGTGCCTCGCATATTTGAGCTAATGGCCAGTCGCAGAGGGGCCCAAGTCTGAAGCATATCACTGCCATTTTGCAACAGATTTAGTCTAATTAGTGTTGGTCAATCATTACCAATAACCCATGTGAAACATTCACTAAAGAGTGTGTATAAATGGGCACAGAAAACATCTCATAACAGAGCGACGAGTATTATTTAAAACCTACTTTCTTTACAGATGACTTCACAACATTAAGCTTTTGTACCGCAATTTGAGAAAAATCATTTGCTCTCTAACAGATGTCTCCTGTTTTTATTTTGTCACCGTTAAGTGTTCCAGATGATCAAACACATTTTAATTTCAGACAAGATAAAGCGAGGAAACCGCATACTGAAATTATGGTTTCTTATATTGAGGGGAAAAAAAAGTTATCCGAACTAAGATGCCCATATGTTCAAAAGTAAATCGCCTCCCAATCTTAACCACTAGTTGTGCCACCGTTGGCGGCGACAAAGGCTAGAATGTGTTTGCAGTAACTGGTGATGAGTCTTTTTTTTACATAGCTGTGAAGGAGGTTTGGCCCTCTTGTTTATGCAAAGCTTGTTTACGGGAATCCCATTGCATCCCAATTGGATTTAAGTCCAGAACCTGACTAGGCCAAGCCAAAAATGTTCATTTATTTTGTTTTGTTTTGAAGAATTTAAAGGAGGACTTGCTGCTGGGCATCAATGTCCTGCCGCATAACCCAAGTTCACTTGAGACTTTGGTTAAACTGATGACTGGACATTTTATTTTTTTTCAGGACCAGACAATAATTCAAATAGTTCCTATAAAAACAACAAGAAGAAGTCATAAAGCAGATAAACAGTCCCAAACCATTCCACTATCAACACCATGCGAAGGAATCACTGTTGGCTGTTACTGCAGTTCACTTGAGCTCCAAAGGATTGGTTAAAAATCACCTTCTGTCCATCAAGTGTAAAAGAATTTCTCATGCATTTTTCAATTTCTTTAGATTATGTCATGATGTGTTAATTTTTCTTTGTTGGCCTGATGAAGTTAGATGGCAGTAATCAAGGCTGTTTGTGGCTCATGGACTTCCACTTAGCTTTGCAAAAGACATCATGTTCTTCCCAATTAATTCACCATTAAAACCAATAAGCAGGTTTTATTAGGTTTTTTTTACTTTGAGTTTGGGTTTGCTTGGATAGCAATTTTTTTCCCCCTTAATAAATTACAGTACGTTGACATTTTAAGCAGCATTTTGTATTTGCGGGTTATCTTTGCTTGATGATCTAGTGGAAGAAATGCAAATAAAGAAGCAAAATGTAAAAGAGAAAATACTTTTTACCTGACTGAAGGTGTACTGGAAAAATATATATTATATTATTATATTTTTACAGTTTAGCCCCAACAGAAAGTTGACTGATATGAATTAGTAAAGCTGCCCAAGGCAACATAATAAGCCTAGGGACCCCACAGTCAACGCCCCTGTTGACATCAGTTAACTTGTCTGTCAAGAAGCCCTACAGGCCCAGTAATTCTGCAATTTTCTGCCTTCTAACAACGCAAAGTGAACATTTCCATATTTGCAATCACCTGGACGTATTTGATATTATCCAAATTCTTCTTTTGGTAGATTAAAACGTGGACTAATTTCCGTCTCACGGAGATTGAACTGGAAGTGGACTCAGAGCGCCTGGAGCATCCCTTCTGTCGGGTTTCACCACACGGTGGCCCCCCTGTCTCTCCTTCCCGACGCTCCTCCTCGCCTCCACCGCCACCATAAAGCTCAGCCTCCCTCCACCAACACCACCTCCTCCTCCTCCTCCTCCTCCTCCGCTGCCTCCCTCAGTACTTCCACTCTTCTCATCCCGTCTCTCCAGCTCGCTCAGAGCCACAGACGCTCCTCCAGCTCTGTGCAGCGCGGCGTGTGCGAACATGGTCGGCGGCTCCTGTGCTCGCAAGCTGGCCCGTCGGTCTCGGTCCGCCCTGATCGCAGCCCTCACCGTGCTGCTGGTGCAGACCCTCATTGTGTGGAACTTCAGCTCCCTCGACTCCGGCGAGGAGCGAGAAAACGCAGGCTCCAGCGTGCGAGGGAAGAGGGACCGGCTGGCGGGCAGCAGAGCCGCCGGCGGCGAGTATCTCCAGCGCGGAGTCCAGCAGCAGCGGCAGCGGCAGCAGCAGCGGCAGCGGCAGCAGCATCTTCCTCCGCCGGGGAGGGGGACGTCTCGTCACATACAGCAGCCGGTAAGACAGCAGCGCTGTGACCGTGTGGTCGCATCCTATGCTCGGTGTAAAGGACCTCATCCGGGGGAGGGAGCCGGGGGGGGTGATGCAGCGGCTTGGCAGGGCTGGGTGAAACATCTTCTGCTTAGATTCCTGGTTGTTGTTTTTCTTTTTTTTTTTTTTTTTTTTGGAGACAAACGCTTTTGCAGGGCCTCTGAATGAATTTTTGATCGTTGTCGGGCTCCTCTGGAAGGAAATGATTGTCTTACATGATGAGCAAGATGCAAAGCATGCTCCCTTTTAGTCATCCAGTGCGTCTGTAGAATGAACGCCAGACTTCCTTTCTTCATAGGACGAAAAGAAAAGAAATGCCAAAGCAGAGTGAAATCAGTTCACTCCAGGGCAGTGTGTTTGCAGGGAAGGGCGAAAAGTGGGGGGTGGGGGGTTGAAAAAAAAATCCTTTCACAAGATAGCAGCTGTGAAGATGCCTGGACAGCAGAGCCACTGTCTGGGGTTGTAGTCTATACCTGTCAGGGTCTATTTGGTATTTCAAGTCAACAGTTTATGCACAGCTCAGCAGCACTGTCTGGCCAATGCCAAACTGAAACATAACCTAATTTGCAGGGTTGGTTTTGATGAGTGCAGAGGAATTAGAGTCGTCAAATTAAATATGAGGACAGATCTTCATACATGAACAAATCAGCTAATATTCCAGTTTCTTCTGGGTAGTAAAAAAATGTTACAGTTCCATTCAGTCCATTGACTTTTGCTTGCTTGTTTTTAAATTTCCCAACAAGTTGTGTTGTGGCAAATTGCATAAACATGGGCTGAGTTTGGCTATTTTGGATGAAATTGTTGTTTTTTCTTTAAGTCTTTCATATTCTTTGAACATGAAATTGAGCAGTCTGTGGAATTGTCCGTTCAATTTTGTTGGGTCCTATGACTCATACTCACAATGCTGTTTATTCCTCTTTCTTTGCCAGTTAATGTCTGTTAAGGTTAAATAACTCTACTTTTTGACAACTGGAGTCCTCAAAGGTGGAGCTGAAAATGAAGGAAACCCAGAGGGTTAAAAGTCTCCGTTACCTCCGGATTTCCCATACTAGGTCTTAAATTTGATGAAGTAATTTGTTGAATATGGATTATTCATTTATTGCTTTATAGTTCATCCACTTTTGAACAATAAATCAGTTTTTGCTAAAGCTGGTTTGTTGGATATTACCCCTCTCTGTTTGCTGCTTATCTGTGCAATCAACTCCAGAATATAAAGGAACTCGTTTCATTGAGCAAATTTAAATATATGTTAAACATCATAGAGATCTAAATACATGGATGCAAATATTTTTAACTGTATTGAACTTGTGTCACTGGTCTCATTTTAGTTCTGGGATATTTTTAGTGACATTTTGTAACGTCTAACCAATCTTATGAGTTTTTAAATTGCTTTTTAGTGCTGCCTTTATATACTGTCGTATTTGCCAAGGCAAGCTTTTAAAATGATATTTTAGGAAAGGGCTTCCTTTGTTAAATAAGGAAAAAAAATTAAAACAGCTCAATGTTTTGGCAATCACTGTAGAAACGTACTTTGTATCTCCACTATAAGCTCAGAAGAACTTTATATTTAACTAGGTTTGGCTGCAAAAAAGGAATTTTATTAGTTACTAAAACAGTATGTAGGTGAATATTTAACTTGTTCAGACTATTTTGTAAGTTAAGCTATTAAATGAATGTGCTATTTATTATAATTAATGACATTCTTAAATATAAATAATACGTGTCACAAAAGTGCTGAAAAGTTTCAAATTCAACTTAGAAAATCTCACAGAAACCCTGTCATTCATTCTAATGTATCTGTTTTATTAGCATTTAATAACATTGCTTAATCACATCCGGGAGGGACTCAAAGTAGAGCCGCTGCTCCTCCACGTCGAGAGGAGCCAGTTGAGGTGGCTCGGGCATCTGGTCAGGATGCCTCCTGGACGCCTCCCTGGTGAGGTGTTCCGGGCACGTCCCACCGGGAGGAGGCCCCGAGGAAGACCCAGGACACGCTGGAGGGACTATGTCTCTCGGCTGGCCTGGGAACGCCTTGGGGTTCCCCCGGAGGAGCTGGAAGAAGTGGCTGGGGAGAGGGAAGTCTGGGCCTCCCTTCTGAAGCTGCTGCCCCCGCGACCCGATCCCGGATAAGCGGAAGAAAATGGATGGATGGATGGATGGATGCTTAATCACATTATTAAATCTTCACTTCTAGACTGAAAAATTAATTGTATTTAAGTGTCATGCACCTCTGGCGTCCAGGCCACACGACATGCCACGTTCAAAACAAGATGGCCGCATACAAATCACACGCGCCACAAAAAACACCGTTATGTTTTTAAACTCAACTAGGGTACAGCGCTCACTTTCTCTCCCAGGCTTTACAGACGAAAAAAACAGGAAATGAAAAAATTTTCCTATCGTACATCAGACTTAATGTAGCATCCTCGGATAACCAAAATACATCTGCATCGCCTCTGATTGCACATTCAAATGGATAAAAACTTAAATCGTAACACAGGGGACAGCAAAGAACCAAGTGATACTGTCGACAGGATCACTTGAGGCACCAGAGAGGCGAAGGCTGGCCAGTGTGGTCTGAGCCGACAGCCGAGCTGCTGAGATCAGGTTACTGATGAAGTTAATGCTGGTTCAGATTAAAAGCAGTCAGATAACAAAGTGCATCGCAGTGAGTTGTGTATGGCATTGCGTAGTGGTGCGCATTTCTCTGATACACCAGTCTACTCTTCATTCGGATCTTGAGGGAAATTAGGAGAAATTACAGCACATTAGGGTGTTGTTATGATGCGCTGCACTGAATTACTGTGCTGCACATGAATTACATGTGCAGCATGTAATTCATGCTGCACATGTAATTCATGTGCAGCACAGTAATTCAGTGTGCTGCACATGAATTACTGTGACATGACAAAGCCTGACAAAACCAATCAGGCTTTGTCATGTCAATATCAGTCTCTTTCAGATCTTATGTAGTGATTCCAGTTATTAATTCTAGGAGTTATATAAAAAATGGGAAAAAGTGCTTCATGTTCTTGGGTAAATATAATAGCTTTGAATAGAACACAAACTGAAGGAATCTCAAGATTACAGAAGATGTATGTATCAAATTACGTGCCCCTAACACTCACTAAAAGTGGCATTATCTTTTGGCTTTGATGCATTTAATGATTAGGAAAAAAATACCGTAAAGATGCTATGATCAGACTTTTCCTACATGACACCAATTATAGGTTTTTGAGGAGATTTGATTTGACCTATTGATTCTGTATAAGGACTATACCACATCAGAGGTGAGAAAAATGTGATGGAGGATCTTGAACAGAGGTAATAACTTTTTAATCCACCAGAAAACAATGTCTGCAGGACATATTACATAATATATTGTATTGAAGAACAATGTGAGATTTGATTAATTTAAAAAACAAGTAAAATTTTGATATGCAGCAGTCAGGCTTTTCCTGGTCGATACCAAGTTCGGGCTTTCTTTGAGAACTTACCAGCTGTTTCCAATAATGACAGATACAGAATTTATTTTTCTAACTGTAATACAAACATGAGAAAAAGAATTGCTGCAGGTTCCTAAATTGAAGTAGCAGTTTAGAAGCCAACATAAACGCAAAAAACAAAGGATTGCTACAGTATTTATGAATCATCTCTAACTTTTATCCATTTCTTCTTAAAATCAAAAAAGTTAATCATGAGGGTTTTTGTTGATGCATCGATAGATCAAAAATTGTGAAGTGCTTCTTCTAGCTTTTATTTAACAAGAACAATAATCAGTATTTTCAAGATTTGATAGGACAATCTAGAGAAAATTGGCTGTTTGACTCTGGCGATTGATTAATTTGTCTCCAATACAATTTTAATATGTCACTTTTCAACAACTCACGGACAATACAGGAAAAATTGACAGACTGATTTGATCATCTCTTAAGAATTTTGATTGTAAAGTCTGTACCTGCTGATCTCCTATCAGAGCTGGTCAATAGGAAGTTAGGTGATGTTGATTTCTGACTGATTTATTGGAACATCGCTAAAAAAAAAAAAATTCCACAGCACCTAACCCTCCGATTACTGAGATGAGCCTTTGAGGGGCAGATTAGACAACTGCAGTCTCTGGCTCTTTCTCTCTAACGCCGTATAGTTCCAGATTCGACATTAACATACTTTCTCCTACCTAATCACCGTGTTTTCATTCCCTCTTTAGTTATGAGAAGCATGCATGTCTGAGTGCGTCTCTGTGAGTTGTTCAAGGCCGCCTCGCCTTGTATAAGACTGCTGCATGAGTGCCAACCGAGGCTATATGAGGCAGTGCGTCTGAGGAAAGTTCGAGCAGCAATTCGATCCAGAACAGAACAAGCCAGGAGCTAGACTTTGACAAAAGGCAGCATTTCTACATGATAACTGGTGTTACATGGGAAAATTATGCAGATCTTCAGATGTGTCATCCCAGCAGGCAGAAGCCACAGCTGTCATTAGAGCATATTTCTTTTTTTTTTGTTTTTGTTATTGTCATTTTTAGGGAGCTACTCCTTGAAGAGTGTGGAGAGTTTATGTTTTCACACAGGCTTTGACTACCTGTTGAGCATTTATCATCCCGTAAAAGTTCCATATTTATTAATTAGCCTGTCGTCTTTATTCTCACATCCATTTATTACAAGAGTTAATTTCACAATTGTTATTAATAGGCTTGTAAGGGTGTGTGTGAAGAAGGAGAAACATGCCCTTGGCAGCAGATTGAGGAAAAGCTTTGAAAGTCTACACATCTGGCCATCAGCATTTTCTTTCCATCTGTCCCAGTTCTCCACTCATATTCTGTCATGATCCCCCTCTCCCAGGCGTAGCGGGAGTTCAGGCTCACTCCCATTGTTAAGATTTCTCCTCTTAGTCATGGTAATATGTGCAACATTTCCCCTGATGTACATGTTTTCCATTGCATCAAGTTTTCCAAATGGTCTCCTATGGCATTAAAGGCATCACCAGCCATCTGGTTCCTTGTGAGTTTTATTCTTCTTTTTAACTGTTTCCACAGTATAATGGCACACGTCTGCCTTAACTGCGAGTGATTAGAAGTTATTATATTGGGGCGTTTGTTCTCATGCCACAGCACACTCAGCCAGACACTTGTGAGGTGAAGGATTTGTCTCTGAGAAGAATGGCTCATTGATTGAATCCAGAGAAATACATGTAGATTTTTGTACCTTATTATTTATTATTTTGTACTTTTTTAAGGCCATGCCATAATATCACAGAGGGATGTATATCCAGTTGGACTAGATCGCTCAAAAATTTTCATTTGTATAATTAATTTCTTACCTGCCTTATTGTGCTTGAGTTCATTAAAGCTCACAAGCTGATGGCAAGACATGATCTGTTTCTTTTAGATCTTTTAACCTACTTCATGCTGTCAGACGACTCTTATTACAGTTATTAATGGTCTGGCGCTAATCTGACCTGGGTTTGGAGACTCAACTCAATTTTCCAGAAATGTGGTAGATTACAAATAATTCCTCCTCATCGTATACTACACTATGCTGTCAACAAGTTGCCAGAGAAGAAATTGAAAAAAAAAAAACAACCAAAAAAACCCCATAAATTTTTGAGAAAATGGTGATTTTCACTTGTTAAAGTCATGCATGATGGCCACAGCTCACTGGCCTGGTAAAATCCAGCCCCTTGTCCTACACTGTTTGCTTCATCCAGAGGGTCTGGGCTCTTGGCTATTGAGAAACAATTGTTCCCTGGAGGCGTGGACTCTGTTCCAGTTTTAAAAGTTACTCAATCATTAGCTTTTGACTGTGACATGTGTCATGCGCCAGTTCGATGCAATGAAGTTTACCGGATATTGCCTGACCTGAGCTGTAAACAAACATCTTCCACTGCAAAGTGAGAAGTCTTGAGCTGAATTCAATACTTGGAAGCGTTGCCAACATGGACTGAACGGCTTCATTCACTTCCTCGGTTGCCATTGCTAAAACTACAGGCAGATTATAATTCCAAAACAGTGAGAAAAATATTGTCTTTCACAACTTCTCCTCCTGTTCTTTTTGTTCTACCTGCAGAATCCAAGTGAATGGGAGAAAGCTCAGACTGTCTGTGAAGCATCCTCTTGTTCCTGTTTTCCCTCTTTCTTCTCTGTGCTCCCAAAACTCTTTGGCATCCTTGGCACTAATTTGCTTTAGAAAGAAAGAAAATATACTAGATGTTAAAGTTGGCACACATGTGCTTGGAATCTATTAGCACACTTATATTGTGACGATGACATTTAATTCATATCTGTTGGTGTTAGTAATATTTGCTGCAGAAAAGAGATTGTATCATCAAGTAAGCTCCACTGTGAAAGGTGAACTTACTGAACAGTTGTATTCATCAGCCTATACTGAAATATAAGAGTAAAATAGATTAATGAAAAGACATTTTTAGGCAGCAAGTGACCTCAAAGACTGACAAAATTAACATTAATAGATTGATTGAAAGAACATAACATACAAGGATTATTGTTGGTTTTAATAATGCATGGTCTACATTTAATGCTTCAATCTCATGTAACCATTTATCCTCCAGCCGCATTCACAAAATGATTCATCCCAGTATGTCTATGATCACAGCACTGAGTCACGCTGACAAATGCATACACACCATGTTTCCACTAAGAAAATGATCATTTTGGCCTTCCATGGGTAAATCGCTTTGGTTTTACTGTGTGAAATCGTTCCACTGGAGTCCTTAAATCTTTGGATTTTCATACAACAGTAGTACCATTTCCTGTTAATTTCAAATTACATGACATTAAGAAGTGTCTTGTGTATGATATGCATAATCTAGCTTATAAATATGTACAGTCAGGTTATATTTCCCTTCAAAGTAGCGCCAGAAGTTAAACACTTGATAACAAAAATAGCCTGAGAGAAGGTCGAAAGGTTGTAGTATAAGCTCTTTGATCTCTGCTTCACAATCTGTCTACCGCTGGATGACAACTCCCAAGTGCACACACAGGTTTTCATCTGTTCTATTGTTTCTCTGGATAAAGTAAAGGTGGGTCAGGGTTGGCCTTTAATAGAAGGTGAAGAACATAATACTGCTCAAAGGCAGTATAAAAATATTGAAATCTTGCCTCTTGTTAAAAATGAACTTAGATTCAAGCACACTTTGGTAATGTCACGGTACAAAAAAGTCATACTTAGTACTTATTCTAAAGAATACTCTGATAACATTGTTGATGCTACAATTTTTCTTCTAAAGCATAGTTTTCCAAGTGAAAAAAAATCAGAAAATATAACCAGTAACAGTTTGAGATGATTTTTATTGAGTTAATTAGTGTCATGCCAATGACAAGTTGGTAATGCAACAACAGTTTAGTACATAAAAGAAAAACCTCACTGACGTATTCAGCAGCATACCCATTAGGGCTGTAGCAATACACTACTCTCACGATACGATATGTGAAATTCTTCTCACAATACCATATATATCGCAATATTGAGCAAACGATAAAATTCGGTTTTTGCTTGCAAAATCCCTGTGAAATTGACAAAGAATGTTGAAGTTCAGGCAGTTCAGCTTAGGACAGAGAACTTTGAAAACTACAAACAGTCCATGGCAGGAATTACCAAAAGTCTTGACTGAACTGAAGGATGGTTCTGTTTCTACTGTTCGTCACAGTTCTGCAGATGATGGCGATGCAAGTACATAACGATGTATTTGTTTTGTATTGTTGTTCGGCATGAACATAATTTGTCCACTAACATTTGCTAATGCTGTGCTAAATGCTTCTCCTCTGTCTAACCTTGCCAATATGTTTGCAACCTTTTTTAAAATATGTTTTTAAAAAAGGTTGCATTTGTGCAAAAAAACTGGCTTTGTGCTCAATTATTGTGCTTTTGTGTCTGCTTTGGGCTTAAGGATGTACGGTTGTACTACTGTGTGTTTGTAGCCATTTTGAGGCGATGCTAATGTAAACACTGAGTTAGGAGGGCTTGGCCAACAGCTCATTTGCATAATCATGACGTAGCCCTAAAACAGCGCATTCCTTAAGGAGCTCAAAACAGGCAGAACTGATCAGGTGAAATCTCAATATCTGGGAATAATTTTGTGTATTAGATGTTATGAACATGTTTTGTACAGCCCGCAGACTTATCCCATAGCTTGTTCAAGGAAGCATAATATAGGGGACCTTTAAACTTATTTTATTACTAACAATAATAAAATTGACTCTTATTTCTAAGATTTTCAGAGATTTCAGGAAATTATTTAGTGTTTATTATAATGAAATATTGAATATTTTGACCACAACCCAAAACATACTAGAAGGTTTTCCTCTGGTGGGTTTTCTCCGGGTACTCCGGTTTCCTCCCACGGTCAAAAAACATGACTGTCAGGTTAATTGTCCTCTGCAAATTGTCCCTAGGTGTGAGTGTGTGTATGTTGTGTACTGCAAACTTCTGCCCAGGTCCCCCTTGAAAATGAGATCTAGATCTCAATGGGGTTTACCTGGCTAAATAAAAGGAAATGAACCCGTTGTTCTGATGTGGCATGACCCTAAATAAGGCTTCAGTGTAAAAAATAACTATCCAGTGTGGCTGAATTAAAACAAGAAGAGTAGTTACATTCCCCCACAGTAGCGTAAAAGACTTTACAAATTATTATTAAGTATTTTTCGGAGTTGCTGCCACCAACGGCTGCACAACCAAATATTAGAATTGAAAAAAGTCTACTTTTTCAAATACTGCCAGGTTGGTAAGGATGGGCTGAAAAGAAGTCATTGCTATTTGAAAACTGTCTCCTGTATTTTCTCACGTTATCTTTGGCAATAAAATTAGTTTGATGATCTCGAACACTTAACTGTGATTTAAAAAGCAAGAGCAAAGAGCAGAAGAAATGGTTTTCAAGCAAATTCCAAGTTGCTGTATTTCTGCACAAGTCTGATTTTATGCTATCTATGCTAGAAGACGGTGCTTCTTTAGAGTCGATTGTAAATTTAAATAAATTGACATCTAATCTGTTTAAAGAGACAGCATTAAACTTTGTTTGAGCGGCCTTATCTGCCTTTTTTTCCCAGTCAACAAGGGCTCTGTGGTTTGTACGCGCCCACTCTTCCACTGAGGCAGAGGAGGAATCTGAATCCTGCAAACAAAGCCTAATATTAGGCTAATCATCATTCATCTCCATTCATTTGAGCAATTTGTTACTTCTCACTGACGGTGGCAGATCCAACCTGTGCAACGTATTTCGCTAAAGTGAAACAAAAGCCCGCCATTGTCTGGTGTGACATTTTTAATGGTGTCATTATTTAACGGCCGGCGTTTTCATTTATCATGAAAGGGCTTTCATTCACACTGTAATAAAGCTGCTTTCCCCCCCCCCCCCCATCTTCCCCACACGTCAAGTCCACTTCATTCTCACACTGCCATTCCTGGGGGTGCCGTTTGTTCCTGCTCCGCTGCATGCACCAGTCACTGTCAGCGCCGGGTTTCGTAATACATCAAAGCCACTCTCAGTGTGGTAATTGGCATTTAAATTGGCTCTCCCAAAAAGTAAATCGTTCAGACGTGAGCATGAGCTGTTCTGCTTTAAACAAACCTTTATACACACATGATTACGGTCCTGGAAAAAGAAAAAACTCCCCAAGGAGACTGTGATTTAAAAACTCTTAATGGCCCAATCTTTACAACAATAACGTGTTATTCTGTGAAAATCCGCAATAAGGAGAAGAGTAGAGTGCAGCCTGCCCATCCATCAAAAAAGTATTGTGATTTTTGAACACAGAGAGTCTCGTTTTCAAGTGCCATTAGCCTGAGAGAGAGGTTGGGAACATATTCAGATCTAAAGGAAGAAGTGTGCACCTGAGCGACTTGAAAGAGACTCCCTGAAAACCTAGAATACTTTGATGCTGAAGTGTAATTTGTACACACGACACAGTCCTTCGTGCCGCAACAGGAAAAACATTTTATCATTACCATAATGCAAAACCCCTGTCATGTTACTTTGCTAAGCCGATGCCACTAATGTGAAAACTGTCAGCGTCGGTGTGGAATCCCGAGCGTATGAAATGATGTGCAGAAGAGCACCGACGGAGTATCCAAAGCAACTCAAAACACAACAAGCCACAGACTTTGCTGCTAAGCCCGTTGTGCAGCACAGGTGCTGAATGGACTCTTCAGTGCACCATGCATGCACGCCATCTGTTCGCAGTGTCGGAAGACTCCCATCTTTTTCTGTTTCTTTGCCGTCATTGTGTAATGAGACAACAGCCATTCAACAGGTGTTACGCTGCCGAAAATACTACGCATGTCTTTGCAAACAGAAAACACAGGGGAGTGACTCACACGGTCCGGTCAATTATATTGACTCCCCGCCTGGGCGATGAGAGCGGAGCAAGTTCCATTACCATATTATGGTTAATAGGGCAAATGGATAACTGCAGCATCGAGTTAGGAGCAAAGACTGTGTGTCGAGGGTTTAACGGCAGAGGGTGTGTGCAGTTATTCTGCCTGGATTAGCGTGGTCTGTGTTGCACATCACATGTGAGGAGGATTTCTGCTGGTCTTTTTGGTTTGATGTTTTCTCCGAACACGCAGTGGTCGCCACGTTCCATAGAAAGAAAAATAAGTAACTGTTCTGGTTTTAGCAGAAACTGTGGAACATTTTGATTTTACAGACTTTACGTCCAGATTGGAGAGTTATTGGAGTATTCTCTAGGTCTCCATAAATATGGAACAGGAACATGCAGTAAAGATCGTTATTTTTGAGTTCCATATTTATATGGATTTACATAGTAGCTGGTGTTGTTCCCGTAGATTCTGCAGAAGACATTAAGGTTCTTGTTGTCCATCTGTCTGTTGTTTGGCACATGTTCTCTCGGTTGCTGCTACATTTCTCTTGACTGCAGTTGAAGACATTTAAAAAACAAAACAGATGGATCAGTAAATCAACAGCTTCCTCATTTAACTTCTTATCGCTACAGGAGTATTTTCCTCATTTACTGTGGAGAAAGATTCTGCCATAACCATTTACCAAGACACTCAAGATGTGGAGCTGCACAATAGGTTGATTCATAGTTGTTGCAAAATCAGCGCATGCAACAATGACTGCTTGGATGGAAAATTTGGTAGATAGTTATACTTCAAGTAACATTCATTTGTCCTCACATGCCAATGTATTTGGCCAAGTGAGTGGAAATTTTGTTCTCCTTGATGTACAAACTGTTCAAAAAATCCTATTGACAGGAATCCCAAGTTTCATAGAATGGAAACATTGTAATGGTGACAAGGAGAGGAGTCAATAAATTGTTGTTGAACCAACCATCCTTCCCCGTTGTCTTCTGCTTTACCCAGGGTGAGGTCATAGAGGCAGCAGTCTAAACTGAGAAAACAGTTACATGTTTTGCTAATTTCTAAAACCCTACAAAGACAGGCACAGTATTCTGCTTCAGGTAAAGCCTCGTCCCCCATCCAGGTTTTCTGGCTATGAACTATGACCTCAGACTAAAGAGGTCCTGACTCTATTGAATGCTAAAGGTGATGTTGTGGCCTGACCCCTTTCTGGTGCTTATATGACCAAAGCAGGAAGTATTTTATTTTTGCTTGTTCCCCTGTGCAGTTTGTGCACAGCAGCATGCTCACAAAAATGAATTTAGAAAACAATTTTTCCACAGATTTAGTGTAGATGGTTGTGGAAGAGCCTCGCATTCTCTTGCAAGAAGCATGTTTCCCCAATCAGGTCTTAACATTTTTTTTGTGTGCTTCAGTGAATCTGTGTGTGCTCCAAACTCTGCATGGCGCCTTTTCTATGGATGGTCTGTAAAAATCAAAGATCGTAACTATGGTTGATTTCTATCCTCTCAAATCTACTCCAGCAAAGCCCAACATTTGACAGCAATTAGATCTGCATCCCTCTGTCCAACATCCCTCTGTGAACAAACAGCCAATCCTCACATAATACCAGCGCAGCCATGTCTCCTGCCTCCTAGTTTCTCCACACACACACGCATCATCCGCAACCACTGTTGCAAATGGTTTCATTCTCCGATACATTATTAATGCATCATCCAGATGAATGAACCTATATTATACTCAGTGATGACAATATTCTTGCAGGAAAGAGGCTTAGCAGGCAGCCCTGGAAGACACACACAGGCGAGATAGGAGGTGTAGTTGTTTGGGCTTTTGGTGGTGAAATAGAAATTTACATAAAGATCCATTTCTTAGTGCAGAGCTAAATGGTGGCCCAAGAAATATTTGGAACATCGTATATTTACAAGGATTTTAAGGTCCGCCACGTAGGTCCTTTTTTTGTGGATGAGCAGGTAGGAGATTTTTACAGTGTGGAAAAACCTTAGCTAAAAATATAAGTATAACTGTTCACGGTATTAACAACAAGACGCAGATATAAATATATGTAACACAACATAATTGCCTTTATTTCCAAACAGCCGAAAAGTGTAGCAACCTTTTCTGAGCCAGCTAGCCAGCAGTGCAAGGAGAAACTTAACTCAATCATCTTCTCTGGGACCTGATTGAAAGGACTGTAAACCATAGGAATGATACGGGGGGAACTTTTCGAGGTTCTGAAACCCTTGTGTATCTTGATTACGATGAGTGGCTCTTGTCTACTTCCTTACCTGCTAGCAGTTTCCGGATGATTCTTTCAAATGGAGCTCTGTTAGCAGATCAGGACTGTTACCATGAGATCAGGACTGTTACCATGAGAACGTCTCTCTCTCTCGATCTATTTCTTATTAATGGAGTCCCACCACTTGCAGAGAGAGTTTTCATTCGATAAATATAGTTTATTTCCAAATGTATAACACAAGATCACAAAAAAATAATAATATTTTGTATTATCTTGTAAACACTTATGAGGGAAAGTGCTGACTTGACGGTTGTTCAGCAAATACTCACTAACTAAGACACAAAAGGTGTTTGAAGAATTTCAATGGAAAGTTATTTGGAAGGTAAAACGTGGTAGAAAGAAATGCGCAAGTTGAGATGACTACATTATTGTACCTCCGTTAATCATCAGCTCACACTGTTTTGTTGCGTTTCTGCTTTTGTAAGTAATGTAACACTGTGAAACCATTGTGGGTTTTTTTACCAAAGGTTTTCATATTGTAATAATTTCCCATACCCAATCTAACCACAAACCTAAATTAGGTTTCAAGACCAAGTTTTCAATAGCTGTAATCTATGCTTTTAAAAATAGACTTTCACTTTGTAATTATGCCCCGAAAAATGTAGGATTAAACTGGTTTATTTCAGAAAATGAGCTATTTGAATGAAGTGATTTCACGGGAGCATAAAACATGAGAATTATGAACTAAAACACAGCATGACTCGTGTGACACAATTAAAACCAATCCGCTGTTACAGTGCTGCTTCTTACTTAATCTGTTTCAAAGTACAGATTATTTAGGAGAGGATCTGGCAGTTTTCCGGTAATGGCACATAAAATGTAAGTGAATTTTTCCTTTATGGTGTTGTTTGTCAAGTTTGATGTGATGAGAGGCTGCGGGTAATGTTGCTAGAAGTGACAGCCACATATCCGTTCTCTTGCTGTTTCTTTTTTTTTTTGCTTTTCTTTTAGCACTGATGACTTATAGTAAATCTAACGTCTCTGCTGTGTCCCCCGCAGCATTCCCCATGAATAGTTTTGTGCAGCAGGTCATTAGACAGTGTGGAGCGTGCTTGTCTTTCAGCTGTAATAGTCGCATGTCATTGGGGGGAAAGAGTTCGACTGCCCTCTCCTCTGAAATCATTGCGGCTCTGCCTCATTCTGCTCCAGTGACAAGGCAACGTGCTGATTCACATGTACAATAGAAATGCACATGAACTTGTAATCACACCCACGCAGACTAATGACGCCGAGCACAGGCCGCTGCCTCGCTGCTCCTTTCTCGACACATCATACACTAATCTCGGTGCGTTACGTTGTCCTTAAGCGACGGGTAGGAGGGGGGGAACGGTGGCAGGAAGTGAAAAAGCTACACGGCTCTGCGGCAAAGACACAGGCCGATGACATGTTGGCCGGGCAGAGATAGGAGCGATCTGGCCTGTCAGGGAAAGCTTTTGTCCTTCCAGTCCTGTGGAGCACAAGGAGAAGAACTGACAGCAGTGCTTTTCTTCCTCTTCCTTCTCCTCCCTTTTTCTTTCTCTCTCTCCTCATCACCACTGGAGTTGAATACCAGAAACCCCAGAAGACTTGTCTCAGTGATTAGAGGGAGAAAGAGAGAGTGGAAGAAAAGGGAGAAAAAAAGAAACGGCGGAGAAAAGAGAGAAACACACATATACATATACGCAAGGCGGAAGAAAGCTGGAGGAAAAAGCGTTTGAGGGGGAGAAGAAAAGAAAAGATAAATGTCTCATCTTCCTTTCTGCAAATCCGATGTTGACTCAAATCCAGGCATAATCCGGGGGCGGGGGTGGGGCAACCCGTTTTTGGTGTGAAGGCTTGTTAGCGTTGCTTGGGTATAGATATGACATTGAAGACTTTTTTTTCTGTGATCACACAGAGATTATGTTTTAAATTGTTTTTTGTTTGTTTGTTTCAATTTTTGTGTTGGACCTTTGACTGTTAACAACCAGACGGTAGAAAAAAGGTGCAGAACCAGCAGGCAAGGCTTGGTGGTTCTAGCTTCACCCATTAGGACACACAAACGTTACTTCTTGAAAGGTTTGGACAGAATCTCAGTTCTTTTGTGGACCTCGGTTCTTACACGGCCTGGAAAAGTTTGGAATGTTTTCCAGGTCTGGAAGTATGAGAATGTAGGAGTACAGGATATTTTTGCCTTTCAAACTTTATTCCCTATTCAACTCTTTAAATGTTGTCCTTCCTTTCATCCTTTACTCCCTCCTTCCTTGCCCTCTAACTTTCATCACTTATCGCTTTTTGTTGTCTTCTTTCTTGTCTCCTTCCTTTTGTCCTTACTTTTATGTATCTTCCATACTTTCTTTCCTTGTGGTCTTCTTTCATTTCATTCCTTGTGTCCTGCCTAGATCCCATCCACCTTTTTGTTTGTTTCTTGTGGCTCTCTTTCATTTCCTGTCTTGTGTTTCAGTTCTTCCATATTTGCCTCCTACCCCACTTGTTTCCTTGCCTCCTACCTCCTCTTATGTGTTCTTAAATGCAGTATTTGACTAGAAAAGTCTAAGTTTGAATTCTGTATGTGAGTGAGAATCATTCTCAGGATCTTGAGTTTAAAAGGTCAGACCAAAGGCGTATTATATTTTGTAAAATGTAGATAATTGCTGTATTAAAGATCATCATCAGGGTTACTTGTCGGCACGATGAGTCAGTTTTCTTGTTTAGCTTTTATGCTGCCATACCAGTTTACAAGCACAGTGGCCCCATTGTCTCTGAACCAGCTTTGGAATGGCCTTTGCTTCACAACCCTCTCAAGGCTTCAATTATATTATTATGTGCACTTTTTCCTCCACCAAACGTTCCAGTAATGTGTCTTAGTTGCAGCAGTCTACAAACAATCAGCTTCTTTGCCTGCCATGCTTGTTAAGGGTGTCAGTGAAAATACAGTTCTCATTCGCTGTAAGCCATAATCATCCAAATTAACATAAACACATTTGACTGCGTGTGCTAAAGTCTGGGCAATACACGAGTTTCATTTTTTGAATTGAACTACTGAAAAGAATGAACTTTTCAATGACATTCAAACTTATTGAGATACAATTTCATAGCATTAAGAGAGTCTTAGCATAATATTTATTCATGTATCTGAACACGCACGCACGCACACACGCACGCACGCACGCACGCACGCACGCACACACACACACACACACCACACACACACTCCAGCAACCTCTTCAGCATCCTTCTCCCCTGAAGAAACACCCACAGAATAGCTAGAATAATAAAATATTCTGCTTCCTGAATCAGAAAAGCACTCACAGACCCTTCATGAACACTCTCACGTACGTGCCAGCACACACAGGCACACACATGCACGCACACAAAGATCTCAATCATCCTCTTCCTCCTCTCTCGGCTCATGCATAACGTCTCTGCTCACCACCTGAATAGCTGCTCTTCAGTATTCATGTTAGGACAAGTCGGAAAGCTCGCTCTCATTACGGAGCAGGTGTTTTTTCTCCATCAGTGGTGCATTTACATCCCGGCTGTTCTTTCCCGACTGCCGACAGCTCCGAGACAGAGAGAGAGCGAACGGGAGCTCATGTGGTCTTAATGCCGGCATTAACGTTGGCATGTTTGTACACCTTGACTACTTCCTCTCCTTTATCATCCGCCTCACCTCCCTCCCCCTCGTCTTCCTCTACCTCCTTGAGTATCTCACCGCGCCGCTGAGACATTCATCGGCCCTCCAGACGCCGCAGGCCCTCCAAATCAGACTCGATGAGAAGCCCCACAGAGGCCCGTCGCAGCCAGGAAGAAATTGCGGTGTAATTGAGCTGCGTGATAATAATACGTTCTTCCCTCTGATTTCCTAACAGCGGCGAATCATCAACACCATCATCATCGTGCCATCACATCATCACTTCCACGCTGCTGCCGCCGCCGCCGCCGCCGCTGCCGTCACCATCGGAGCTGACCTGCTCTTTCGCTTCAGTCTCTCGCTTTCTCGTCAATTGCTTTTACTGCACCTTCTTTATTTCTATTTCTGCTCCCTTGCTCTTCCCTCACTCTGCGCTCAGACCCGTTCAGCCAAATATCTTTCCAGTTTCTGTCTCGTGGCATCGGGTGGCGCGCCTCTGAGGTGCAGGCTGCAGAAATTACGATGTTTGGAGTAGCTGGTTGTTGTGTCAGGAGAGAATTGACGAGAAAAGAACATAATTAGGATGTTGTTTTTTTTCGACTGAGATACCAAAGTTGTTTCTGGCTGTTTTTCTCTTTTGCGTTTTGTTTGTTTGAAAGGTCCAAGGTGGTGAAAATGCAAAGCTCAGAGCGTCATGCCTTCTACAAGAAAGCTTTGAGCTGTTTGGAGCAAGTCGTCGCCCTGGCTCTCTGCTTAACGACTTCACAATTTCCGATGCATTTTCAAAATCGCTGCCCATTTGCTACTTTGGTGAGAAGGACTTGCAGACGTCTCAGCTCAGACCTCTGGCTTAGTCAGCCAGCCAATCCTTGAGCCGGAGGGTCCTGGTGGCTGGTGTGGGCTGCACATATTTTCTCTTGTGCAATATCAGCAGTCCATCTAAATATCCTTGTGAAAAAAAAATGTGGTGAGAAGAAAAAGTAATGTAGCTGAACTGTTGCGTTTCTGTTTACTGAAAAATTGTTTTCCTGTAGCTTGGAAATAGCTTTTGTTGCTAGCGTTACTCAGAGTTGACGATCGTCCTGCGCTGCTATTTGCAAAAGCATTGAAAACCCTGCATTAAGTTTTCAACACAACTGCAAATACCAATGTGTTTAACTGAGATTTTAGAATAGAATAGGACAGAATTCAACTTTATTGCCATCGCAACGAAATGTAGTTTGCATCCATCCATAAGTGCTCAACAAGAAATTTTTTTTTCTTTCTGTCGGATCAACACAATTGCACAATTGTGAAGGCAGATGAATACTAAATATTTTAGGCAAATGAATTCTAAATATTTTTGTCTAAATTTGTCCAATAAAATCACGAAAGGTGTGGTGTACATTTTTATTCACACTTTGTAAAACCACCTTTAAATACTCCAAACAGTCTTATTTTGCACCCTCAAATATGGTAAATGTTTGCCTGCATTTAGCTCCATTCATTTTTGGTTCATCAGATAAAATCCTAATAGAACACATTGAAATGTTCTGGTTCTAACACAAGAGAGTATTAAAACCCTTAGTGGGTGTGAATACTCGTGTGTATTGCCTCCATCCATGCTACAGTCGGGTAGGTAGGTAAAAACCCAACGAGATTTTTTGTCCCCTGTTTAAATAGTAAAAGAAACACTATGTTTCTCAGGTGCAACTTCATCAATCGTTTCGAAGGGAAAGCATGATTAAAATTTTTTCTGTTTAAAAAAAAGCAGCTAAGGCTGCTCTAGTGGACCTCGGAAGGAAAATCGTGTCTTTAAGATTCACATAACGTGAACTTTTTAAGACACCGCTGCTTCATGAGTTGCTGCTGTGCATCTCCGTTTGTTTGGTGCAAACCTTAAAACCAGAACCTCATATCTCCTGTCCCTGGATTAGAATAAGTTTGAATTCACTTTGTATAAAGTCTCCCTCTATAAACACCTGAGCTAAAAATATCCAGACATACCTGCATTCTCACATACAAGTAGCTCTTTTTATAAAGCATAAAGGCCTCTTTGTCCCTTTTGGCATGCCCAGGCTGTTTGCTTAAGATAATGGAGAATCCTTCTGTATCTGAACGGAGAGCAGTTACACTGCATCAGAGCTGCTTCTGAATGTTACAGACAGAAAGGGTTAATCAGAGCAACAAAAGCTGACCTGAAAAGATAAGTCGGTGGAAGTCGGGGGCTTGTGGCGTTGCAGTTTACATTCTGGGGAGCATTTGTGTGCGTCTGCGAGCAGTAGGAGAGTTTACACACGGCTCAGAGTACTTTAACCATTCTCATGAGAGTTGCCTTTCCATAGCAGGGAACCATTAAGAAAATCATTGGCGGATTATTAGTGTCAGCACTCTACTACTGTTTGTGTGTGTAAGCTCAAACAAAGAACAATGCTGCTCTTTTTTTTCCCCTCCCTCCTCTCCCTTCCAAGTGGCCAGACGACATTTTGCAGGAGCTAAAGGTTGGAGCTTTTCTTGACTTGTTCCTTTGTCCTCGGACTGCAGCAGGGGAGAAATTGGTTCGCGCCAGTATATATGCACATATGTCTTTTTTTTTATTCAACTCATTTCACTTGGTGTTCAGATTCATTTTTCTGGAAGTTCAAGTTCCGTTTTTATGTAGCGTTCGTGGTTTGGTGAACGCGTCTCAACAAAGTTGTGAATTTGAGTAAACAGATGAGATATGTTTGCTGAACACGTGTATTAAGCAACTCTTTGAGGTTAAAAAGAACATTTTCAGGCCTGAAAAAAAAAATCTGCCGATTTCCACATCATTATACTTGAAAGTATAAAACATAGCATCTTTTATCTATTTTGTTCAGTCTCCGTGTTATCGATAAAACCTTTCATCTATCACCTCAGAGAACCATTAGCATGTTGTGAAAAACTACAGTCTTTTTTTACAGTCAGAAAAAAACTGACATATTTCAAAGTTTTTGACTTGTAAATGTGTAGCAGTTTTGTAACTGGAGGAAAAGTCTTCCTAAAACTCTGCCTGCAACTTTTAAAGCATGTGCTGGAAAAGACTTTTGTGTGAAATTTTTAGTGAAATTTTCTGTGGCAGCAGTCAAGTCTAATCTGAAGCAAAACCGGCATAAAAAACAAGGCAGTGCAAAGGAAAATAAAAAGCCAGGCTGGAGGAAATAAAAAAACAGAACCGCAGAGTTAATCTCTTAAAACCTTAAACAGAAAAATAAAAAACAGATTTGTGTTAAATTTCACTAACACAATGAAAATTTATGTAGGGACTATTCAACGATGGGCCGTTTTTTGACACATTTTTAGAAAATGATATCACTATTTTAAAGACATTAACCCTCTGTGCTATGATCTCATAAAAATGATTGTAAGCAAAATCACAGATTATGATTTTGCTTAAAATCATCAACCGATTAATCAATTTTGTTGTCGGAAAAAGCAACTTAATATTTTTCTTTAAGCACAGCAACATTAATTAAAGTGGGTTTTAAATTAATATTTGACAGACAAGCAGTTAAAACCGCTTGACGGGAACTAAATTAGAGACAAAAACATGACAGCAACTACATTTCTGCTAGTTGGTAGCAAAATTAATGATTGTAATTGTATTTTTAAAAACCATACATGACACTAAATCATGCATTTCAACATAATGACGCACATGAAACTAAAAATTTCAGTGCCCTAGTGAATCCAGCACAATATCAATCCAGAGGGACCATGACGATATTGATATGTATATGGCAACACGAAGCTTTAATCTGAAAATAGAAAAAAAAAGTTCAGTTAATTTAATAACCTCCAAAAAGGCAGTAAAGTTCAGCAAACTATTCAGATTGATTAAAAATATCTGACTGCCAATCTATCATTCCATCTAAATGTCTATGAGTAGTACTTTTTCATTTAATTGTTGTTTTTATTTGTGTTAATTTCATATATGATTCCAAAATAATTTGCTTCAGAGAAAATAGAAAGCAATTTAAGTGGAATAAAACAGATTTGGATGCATTTATGAAAAAGGTACAAAAGAGAAAAATATTAATTAGCCTCTAGGTATCCCAGCTGCAAGCAGCAGAAACCTGCACTGCAGGAACGAGCTGCAGCTTGATGTACTTCTAAACACAGTATACATCATTTTTTATAATACTTAGAAAACAACATGGGGTGTCCTCACCTCTGTGAGATGCTGCACATCAGCTTCTCACATTTTCACCATATGGTCCAAAGATATGGGGAGAAATGCAAACGTCACAAATGCTGAGAGAGAGATTTGGTCGAAGCAATTATAATTCCACCTCGGCATGTCTGCTTGCTTTGCACTCAAGTCTATTTGCCTAAAAGACACACATTCCTGCAATTTAACAGCAACAGAGGGAGTGTAATGAGTTGTTAACTGTTTGCCTCATGTGACTGTCACTGTGAGATGGAAGGAATTATCAAAGGAATGGGACTTAATTTTACCAGTTTTAAATCCAGTGGTAGGAAAGACGATTAATACAGAGGAAAGTTATTAAGTTTCTCTGAATTATTATGTAAATTTTCCGTTCTTACATGCTGGAATTTGGCTCAAACACTACAGTATTCAAGCGTTTGCTGAAATGAACTACGGCATTTTCCTTTGCACGGTCTCCCAATGACATTGGGAGGCCGTAGTGGCATCCAGTAGACAGAGATGCCTTTTGTTTGCTTATAGGACCATTGATTTTCATAGTACAGTGAGGATGTGGCCCTCGAATTAAACAAAATCCAAGGACAGATGTGAGGGAGAGCATTTGGTTATCAGTTTGTGAATATCTGTATCCCCTCTGCTTTCCATCCGTATGCCGAGCTAAACTCCCAGAAAGCAACCGCTGCAGTGCACAGCCGTGAAACGATATTGATCCGCTCACAATTCACAGCAAGACAGCACATAAGCATATTTATTCTAACAGTCCCGACGTTTTGATCGTATTTTCGAACGTGACATTTTTTGCCGAGATTAGGCAGACCTTATGACGGAATTTCATCATCATTTAGGTTTTCCAGCTTTCCTTTCAGTCAGCTCATCAGCTCAGGATAAACCCACTTTGGCGGCTACTCGAACGCAGCAGCTTTTAACTTTGGCAATTTCAGATGGGACTGACAAGAGATAGGTTATCTACCGCTACATCCAACGACCCCTTCGGCTTAGTCCTTATCAGCAGATGGAGTTTCTCATCCCCCCCCTCCATCAAGGGGAACGTGGAGGTAAGCCTTAACTGCTAATGTTTGTTTGTTTGTCAGTGAGATTATGCAAATGAAAACAGACATTTCATCAATAAGCGAAGCGTAACCAAAAAGGACTGATCGGATCTCGGTGCAGATCTGAATCCCGCCTCACCTCGATTTGAGATTCGGGGGCTTTGGGTTTGGCAGATGACTGCTCTGTGCGAGTCCTTTGAGTTTTAGTGGAGCTGCAGATGTTAAAAGAGCTCATTATACAGAACACACCATCTGCTAATAGGGGATGCAGTTGAGAGCGCCGCGGCAAATAAATAGGTGCGCCTTGAGTGGAGACGGTTTGTGTTGACGTGAAATGATGCCGACATGTGCCACAGACGAAAATGTTAGCCAAGATCATTTTCTGCAGGTAAACATAAAAGCAATAACCTTAGAAAATCACCCTGGAGTCACAAATCTAAGCTGTTTTTTTTCTTCTCAACTTTTTGTACAATGTCATTTATAAAGTAAAAAAAAAATCATTATTAGCTTCAAATCTGTTTTTTTTTTAAGATTATGTCTTCCTTCTACAATGGGAAGAAATACTTAATTGTGAGAGAAATGGACAAAATATTAGCAATTAAAATACCATGTAGTCACTAGTATAGTCATTTTAACTATTTCATTATACATGTTATATGAAAACTAAGCAACAGAGAAGAAAGATATTATAGGGAAAACCACTGCAGAATGGACCGTATGTCATTCAAGGTAAATTTAAATATAGTATGAGTTAAAGTTATTGGGATCCAATCATCAAAGGTTTTGGATATACAGTAATGTGTAACTTTAAGTATTTTGCCATCTTATTTTAGAAGCAGTATTAATAACTTTTATCTTAGATCATTTCATATATTCAAGTTTTCTTCAAGTTCTTTAAATTTATTAATGATCTCAACATTAGGCATTAAGGTCTTGAAAGTGCTGAGGTTTTCATTATTTGGTCTTAAATTTGAATTTGTTTTGTCTTTTATTTGTCCTTTCAATAATTTCTTTTTCCATTAAGTTTTTTTTTTTAGAAATTAGCTTTTGGCTGACATTTGTTCTGTGGTTGTTTTATTTTAACTGAGGAACTTTGGTTTGTAAACACATACAGTAAACATATTACTGTACGTTTTTCGTACAGTAATATGTACAGATAATACACAATAATTTATTGCATTTTTAAGTCAACTATTTTAATAGTTGAAACCCTAAATGCTCTTTAACATGCATTAATACACAAACTGGAAACCATTCAGCTCCATCCATAGAACTACCGCAGAAGCTAGCTCCCACAATCTTCCTTATTTTTTTGACTGTTGGGGGTCACAGCCAATCAGTGCCAAGAAAAATAAATGACACTCCTGGATTGGCTGGTTTGCAAACTCCAGCCAATAGCACGTCAAATAACATTGCAGCTATGTATCTCCCGTTTTCAAACTGCCTTTTCTTTTGGATTTTTTTTTTTTACATATTTTATACGAAAAGTCAGTAGTCAGATTTTATGTAAAATAAGAGTCATGTTCCATAGAAAATCCCAAAAGTGATTAATCCACAAATACAGAAACGTGAATAAGCGGGTGACCCCTGTAGAGACACTCCAATCAGATCTGAATATAGATGTCTGTTAGGCAGCACCATTTAAAAGAATACAAACTCAATAATTGTTTTACTTGTTTTGTAGACCTGTATTATATTTCATGCGCTTTGTCTTGGTAGATTTTCCATAACAATGAAAGTACTTTTCAGCTGAGACTGTACTGATGGCTGCAGCTCCCTCTCTGGATGGGAGTCCAATAAATTGCCACCATTAAAACTTAGATGAAGTCGAAATGGAAACACAGCGAGTGTTGGGTCTCAGAAATGCCTGACTGTCGGTAAGCACTGCACACAAACTGTTTACATTTTTTGAGGCAAATTCTGCATCGTGATACATCACTAATGTTTAATAGATGAAGAGTGCATCACGCCTCTGGCTTTGCTCATGTTTACCGTGTGTTTTTGAACGTGTACGCACCACTGAACATCAAAGGTCAGCGAAGGTGATGAATGCTTCTTCTCCCCGTGCGGACGTGAGCGTACACGCGCGCGCGTGCAGCGCGTCGAGCTCCACATGTCGTCTCAGCCTGCAGGAGACCCGATGATTCAGAGGACACAGACTGCATTGCATTCACAGAGTCTGACCCTTTACTACAGCAGCTGTTACTATAATTCTGCAGCTGTGTGCTTATTTATGCTGCTGTGTTCTAACACCACTAAACGCAGCTCAATATGTATATTTGTTGCGTTCTTGTCACTGTTCGTATCCCCTCTTAGAGAAGGATATGTGTGTCTCCCTGCGTTTTGCATGGCAGTGTGCGGCTGTGTGTACTTAGCGCCTGCTGGCTCACCCCGGGCACTCTGTGCTCTTGCCAGTGCCCTGCTTTGACTCCCAGAGGCCTCAGAGCTTTTTTGCTTGGCTATGCTGACAAATTGATGCTGCCGGACTGGCTAACTGCTCCTTCTGTGGCTGGCGCTGCTGCAGCGCACTGTGAATACCAAGCGATGGCAACGGGCGCTTCCCTCTGCCTCTTTGTTTCCACACGCGCAAACAAACAAATGCGAGATCAGGGAGCAGACCCGTCTTTTAGCTGGGCTTCGCTTGAGGAAAAAACCACCAAATCCAGCCTGAAATCTGGATCAAAAAACCCTAATCCTCAGCTCTGGGGGATCTGATCTGAGTCACTATGGGTATGGCTATCGGCCATTGCTTCCCTCCATATTTCCCATTGCCAGTTCTCCTCCTTTCCTCTTGTTTCTCTTCAGCTTATGCTCTATCAAATTTTGGGCAGCTGTGAAAAGGGAGGATGGTAGGTTCGTTTTTACCAGTAACGCTGCATTCTGTGCATCTGCTATGTCAAAACCATTAGCACAACAGGAGGTGTTTTTACTCTGGTGAAAAACACATATGGTTTCCATATGTGGAACTGAGCATCAGCTTGAGCTACATATTTGTATAGAAAGAGGTTTTACTTGGTAACATGATCAATAAGTCTTTCATCTGTGTGTCTAAGATTCATGAGCATATCATCTGGACTGGCATTATGCATACAGTGACATTAGGTGCCATGATTTTTTTAAAGTTTATCTTTATTGATTCTAAGTTTGTCATAATACCAAAGCAATGTGGAAAAGAAAGCTTTTCCCAGGCTCTTGGATACATAATGTTGGTAGATCATAACACTTCCTTAACCATGTATTCAAACTCACAAAGCATGTCAGATTTATGTGCTTCAAAGTGTTGTAAGTTGATAGTTTGAAATCTAGTATGTTTATTGCATGGAAAAAAGATCTGACTTTTGATTCCTCAGTAATCTTCTAACTCTTAACTCAAAACATTTTCTGAGTTTAATAGACTTCCACTGGCTTAATACCTACATTTTAGTGACCAGTAGATGCTAATGCTAAAGTTATGGGGTGCATTTTGAAAATGAAGGCAAAGTGAGAGGTCCATGTGTTGTAATGGCAGTCTACATTACACTATTTATTAATATTATTGAAAATGAATGCGGCCCAAATACTCCTCTTTGCAGCACTTTGAGTTGTGTTTGTATTTGGAGAAGATGGAGAAAATGAGTTGGTGACATTGAGACATTTTCCATGGACGTTTGCCTTGCAGATTGTTGCTCATGAGAAAAAGCAGATATATTAATCGAGGCATCCTCAAGTTTCAGCAAAGAAGTATTTTCCATCTTTTATATTTGCAGAAGAAGTGTGAGTAGCTGGACAGCTCAAATTACCATTTGGCATAGAGCACTTTTCTGTTCGGATGATCTTTTGTGCTTCCTCAAACAAGGCTTTTTTGGGGACTGCTGTTTATTAAGGCTGTTTAGCTCTAATTGGTCACTTCCTCTTATCTAAAAAAGTTCCACCACAATTCTTTTCTTAGTGTAGCTGAAATTTTAAATGAACAAAAACAACCTGTCAAATGATCTTACACTGATATGACTAATGTGTGTATTTAGGCTCATGTGGTAGACGTTTGGGTTGGCGGTTCTATCCTCAGTCCTAGGCTTGTATAGCAGCCTTCTGCCAGACTTCCCCAGACCAGCTGGGGCTACAATGTAGCTTACTACATTGTAATACTCAGAAAATACTAGATATGCAGTACTCTTGTTGATGTGTGTGAATGGGTAAATGTAGTGCAAATCGCTTTGGAGTCCTCAGACTTGGTAAAGTGCAGTACGAGTTCAGGCCATTTACAATTTATTTGGGAAAGACGTAGCAAAGTCATTTGTAGTGCTGGATAGCAATATACCTTTTTAATAGTGCAGCGCAATGCCACCAACCTCTACTTCCCTCCCACACACAAACACTCAAGCTTGCTTGTTTCATTCCCAGAGTCACAAACACACAGAGGAGACGCTCTGTGTGGCACAGTTTTCATGCAAACCGGAGTAAAACAGCTCCTGCCCTGTCTCAGTTTGCCACATGGCGCGCACGACTTCAGCTTTCGTTTTCTTCAGCTGTAGCAATAATCAGCTAGTCTCCGCCACTCGCCAAGGTTAACCACATAATTGCTGCACTCATCTGGATGAATCACTTTTCAATCCGGCACAGGAGCGCGATCCTACCGACGGAGATGAGCTGCTTAGGTTGAAAAGCACACGAGACTATGAGGCCGAGGCTGTGGACTCATAACCCTTTCTGTAGAGAGGAGAAGATAGTACTGGTTTGCTTGGCTTATCTCTATTAAAAGGTCATGGATTAGTAATCCCTCGGCCTTGTAGCCATCACCTGCTCTTATGGATTCTCGCTGTGCGGAGTCAACAAACCAGTATAAGGAGTTTAAAGTGCAGTATGTTGTGGTAGGAAAATCTGATTGCTGCTGTTTGGCCCATAATGAATCCTGGTGGGTTTTTTTCTTTTTTCTCAGGACTAAAGAGTCAGTGTTTCTGTAAAGAGCAGAGAGAAACAGACAGAAAGAGCAAACCAATAAAATGTTGGTGAAAATGTTGAGACATTTGGGGTCTTATAACATGCCCAACTCATAAGGAATTTTAGTGCAAGTGGACATGAATGACACAAATTTCCCCTGGCTATGTACAGCTTAGGGAAAAGCTGAAAAAAGCCAGGAAAATTTTAAATTGACTGTATCTTAATGTACTCATCCATGAAACTGGGAGACTTGGAGGAAACCTCTTAACCAAGAACACTGGATGTCGAACCAGTTTACTTTTTATTTTTAAAATGTCATAATGGAAATATGAGGAAAATCTTACCAAAGCAGAGCATGGAGTAAATTAGCTTAGATTTGTTGATGACTTGACTCCAGAATTTTGAAAACTTATAGAAAGTAATTACATGTTTAATGCTCTTTTTTTTCTTGAAGTCATTCTGAAACTGTTGCATTTTTTTTTATTTTTTCAAAATAAAGCTTTTAACTTATGAATGAATATACTAAAAAGAGAATTTTTAAAGTTCTCACATTCTGATGTAAGTTCAGGCACTAATTACTTCAAAAGTCTTTTAAGAAGAAACACAGCTTTTTTCTGTATAATTGAAAATTAAACTGTTGTAAAAGTAGGATGTTCATGTTGAAATAAAATAATGAATTCTGTGGCCAAAGTTTACTGAGCTGTCTCTGAATTTCTAAAAATACATCTAAAATACAAATCTGATGTTCTCCAGGTTATGACACTGTCGTACCTGATGTTAAAACACGACTCAAATGAGACATAATTGCAGCACTTCTCCTTTTCTCTCTTTTATTTTGTTGTAGAACTTTCCCATACCACAAGATGTTAAATATAAAGTATAAAACAGAGTTGCGATATCTTAACCTTCGTGATATCTGCTTGAGTGTTGCTCTCTGTCATAACCTCTGTAGACTGAAAGAAAGTACAGATTATTTTATAAACGTTTTCAGTGACAGGATACTTGGAAATGTTAGATATGCAATAATCTTGTTGAATGTTGTGATAACCATATTGCTTTACTTAATAAATGCATATGGAAATCAACAAGTATGTTTAGGATTCATAGCAAACACAAACTTCAGGTAGCGAGTAATTGATAAATATCGAAAATAAGATATCATTTCACAGTTTTCAACAAAAATGACTACATCTGCTGTGGACTGAAAATATGTTTTACTAGAACATATTAACATATTAAGAATATATTACGCAGCTTTTACTTCATTAAAAACAAACTTTACAAAGTTTAATACGGGCATAGAAATCCTTAACGCATGATACTTGATATTGTCATAGCTGTAAATGTGCTGTTGCTAATTATGCTGCCACAACCCTGACAGATATTAACTATTGCTAACTTTGAGACCCCTTTGTTGGGGAGGAACTTCTACACCGAAGAGTGTTGTTTTTACTGAAAGTTGGTGTTATTATGCATTCATCGGTTGCAGAAAAAGCCAATTCAGTGGCCAAATGTCATATATGATGAAGCATAAAATTGTCTAATTAGAAGCGTCTTGACTCTTTATCAAAGTTTGCATGCTTTAGCCAACAAAAGAGTTGCAAGTCTACTGCATATATATGTTGTCAGTCCAAAGCAAAAATTCAGACACATTTTTTTGAGGATTTCTAATTATTAAAACTATTTTAAATGAAAAGCCCCTTCACAATTAATTCTGCTACTATTCTAAAAAGTTTCAGTCATTTTGTTATGACAACATTGTAATGAATTTTGGGACACCGTCTGCCAGTATCGCAGGTGACAATTGCCCAAAACCTTTTTTAGTACAGCTGAGAGTAGACTGTCACCCTGGTGTGTCTTTTAACTTACAGCCACTGACTGATCATAAAAAAAAACCTAAAAGCCTCTAGCTTGGCCACAAAACACGAGTCACAATAAATTCCCTTCTGTTGTCAAAGGAAAATGTTGAAAGGATTTGACTTTCTTAAAGACTCTACAAAAAAGCAATTTACTTTTGTTTCCAGTCAATCTGGAGATAAACTAGCACTTCTAGCTTAGAAAAACCCAAATATTATGAATAATTTCTCTTGTAATTACAGGACAAATATACTCAAACAGATGAGAATACTGACAACTTTTACAAGGGGTTAAAATATTATCTCAAACCCGCATGTTAATGTGAACAAATATAAATTCATGCGTAATCAGCACAGACCTTCACTGTTTGTTACTCTTTTTTCATACCTGCCAAAGCTGTATTAAAAGGATTTATTTCTACAGAGACCTGCTGCAAATTTGAAAGTTTCAATTATGTATTTACCTGTGGTGGATTCAGAAGTCGCTTGAGAAACTATTGAACATCATTATTACGATAACGCCTTGAGCTGAACTGACAAGTATGGGGGAAAGAAAAGGGAACAGAGACGGCGATAGACCAAAGAAGGCAAGTGACAAACATGCTGAAGTAAAGAAAAGTTTTTCTTTTTTTTCAGAATAACACTACGTGGGAGGAGATTTGGAGTGACCTAATTAAAATGTTGGAATCCTGAGAGAAATAAATTAAGAAAATGTCAGTTAGGCTGAGCCGGAGGAGGGAGATTAAGAGGCGCAAGCTCGAATACTGTCTGATTTTTTTTCTTCCTCTTTTTCCCCTTTATCAGTGAAGCATGGGAACATTGCTCTGAAACGACGACATATCGAGTTGCTGGGTTTTTTTTTTTTATGTTTTTTTAACCAGTTCAGTCCTTGAAGAGGGGTTTGTAATGACTTATGAAAAAAGAAGAACCACAACTTCTGAAAGAGAAGAAAATTCAACAAATGCTCACATTTACTGTTAATCTTTAGCCATTCTTTAATTTGTTTATACCACCAGCTTTAGGGAGTTTTGTAAGATCACTAGTGTTTTTTATGAAGGGAGACGTCACACGGTGTGAGTGAGACTGAGAGAGAGAAAGCAATCAGTAAAACACAGCTTTGTAGTTAAACAGTATTTCACCAGTCCTTCAAAACAAGCCAAATGAATTAATTAGAGGTGAAGTTTAATCTGTGAACTGAAAACTTGGGAAAATAAAATGAGATTTTCCAAATTAACAATCAGTATTTCCTCCTATTCTGTATTTGTAATGTTATGACTTGTAGTAGTTGTTTCTCTCTACCATGATCACTGTGTTTACTACGCTGCTGTTAATCACAAATATAGCAAAACATTACGACGATTCACAGGAGCTCAGCTCGGTGGGTCTGGTGGATTGTAATAGGTCTGTGCGAAAACGGACATCGGAAAACCACGTCAACAGTTCAGCTTCTTTCCAACCAAGCTGGACCCTTAAGTGTGTTGTTTTTAGAAGTAATGACTTACTTTAGCCAGGGGGGCTAGCTCTGTTTATGAAAATACTGCCAATGTTTCCAAATCCAGAGTCTACCATGCCGATTTCCGACCAAGACGATCACCATTCAGGGCTGGTCAGGCAAAAAGTTTGTTGAGGGTCCCATCATTTCACCTCAGTTTTTTAGTTGAAAGTGAACATCTTAATTGTCTCAAACAGCTGATATGGCTCGATGATGATAATATTTTTTAAAACAGAAACCTAACATAACAAAGACATGGTGAATGAGGAAACAGCAGGACTCCAGCATGAAAGCTGAACCTTGGAAAAGTTAGCGTCTTTGCTTAACCGTAGTTCCTTTTAAGCTCTGTGTTCTGTGAGCCTTGTGAAGCTTTCAGCCCAACTCAGTGCCCTCAGCCTTTCCAGATACATTCTCCCCTGTGGGAAGCTCCATATGGGGCCAACATTTTTCTGGGGTGCTGGACAGGATGGGGCCATACGGTCGCTGTCAGACTGCATGGAGTGTGTATTAAAGCAGGAGACAGCAACAATAATATGTCTGTTGTTGCAAAGAAACGGGAGGTGGAAGGGGTGGGGGTGCCATGAACAATGAAGGGCAGATGTAGGAGGATGAAGGGAGGAGGAGGAAGAATGGACAGCTGGCATGTTGAAGTTAGTAAAGGATGCATAAGTGACATGTTGACGAGATGCAAAATGAGTCCATAAATGTTTAACGGCAGTTACTTCCAATAAGTCATAAATTACTGTATTCCTATCAACATATAATTGGGAGCAGCACCATTTGTTGACTTAATAATAAAAAAATAAAAGTTCATCCCTGGTGCAGTTCTTCTAAAAAACTTCACTGTCATCTTCAACATCTGTAGCATCTTCGGCGTAATGCGATGTTACATTAATGTTCCTCCTCGCCCTGCTGCGCATGCCGCACTCGCTTTGCTTTCAGCTGCAATCAATTCTGGAAGTTGCACTCCATCAAAGTTTTCGCAGCGACAAACTTCTGAACCGAAATGAAGGTTTTATCTAATTTATTTGGCCTCAATCGCTTCCAAATGAAAAGTAGTTACAGTTCCGAGTCTGAATTACCCCCCTCCGGCGTTTCCATGTCACACTCCAGCACTCTGACTTACTCCGTGAAATGCAAGCATGTATTTGATCAGTATGTGAGTATTTCAGGGCTGTGCTCCAAAAATCCAAATAGAGGGTTATTTGTTTGTTTTATTTATTTATTTATGTTGGGCTGCTCCCAAAAGGTCAAGCTAGCTGAGAGAGGCTTTACATATTTTTTTTTCTTCAGGGCTTATCCAGACATTGAGTGTGTTTGGGACTGAGATGTTTGGTGCTTCTCGTGCTGCAGCAGGTCTGAGCTGGTGGTTGGTTGTTAGCGCTGCGGCAGCTATGGAGCTACACTCCACTTTAACTGTCACAAGTGTGAAGGGTGAGTTTCAGTGTGAAGCAATATGTGATTCTGAAAGACAACCAAAGACTCACCAGGCAAACGTAGAGACGGTAGCTTGGGTTTCTTCAATGGATGATCTGGTCTCTTTCATTTCTTACTGCTTGTATTAGCAAAGACATAGGCCGGTGTCCGGTGTATTGCAAGGTTTTATAAATATTAAATCGTAACCTTCCTACAGTTTTCAGATTATTGTCTTTCATGCATTTTTGATATTTAAATGTTTGTTATATTCTTTTGAAAATGTTCCTGTTATTAATATCAAGATCTACAAAGGCCTGAAAAAGTTCCAGAACTGCTAGAATTGCTATTCCTCTGATTTTAAGCCCTGTTCACAACACGTTTTGTAGATACCAATAGTGTGAAAACTAAAAGAGGGACATCCATTACTTTCATTCAGGATTACTTCAGTTTTTTTTTTACACTTCTTCTAGACTTTTATTATGGGCACTTATGTGTAATTATTAAAGAGACGATATTACTGTATGTAAAATTAACTTTTTTGAACTTTACACCATGTTATAATGTAACATGGTTGTAACATAATCCTGCCTCTTTAAACTAGTTGGGCTTTATTTTCTGTATTTGTTTTCACAAATCATGAAATAAACGCAACGGTGAATCTAATGTTGTAAAGGGTTATTTTGGTGTTTTCTGGAATTGGACAAACTTAAAACAGTAAAATGCATTTCTTCTACCTATACATCTATACCTATAGTATTCACTGATCACAGTTTGTGATTAGTGGTACTTCCTATTTACAAAAAAGTCAAACATAAGGAAACTTTAATTATCCAAATTGTGCCTAGTTCAAGAACCCTGGGTCCAGATTAAAATGATCTACACAGCAAAACAGCAGTGGTATTGTAATTTATGAGTTTTAAATTAGGGTAATGTTATCTGTTAATCACTAAAAAATGAAAAGATCAAGGAGTTGGAAAAGCCATGAAGTTTGGTAAACTAAGAAAAGAGAGGTCATTTTCTGAATATATGAGCAGAAACCAATGTAACTGTCCTATTTATTATTCTGAAATGTTTATTGTTTATTTAATGGAATAAAGTTTGGGAACTTTATTCCATACTCAGTTTTGATTTTACATAGACATTAGAAAATGATAAAACTTGTAATTCCTACCTGTGAATTTAAATAAATAAGTGAATTTTAAAACGACACACACCAAGTTACCAGGAGACGTTTTTGTCATACCACCGGCTGCAGGCTCTACCTGAGCAAATACTAATTAGTAGTAAATAATGAACCTGCTAATAGGAGCATGCTATAATTGTGTTACTCTGCGAAAAGAGCCATTGCATACAGGCTTAACATGCTGTGCAACTTGAAAAATACTGCAAAATTCGGTGGGTGTGCGTCATATAATTTTGCCCAAATTTATGTCTGAGCTCTGAAATCGGAAGAAATAACATGATGGACACTGTATTTCACCTGCAATTATCTATGTGTTGTTTTTGCAGCCTCTGGAATAATAGTTTGAAATAAATAAAATTTAATATTGTGCTGTTAAGATTTACATTTGCTTTAATTGGAAGTCAGAGAAAGTGCTGGAATGACTTCAGTTATTTTTTTTAAGCTGTTTGGTACTTAGAGTATAGAAATTCTGCCCGTTCCCCACCTGTTGCTGAATGCTACTGGTTAGCTGAGCAGTAAACTGCTCTAATCCCTGTTCCCTTCTCTACAAGAAAGACTGACTCGACTGAAACATTTCAGGCTGAATAACCGTTGCTGTTTTTGTGTTACAACTATGGTTTTGTATTATTGCTAATCAAGGTCGTCAAACAGTGAGCGTCTTACGCCAGCCTTTGATAAAACAAGCTGGAAAATATGTTTCTTGATTTTCAATGCTTTATATTCGGGAGAGAGCAACCGACATCTTTCTGAAAGGATACACACTTGATCTGTACAGAACAGTGATGCAGTGATTTCATGAGAACATGCACAAACTATTTTACTCCAACTATATGGGCCACAGTACTTCAGTGTACACTGCCACCTGTTAAAGGGAAAATATAACACCTTTAAGTACCAGATTAATATAGTAAACCAAGACTTCCATACTTTGAGAACTTTTTTTTAAAGTAGTTGATTAAATTGTAACCTTTATTAGATTTAAAAAAAAATCACAGATGAGACATCGCAATGAGGAGCCAAGATTTATGACTTTCCGTTGCTTGGTTAATTTTGCAATCTCCTTATGCCCAGTTGGATATTTTCCCAGTTTTAGTCACAGCACCTCCATATTATCAGCAAAGCTTAATATTATCTCATTGTAATATTCTGTTGAATTGCACCACTTAGAACGTGTTTTTCCTCTATGTTATCCATCCTTTATTCTGCACGTCTTTCCACTCTAACCGTTCTAATTCACCACCACACACACTCTTTGTTTGCCATATATCTATGTCTCATTTGTCTGCTTTCCCCCTCCAGTTCCCTGCTACTTTTTGTTAGCTTCTGCTTAATTTCACACAGTAGCCCTGTCGCCTCAGCAATGCTCCCACTTGCAGTGTGTGTACGTCTGTCTGTGTGTTTTCTTTTTCCCAGTGACATTTCTGTGCCAGGTGTGACAAATGGCAGGCAGAGAGGAAACATTTATTCCCTGTGGTGAGCTTAATTAGCCTATCAGCTAAGCCCTGGCAGCAGCTTGTTTTGAAAAGCCACACAAACACACATGCACACATATATATATATATATATATATATATATATATATATATATATATATATATATGTACACACACACAATATATATATATATATATATATATATATATATATATATATATATATATACATAAAAAGTAAAGTAAGAATCCAATAACAAATTCAACATCTACTGTAGCCATTCACACACACACACTGTGGACAGATCACGTCCGCGCATGGAGCCCCACAGATAATTGGATGGCACAATTAAGTGATGTCTAAATCGCTGCTCAAATCCTTATTTTTCTTCTCTGGCTTTACATCCAGAGGGACTCAGTTGTATCCAACCTTATTTTTTCACTATTAAAAGGTTAAATCATTTACAAATTACAGCTCTCTGGCAGCGATTAGCATATGTTGGGGAGGGTGTAGAGGGCACACCAGGCCAGCAGGCGAGACGGTGAAGAAGAAGCGTCGGTATCCGCCATCAGAACGACTGCCTCACACAGATCCATCTGTACAAATCGCAGCGTGCGCATGTATAAACATCTGTCGCGCTCCTTGTGCCGACGCCACGCCACGCTGCACATCTGTAGCCACGGAGCCGGAGGTGGGGGGTTGATGAAGGCCTCCTGGTGACCAGTAACCCTGCAGCCAAGTGAGATGGCTGCAGCACACTGCTTGCTAATTGCGCGCTCACACACCGAGGCAATCAAACGCAAACACACAAGCTCATAAATGTGCTTTCATCTGAATTAGTGGTGTCTGAGGGCCTGCCTTTGTCTCTTCTTCGCTCAATCTGTGGACAAATTAGGGACATTGTTGTCTGCAGGACAAGACTCCCAGTCTACCTTCCTCCCCCTCTCCCCCCTTGCGTCACGCTGAGCGGAGGCTTTGGCATGTCCTGCTAAACTCCTGCTGTGAGGGAGGAAATGAGAGCCAAAATTGCTGCTGATGTGTCTTCCTGAAAAGCACCGGGTTTCCAGACTTTGATGCCATGCAGGTGGTAGTGGAGGGGATATTAAGGTGCCCTTTAATGGTAGAGGAGAGAGGAGGGGGAAGTTTGTAATTTGACCAGATTGTGTCGCGACTTGTTTTGGGTGTGGCCTGGTCAGGGAGCCCTGCTGGCAACAAATGGCTTTTGATGTCAGGTTTAAAAGGTTCATGGGGGGACTGAGGGGGGAGTTTTGGTGGAAACCCCATGCTGCTCAGAGGTGGGACTAACATTGGTAAAAGAGAGAGCAATGAGAAGTCAAGCGTGATGTGGGTTGTTTTCTGTTGCAACGGAGAAGAACTGATGATTCTGGATGAAGAACTGGTTTTTTTAAGTGATATTGTCAAAATCTCAAGAGAAAACGTCACTGTCTGATTTCTACAGCATACAGGGAAAGTACACACATTGTTTACTTCGGTAGAGCAGTTAATCAGTTTCATTTTCAATGTTTGTTCCAGTCAATTGCAAAAACAATGCAGTCGCAAAAATGTTTCATATTTTTGGTCTGTTCTGTTTTGCAGGTATGCTCTTATTTTGTCATTTCCAGACTGATGTAATACAATTTGATTTAGAAAACAGAGATGAATCAAACAAGCTATGTGCAAGATTTGGTGCTAGAGAGTATTTACAGCAGTCAGCAGAACATTTTTCATTAAGTATAATAATTATTTTACTTTAAATAAATGTATAATATTTTTCAAGAGCAATGCTAAAATGTGAACAAACTTATTTGGAGAAAATGACTTGCTTTTACTTTTTAATAGTTTTCACTATTCTTTTATTTTGTTTAGATTTTATTTGAACAATTTTTAATTTGCTTGAAATGTAAAAATGTGACCTTTTCCAATGGTTCATGCACCAACGTATTGTTAGCACTACCAGATCAAGCTCACGCATTGCTGATGTGGAAAATGTCTTTTCAACATGCCGTACATGGTAACTCGCTCCCTTAAGTCATCCTGCAATTTAAGGATGAGGCTAAAAGAAACTAGTGATTGTCTGGTGAAATTCTCTGCATAAACCAAAACTGCTTAATTTTGCAAACGGGAAACAATTAAATTTTTTTCTGAACATCTGTGGGGTTGACTTGTTGTTGCAAGCAGATTTTAAGTGGACACTTACAGAAATGCAGACTTAAGCATTAATCTGGTTCCTTCTTCTTCAGCCAACTTTTTTAATTTATTGCCCCAACCCTCTTCTTGTCATGCAATTTTGTTAACCACTGAACCACAAACTGCCTGATTTATAGGAGGACAAATAATCTTTTTGATATCTTTTTAGATTTCACTGAAGGTTTTTTTTCTTCTTACATTTTAAGAAGCTAAGGCTTTAAATCCACTCTTTTGCTTGGAAGTAACTTGTCCTGGAAATTTTTATCCTGTGACTGTCAAACTTTAAAAATCTGATCAGCCATCTGTGCTTTTGCTTTTGCCTTTTCCTTCTCTTCCCCCCTTCACTTTCTCTCCTTCTTACTACTTTCACTTTGATTTTTATCTCCCTATCCCCCAAGGAGATAACTGTAACTTTAGCGACTTTTAAAACTCACAAACTACACCTTTCAAAAACCATAGATTGCTCTTTGAGTTTAATTTTTCCATTTCACATTGACTGTTCAGCTGTGCTACATTCGCAGCTGTTTGGACACAACACATTAGCTCTCTGTGTTTGTTTTTGCAAAAATGCAAATTTGACCACATGATGTGACTTCCAAATGGATTGATTATAATCATTTGAAGAATTTTATTCAAGAAGGATGTTTAACTCTTCAGCAAACAGTGCATTAAGAACATTTAAATGCAACGGGTGTCTTGAAAGCGACGTTTCTTGGAGTTTCTCTGCTTCGGTTAACAGTTTTTTTCACCCTCGAGTCTTTCAGCAGAAACAACATCTAACTGACAGCTTCCACCACGGTTTCTTTCCGCTAAAGAAGTCATTATTTGATTCTCACCTTAAAGCACTCACTCTGAAAACAACAGGAAACCTTAAGAGGATGCTGATATTAGCAATGCTGTAAGTGTGTGGTATTTTATAAATAGCCTGCTCTGCCAGGCCAGAATAAACTAGACTTAAGATGCAAAATAATAAGTCATAGTTTGCCTGATCTTGTCTAGCCTCATTAAGTCGATGACATATTTTAGGTTTTCAACAGGTCTCTAGGAAAACTCTTGCTGGTTATTAAGATGTTTGCTTATTTCTGTCATATTTTAAGTTAAACATGTTTCTTTTGACACTACTAAACGCATAGATGGAATGTGGCAGATTTGAATCGGTTGTCATCCAGTATTTCAACTTCTTAATCTTTGGGTGCGTTCACACTGCAGCCTAAAGTGACCCAATTCCGATTTTTTGGCAATTCCAAATTTTTTGCAGAGGCCGTTCACACTGCCAGTAAATGCGACTTGTATGCGTTCTGCAGTGTAAAGGGGCAAACAACCTGAAAGTGTCCCGCATGCGCAGTAGAGGACGCAACAGCGTCAACATTCTCAGTGTTCTGCCAACTGCCATAAAAAGAAGAAGAGCTCAGTGTTTGCGAAGTAAACATGGAGGCTAACGGTGGAGCTTAGCTTGCTTGACGTTGTTGTTCGGCTGGAGCAACATATTAACAACTTCCTCCTCATATAGTTGTTTTTCTTCCAGCAGGATGCAGAATAGTGAGATTTGTTGAGAATCAGTGACGTTCAGTTCAGATGAATGAATAGAATAGAATAGAATAGAATAGAATAGAATAGAATAGAATAGAAGTACTTTATTCATCCCAGCCGGGAAATTACTGTGCAGTAGCAGCATACACAAACACAGAGATGAAGTTACCAATAAAAATAAAAATATAAAACATTATAAAAATGTAAAATGTAAGATGTAAGGTTCAGAACATAATAATAAATAATAATCAATATGTTAATAATATATACAATATGTACAATAGTGCTATGTGAACAATCTGTAATGGTGACTAACTATTGTTATATAAAGTGATGGCCTGTGGCAGGAAAGATTTCCTGTATCTGTCCTCACGACAACGGAGCTGAAGCAGTCTGTGTGAGAAAGTGCTCCGCTGTCTGTCCACTGTGTGGTAGAGAGGGTGCAGCTCATTGACCATGATAGACAACAGCTTCTTCAATGTCCTCCTCTCCACCACATTCTCCAGCGTCTCCAGTTTCAGTCCAAGTACAGAGCCAGCTTTCCTGATGAAAGAATGCGACCTGGACGTTATGGTCGCATTTGAATTGGATACGTATCGGATATGGGTCACATTCGAAAAAGAATCCGACCTTCACTGTTCACACTGCCATGAAAAGATTGAATACAGAACGCATTACGTCAAAAAAATCGGAAGTGGGTCACTTCAGGCTGCAGTGTGAACGCAGCCAAATTTGTCACATTATTTGTTGTTTTTAATAAAAGGCTTGAAGAAACAGACAGGGATTCACTGTTAGAAACAAGAAGGTGTACACGCCAAGATCAACAATGAAGCATTGTTTCTCAGTCTTTGTACATTTCCAAAAAAATAAAGAAAAGAATTGGGCATCAGGGAATCATTTTCCAGTCTTCCTTATCATTCGGAATTACCAACAATGTGCCTTGGGTTTTTGTCCTGCAGGCAGAACGTTTGACAGCACAGTGGAAGTGAAACCAAATTGCCTCACCATGTGGTATATTTGCGAATCATTTGCATGCTGTTCCTAAATATGGTGACTGCTTTTTTTTTCTTTTTTTTTTAAGCATGCAAAACACAAATCGAACCGGGATCAGATGTGGTTTGCCTCGCAGACAAAAACAGACGAACATGACTCTCCGCTCAACTGCATGTAGTGTAGGCATCTTGCTGTGTCACTGCTTTGAATCTCAGCAGACCGCACGCCGTACTTGTACGGGAAGAGAGGGGGAAACCCCGCCCCCCAAACCCTGCTCTCTTTATTCCTTAAGTTCTACTTTTCTACTTTTAATCTCTCTCATGCCAGACCCTTTGTCCGTCTCAGTTTTTTCCTGCCCCTGATCTATTTTTGGGCCTATATGTAAAACGTTTGTCTCTACCACAACACACACACACACACACGCAGCCCTCCTTATACCCTTATGGGACCCCACTGTGCTGACAGACCACGCAAGCCTCGATGCATAGAAGGGACCCTGTGTTGCTGCACCATTGAGCGGGGCCTCATGATGTCACAGGGAAATTGCCGTCATCCCTCACTCGCACGCCGACTTCACAGAGACGCGGCCCCTCCCCCTCCGCTCCCTTTTCTTCCCATCGCCGTGGTGAATGGAATTGCATGGCTGTGCAGTTCAATCACTGTCAAGTGCAAAGAAAAGGGGTCTCTTGTGCAAAATTTCATGATTCACAATTGATTAAATAGGGGTGTCATTTCATGGCTGAACAGGGAGGTGCGCGACAGGAGGAAGAGGAGGGGTAAGAAACTTTTCTTCATGCCCTTGTGAGATATGGCTCAGGAATCGCCTGATGGGCTTTGTTCGAAGTCGGGAGATGCACGTTTCTGAGGTTTACTCAATGGGAGGAAATATTAGGATGCTGAGGAAAGAAAAGAGCGTGAAGAGGCACACAGTAGGAGAACTGCCAATATCTTAAAATGGCCTGTTAAATGGCTTTCAGTGGCTGGAGATACATAGGCTTTATACACTGTTTGCAAGCTGAATGATTTTGATTCCTGTTGTCATCTGGAAACTTTCTGGGTTCACCTAGTGAGGAGGCAGTTGAGGAGAAAAGAGAAGTTATTTCAGCATCACCCTGAAGGCTTGAGCGGCATATTTAGGCCCCACTATCACACGAAACGATTATTAATGTTAAAGCATAAAGAGTTATTGAGCTTATGGGACTTTTTTCAGCATAATTTTACAGACATTGGTCAGAGTTCAAAGCTAAAATGGAGTTTAAGTCAAATTTGATATAATATTCCCCCCTTAAAGCTACTGGTGTCTCAGTTTTGACATAATGTCATATTGAATTTCTCTTTGTGATGACAGCAAAAATAAACACTAACGTTTTTCTGAAGTCCTATTTTTGACAAGAGTGTTATACATAAACCGAACCATACAGGTTCTCATCAACATGCTTGATGATTTGTTTTTATGTACCATTTGAGAAAATAAGTCATAAGACGAGGACGTCTCCTGTTATCCCAGTTGGTCTCGTACCAATAATCAAATGTTGAATTCTGTGTGACATTGACATAATTCAACGTGGGATTAATTGTGGAAGAACGCCATGTTGAACAGTGTCAGGTATTGATTCAGTGCTTTGTAATGGTGGCGGTTCAGACTCTTGTTAGCAAACAGTGACTGGGATCAGCAATGTAAAGCTTCCCGTATTTGTGAAACAGCTGCCTGGCGGTACACAGAGAGTTTAAATTTAGCTCCATTTCCTCTGTCGTAAACAAGTTAATAAAAGCCTGTTCCTTACTGTCAGTCTTGTTTTTCTCTGTTTTCTGTCACGCACTTAATATTACCAGCAACTGCTGGCCATGCAGTTTTGTGTTAAAATACACTGACTGAACTTTGGGATGAGTGTCAGTTCGTTTTGCACTTTGGTTTGCCAATCTCAGCACAATAGGTTGAGAAGTGGGCATCCTGATCCTCACTGATAGGTTTTAGCCAGCTGTTGAGATCCATGTTGATTTGAGTTCTTCAAACCATCAGCAAGCAGTCAGTTTCACAAGCAAACTGGTGAGAAACGCTGGAGGTAGAACAAAATAAATTCCTGCTCTGAATAGTTTCCTCACAGTATGAGAACATCCCCAATTTCTTATCCAGAACTAGAACACATAGAGTGATTGCTGCCTGCACACACAAAAAGAGGAAAGAAGAATCATTGGGAGAAGAGCATGATGTACGGTGGACCCCAGCCTGTTTATGGATCAGTATTTGCAAATTCAAGGACTTGCAGATTTTTTCTGTAGAACATGACTTAAAATTATTCACTGATTTTTATTTTATTTTTGCAGAGCTTATTGACACTATTCCAAAAAGAGGCTGCTAGGGATGCTGAAATACCAAAGCTCAATGCTACTTAACATATTAGCACATTGTTGTTTGCAATCAGCCAATCCAGGAGCGCCATTTATTTTCCTTAGCAACAACTGGCTGTACCCCCAAAAGCAGTAAAAAAGTAGATATTACTTTCTTATGCAGCGCTAAAATGGATTCCACTCTACATATTAATGCACATTAAGAGGACCAGAGTGGATCTCAAGTTTTCAGATTTTAGCTATTCACATGTGCCCTGCATTCATTTCATTGTTCTTTAGACCGTTTTGCTCTGACATAATTTGCAATGTAAGATCCCACACAGAGCAAATCTTCAGGGTCATCTTTCAACTTCATTTTCTACTTAATCCAATTCAAGTGTAGAAGTTTCAGAAGTGAATATTGTTCAACTCCGTGCAGATTTTCTTCTATTTCCTCCGTAACGGTCACATCAGGTCATTTCCACATCAGAGAGCCGATGTTAATGAAATGACACTTTATGACATTTATCTGATGCTTTTATTCAGAAACGCACATCCTGTGTGTGCAAAATGCATTAGCTTGAATTGACCAGACTTTCTATATTTCAAAAAGCAGTGAGTAGTGATTTTAAAAATTCAGCGTTTTAAGATTAGAATACAAAGATTCAGCTCTGCATGTTGTGATTCTCAATACGTAGATATGCTTCTTTTTTCTGCTTCAAGAGGAATGTAATTAATTGCAGAGGATGCAGCATCAAACAATAAGAACACAATCAGGATCACGGTCCGAAACAATTGGCTGGAAATGTGTCTTGAAAGTAGAGAAATTACCTTCTTTAATCTTTTTTTTCTTTTGTTATACAAAGCTTTTGAAATCTGCAGAAACATATTTTGCTTTGATCACTCAAAGCAAGGTGAATTTGATAAGTCTTGCCACATAAAGCGGTTTTTTTTTGTTTTTTTTTTTTACCAGAATACTGTTTTTTTTTGCCAAGAATTACATGTCAAGATTGTTATTGTTTCATTGTAAGCACAGACTGAAAGGTACGAATCATTACTTTAGTCTTGCAAACAGGAAAAACTCCTGCACAACCCATTCCCTATCAGTAACAGTGCTGCTTTTCCCTGTTCTTTGATGGTATTTAAGTTTTTGCCACCTATTGGTGATTGTAGGGATCATAATTATAGAAATGTTGCATTCCAGTTCTGATTTATTCTGATTTAATTTAAAGTGTAATATAAACATATTTACCTCCTTGCAGAGTTCTTGTTTTTTGATATACACTTACAAAGGAGTAATTTCTCTGGAAAGAGAGAGTCAAATTAGACTGTGATGATATTATCAAGTTGGTGTTTATAAGAGCTGATCTGCAGCAGCAGTTAGTGAGTTTTTTTCCATATACATATAATTAACTATTGTCAGAGATATTGTGTTAAATTGTAAAAGAAAAAAAATGTTTCTTGCTCCATACCAAACTTTTAGCTGTTTTGTAGTTTATTTTATTGTGCAAACGTTACTCTGAAAAGCCTATTTATCCAAAAATAAATATAAGTAGCTTTCAGTTTACTGTGCTATGCTGTGCAGGGTGAATATGTAATGAGATCAGTAATGGCTCAGACTGCACTCTAATGAGTCATAAATCAGCCAGCGTGAACAAAAGAAGTGACCCTGAAACGACTGTAAAAGCTACAGGGAAATTTAGCAATTATTGTTTCATTGTATACAACCTTGCTTTTTCTGTTGCATGTAAAAAATGAAAAAGAAAAAAACAAGACAACTACATATCTAGATGCAGCTCTATGTTGGTAATTTACAAATGACTTACCCTTCTGTTTTTTTAGCTTTATAAAAATGTTCTTCACAAACTCGAACGTGGAGCCTGTGACTAAGACGACTGACTCACTGTTTTAGTTTAAAAAATGAGTTAACACGACGTTGGTGCTCTTTGGCTTTCCTTTTTTGGAGACTTTGACTGGAGAAGTAGGCAGCAATGAGACTGTTTTCACAAACTTGTAGGTTTATTTGATAAGTGAAAGATCCCCTGGTTATCAGCTGTCATTACATGTCACACGTCTGTCTGACAGCAGTGCTTGAAAAAGACAGAGGTTTTGACTGTACAGATTGAGATGTTCCAAGAATAGAAATGATTTAATGTGAGTACCATTAACAGTAATAAAAATCACAACCTCCAGCTTCCTAAAACATAAGCTTTTCACTTTTAATACCATTGTGAGCTTATAGAAACCGTCACAAGATGAATGTTTCATTATGAGTTCACGTTTATGTGCAGTTTTGCAATATTTAAGGAATAGAAACTACAGTGTCTGTGGGAATGGTTCTGTCTTTCTGGGCATTTTAATTATCTTGACAAAGCAAAAATACACATGTGCAAACACAGTCTGCGAAGCCACATAGTTGTAACAGAAGAATGTCTGTTCGGACGAAATGGGAATTCTGCATCAGTTTGAAACCTCAACTTTGACCTCTGGTCTCATTGAAAACCCTCAATCCTTGTCTGTGTAACTCCAAAATCTTTTCTCTTTGGTTTTAACCAGAATCTTTGTCTGATTCTTAAATATAGTTTTGCTATCAGTACATACAATATGTCTACCTCAAATTTCCTGGACAGAAAGTGTTACCAGCGTTCATTCTGATGAAAAGATGAACTCCCCCTCCAACACTCCAGCTCCAGGGCTTGTCACAGGGCACACAAGCAGCTTCTGTGCATACCAAACCCAGCTCATTTGGAGCTGCTGCTGTGGGTGCTAATCGTGTATTTGCTTGAACACACACACACGCACACATGCGCCACACACACACAGTCCTTCTTTTACCATACATGTGACCAGCATTCTCCAGTTTTGGCCTGTGGTAAAAAAGGGGGGTTTTAAGAGAATGTCTAAAGGGAGAAACAGAGAAAGGAAGCTTGGAAAACACGCAGAACACAGAAAGTAATGAAATCTCACAGCTTGGTTGCCATTGAAGAGACTATTTTGTGTTTCCAGAAGCCAGAAAGATGTGTCATCTTAGTGTTTCCCAGGCATGAATATGCACTTTATTGATTCACATTTAAAAGAAGTAGTTGGTAACAAACAGGCGGACAGTGGGAAAAGAAAATGTGGGTTCTGGATCAATCCTCCTCTTTGCTGATTTGTACCCCCATTTCACAACTGTGGATAAACTGTTTCATACCTACAAACAATTTGTTGTTTTGTTTTTTTTCTGAAGTATCTTCACTAATTCGGAAAATTAGATTTAGAGTTAAATTGCTGTTGGGGTTTAGCTTTGTATTAAACTATTTCCATTTATTTTGGTTCTTATTCGAGTTCTGAAATCTGAAAGACTGGGTCCTATGATCAAACCTAAGATAACACGAAGCTCATGTTTGAAGAGGCATTGCTGATTGGAGTCATGCAGCCACAGTTTTAAATGCTAATATTTCTTGGACAAGAGACAAACTTAAACTTGTAGGCCAGTGTCCCTCAAGGACTAGAGATTCAGAAATATGCTATAGAGGATTAGCAGGATGGTAAAAAAACAAAACAAAAGATTGGTGTCAATAGAGGTAAAAAAACAAACAAACCAAAAAACATTTACCTGGTGGTTGCAAGTTGAGTTGGGTGTTTTAATTTCAGCTCAAAAGAGCAACTCGAGAATTGTATTCCTTCTCACTCCAACAACATGCATCAGGTCTATTTTTTTAGAGAGCAAAGTCTACACTGGTAGAATAGAAAAAAATAGCAGTAAAAAAAATAATATAACAGAACCGTTTCAGAGTCATAACAGATAAAACGGAAAATGAAGCAGATTGTAAATGACACAACAAAATTAGATACTGTATTAATGGACAAGTGTTTTGACATTTTTGAAACATGCTGTGTCGCTCGAGATAGCAAAAACAGATATTTTATTACTCAAGTGGGCTGCATCTCATACGTCTACAATCATGAATTATAAATTCAACTCATGAAAAAGATGAATGAATACCTTGGTAAAAAAATAAATAAATAAAAAAGGAGTAGATGCAAATTTTCATTCACCAATGATTAGCTACCTTTGTCTAGAATAGGAAAGTCTGACTATACACGATGACATGTTGAGGAGGTAAAAACAGTTATTTGATCCTGTTTGTTGTGCTGGAGCAGGGATGAGTATTTAACATATCTTCTGAGAAATAACTACGGCAGACTCATTCTCACGCATCTTTGCCACATTTTGTTTTTGTTCTTCCTGCAGCTGAGACCTGCTGGGAAGTTTACTGCATGAAGAGCATTCAGTTTTCATTCAAACCGAGAGATCAGCCCACTTAGTCACTTACAAATCTTTGTCATGTTTGACTGGTACACTTTGGGGCCCCCCTCATTGACACATTTAACTCCATTCTGGCTCATTTCTCACTGAGGCGTCCTCAGGTGCTGGAGCAGCTGTGCACCAAGTCTGTCAACTGCATCCGTCTTCCATGTCGCGCCAGACGCCACGTCTTGCTCAGAGAATTGCTGCCACTCGGTTCAGGTAATTAATCTGAGCTCGTTAGCCACATGGAAGGCAGGTTGTACAGAGATTTGCCCACACTCTCGACATTGGCGACACAGCACACAGGCTCTCTCGTAGATAGCGACTCTGAGGTTGTTAGAGTCTACCAGGAGTTGTGTTTTTTTTTTTTTAATTTTATATTTTTTATTATTATTGGTTAGTTCTCTGGTGTTAGGTTTGTAATGGCTGTCCATTGTTTGTGGACGTGCACTGGGAATCTTGAACATCATTAATTTTTCTTTTTTGCTATTTTTATGCTAGCTTAGTTGTAGAATTCAATCAAACCTCTCTAAAACTAGAACGTCCAATAATAGTTATTCGTAGCTATAAGCAAGCGGTTTATTTTCTGTATTTATCAGAGGAAAATATTTTTTTTGAAAAGTAAACATTTTTAAGGTCATATATCCAGACTAAATTTTTATGCAAATATCTCCTTCTAAAGTTGTCGTAATTAAAAAAAAGTAAGAATAATCCCTCCATCAAATTATGGTTTGATTTATGTCACAATATAAATGCGTACAAACCATTCCTATCAGGTCTATCTTCCCTCTTCTATTACACAAAATGTTGCCAGATAAATGATGTAAACATCCAGAGTAATCTGAAAAAACTGTGTTATGGCCCTTTACTTCCGGGGCTCTTGGAAGCAGATGCTAAAGTTAGCATAGCAGCTAACGGTTAGCCAGTGAGCCACTTGTGTCTCGTCAAAACGCGTTGTTGGATAATGTAATGCAGACAGATATGGCAGGCAGTTTTGTGTTAAAATGGCCCGACACATCTTTTCAAATCTTTTGTAACTTGTCTGTTACACACCAAAGTATTTGCATTTTAGCTCAATGAGCACAACAGGGCAGCTTGAGAGCCAGGGTGAGATTAAAACAAGCCCCTTAAATACACCTTTAAAGTAAAGGCCAACTGAAATGGTGGGGTGAATCTGATCTGTGTTGTTATCCTGTGGGCCTTCACATTTTCCCTGGGACTGCAAGAGCAAACGATGGCATTAAGAAAGGGGAGTAGGGTGGACCAGATGAACATTTTTTTTCTTTTTACTGAGAGCAAGGAATAAAATGCCAGAGAAGAGAGGAGGAGGAGGAGGAGGAGGAAAAGGGTGAAGCTGGACAGGTGCTAAAAGACAGATATGTGCTTTTTTTCCCCTTTGCTGCACAGGAGATCGAGGCAAAAGGAAGTGAGAAAAGAGAAAAAAGGACAGGTGAACTATTTCCCCCAGTGGGAGAGGAAATGAGGTAAAGTGGAAAGGGCCAGCTTAGTATTGAGAAATGGACTAAACCATCCCCAGAGGGGGAGCTGAAACTCCCAGCTCCATTGGACCTCTCTCTAAATGTACCTACCAGTGATGGATGATTTTTCTTTTCTTTTCTTTTTTTTTGTTGTTTACCCCCCCTCTGCATTTTCCTCACTGTTCAGCACAGCTCAGGGCTCTCCCCGCTTGTGCTCATTTGTGCGTGTGTGTCTGCACAGCCACCTCGCCATATGCCAGGCAATCCCCGCTTTGCCTCCCTGACATTCCCAGGGAGCGGAAAACACATCCCCAGCAACAATCGATAGCTCCCTGCAGCTCCGTGCCCCAGCTGTAGTCCAAGGCAGCTCTATCTTCAGTGAGTGCCTCCGCTATTAATTCTGTGTCCCACCGTTTCCTCCCGGTCTCTGAGATTAAACAGCAGCACAGCTACTGGAGTCCTTTTGCTCACAGAAGGAGGAAGAGAGGAACATCGTGTGAAGGTTGTGGATTCACAGGAATCTCCTCAGCCTCTGCCTCGTTAGGACTTCAGGCCGCATGGGGCTGCTTCGCTGTATTGGTCTTAGTAACTCAAATCAAAGATCTGCAACAATATAAGGCAAAAGCTTTTCAAACTCTATAAAGATGAACAATTTTAATCAATGTCTTTGTATGGAATTATTCAAAATCTTGTCTAAAAAAAATCTGTAAAATATATGAGGCTGTTTTTGCTGTGTTGTCAAAGGTCTTGCATGCCCTCAAAGCTATTAGTTACACAGAAACCCTGTTTAAACGAATTAGTTGAAGTGGGAGAGAACCTTCCAACTCTACGCATAAAGACGCTAGGACGAGATTCAATCACACCTTTGTCGTTCTTTCAGCACCGCAACCCAACCGCTCCAACCTGCAGCCTCACTGCCACCAATATAAATAATTGATTATCAACCACTGCAGGAAGCCAGATCAAAGCTTTCCAAACACCTGAGGTCAGAAATCAGAAGGAATTCTGCATCTCTCGATACGTCGTCTAGAAGATGTTCGAGCCTCTGTGTTGGATTGTCTGCGTGATCACGCCCCAGCTTGTTCTCCTGGAAGCGTGGTTAAAGGATTTTATGTTCTCCCACAAACTGTAAAAGATTTAGACTCTCTACCATTAGCTGTGCTTTGGGGAGTACGTGCTTTACAAGTCCAACAACACGTCGTCACCACATGCCAGACTTGTCATTTTTAATTTAACAAGAGAACACTAGAGAAAAAAAAAAAAAAACGTCTTATTTTAAAAGCAAGAAAAGCTTTTAACTACTGGCATCTCACCTTTCTAACTTCTGCGTCGTGTCTGTCTTCTACTAAGTTGAGGCACACACTTCTGGTGTTGTGTTTTTTTTTTTGTTTTGTTTTTTTTCCAGGCAGTTTTCCAATTTAACTGTGTCCCTCATCTTCTCATATCTCTCTCAGCAGGGATCAAAGCACAAGAGCCTCCAGGGCAAACACATGCTTCTTCGGCTTCACTCTTTCTGCCATAAACAAAGAAAAACACTCTCCGTCGTTCACTTTTTGAACAAAAATCCACTACAAGCACGAGCTTTACAGACATAATCGTGACTCCACACAGCCTCATTTTACCTCTGGAAACATCCAGTGACTTGCACTGCGTGGATTAGTCTCCTAAAGCATTCCCTTTGAAACGCCGAGGCAGGGATTTCTTTTTAGGTGATCACCGGCCTAAGCAGCTGTTACACACAGGATTAACAAGTTCTGCCATTCACAAGAAACACAGCCTTGTTTAAACTAGTTGGTGGGGTACGGCAGCGGGGTGGAAAGCAGTCACAGACGAGGGCAAAGGGGAGACGGGGAGAGGTTATGACAGGCAGGAGAGGTGGCAAAGTGGTGGATTAATAAAAAGGATGTGAGAAGAGGGAGAAAGTGAGGTGTGAGAGAGGCAAAATGGGTAGCAGATGATCAGAGGAGAGGAGGGAGATGTGCAAGAAAGGATGAGGGATGATCGGAGGGGAGGGAACGAGATGTGTGAAGAGAAGTGTGAAGGGCAGGAGCGAGGAAAGAGGCAGAGATTCAGAGAAGAAGAGAGGCAGGCAGCTTTAACGCATCTAATTTAGTGAGAACCAGACCTCCGCCAAGGAGGAAGCTTAGAGGGAAATGACAATGGGAGCGTTGTCCCCCGTCTTGTTTTCCCTGCAGTCTTGCGTTGCGCCGTATAATATCATTCCCTCCCCCTCTCCTGTCTCTTTGAGCGTGAAAGTGTCCCACCTTTGTAATTGTGCGAGTACAAGGTGTTTACAGCGAGGAAAGGTCAACGGGGCGATAACAGACCTGGCTGTAGGGGTGGAGAGACATTTCCAACCAATCTCATGTCTCTCTCTCTCGTGCTTCTCACCTGTCCTGGTTCTGATTCTCTCTTACAGGCTTTGTTTTATACACATATCTACTGTATGATCCCTGCTGTTGTAGTGCCTGGTAAAAAGATCCAAACTCTGGGTAATGTTTCCACATTTTTAAATTATTTTTAATAATTTGACAAATTTCATGAGTTTTGGCTTCACTTCACAGTTCTGTGCTACTTTCAGTTAATGTTTTATTCAAAATCCCTGTAAAATTCATAGAAACGTTGTGGGTATAGGCCAAGAAAATATTTAAAATGTTTGAAGGCCCCTGTATGTCTTTCCTCGGCTGCTCTTTGTCGTCCTGTTTCCCACCTTCCCCTTTCAAATTTCAGATTAGCTTCTGTAGCAGGGTGCGTTACAGCAGGTTGGCGGCAGCTTTTTCTGTTTTTTTTTTTTTTTCGTTTCATGCATCACAGAACATTTCAGTAGAGAAAATCAACATAGCTCGCTCGTACCCTGTGCCAGTGCTCCTTCATCTTCCACCACTGTGTCACTCACTAGCAGATTTTTGTGCCGCTGTGCCCTGTGCTCCCCGATGCTTTCAGCCTATTCTGCTGGAAAAACAGAGGACGGGCTCAAGCAAACAATCCCGTTCACTCTGAGACTATCTCCAATATGCAGCCATGCAGTGCTGAGCAGTGCAGTCAGACGCCACGCCTCTGCAATTTCTTTGCATTTTTATTTGTCTCAAGCAAAAGAAAGAACACGCGCGCTCATCTACGCACACGCTCAGTCATGTTCTGCATCTTCAGTCCCTCTCGGTGTTTTGTTTGCTGAGCGTTGGGTCTGTTTGAAGGAGATTTTAATTGAAACCAACGCCTAATCTGATGATGGCATGGTGCAACGGAGTCCCTAGACCTGTATCACCTTGAGTTATGTAGCGCCCTGTGGTGCCTTGCTGCTTCATTTCATGGCTCGTGGATCGGCGCCATGCTGCCTAGTCATTAATGCCATGTTGATTGTTAATCCAACACTTGATATGCATGGTGCTCGCTCGGTTCTGATCTTGTTTTTCTTGTTTGTGTCCCCCCCCTTTGCTCTTCCTCTTACCTCTCTCTCCCCACTCTATTTACCCAACACTTCCTTTGTCTCTGTCCTCCTCTGCTCCACCTGTTTCCCTCCAGGATGGGTATTACTCCCACCGGCCAAAGGAGAAAAGCAGAGTTGACAGCAACAATGAGAACTCGGTGCCCAAAGACTTTGAGAACATAGATAATAGTAATTTCGGTGCCCGTTCGCACCGGCAATCTGTAGGTGCCACCAGCAGCAAGCAGCGGGAGCGTGTGCAAGGGAAGCCCCACACCCAGCAGCAGGCCTGGCACGACAGCTCCCCCAGACTGGGCCGCAGCTCCAATGAGATTTTGCCCATAGGCCACCAGTCGCTAGAACTGGGAAACAATGCCTCCTATCCTGGTGGCCAGGGCATTGTCGGAGGCCTGCAGCAGCAGCAGGAGCACACTCGTGCCTCACTTGACCAGCCTGGCCAGTCCCAGCATAGACATCAGCATCCGCACAAGAAGCAGGCGACTACACCGACACTGGAGGTGACGTACGATCAGCCGCCGCAATGCGAGATCAGCGGCAAGGAAGCCATTTCTGCCCTGTCCAGAGCCAAGAGCAAGGAGTGTCGGCAGCAGATCGCCGAAGTCTACTGCAGACACAAGGAGGGCCAGCTGATGCCTGATGCAGTAACTCGCTATTGCCCTATTGAAGGTAAGTGGATTACTCTAGCGAAGGGCTGTTATGGTTTTATGTTTACATGAGAGGCAGAATTTGAATGCTCTCCCAATTTGTGTGGCTTTTGTTTGATTACACAAACTTTCTTTCACAATTTCCAATCAAGAAAAACGGTCAGAATCCGTTCCAGTAGGTTGATCTAGATTGCAGCAAGAGTTCTTGCTGTATGGAAGAGACTTGAAGAACCAGGTCAGGGATACTTTGTAAGGAAAAGATAATTACAAAATGTATGCACATATTTAACTACCGCAATAGCTCCATCAATGATTTTGTTTGGGGAAAGTGACACTGCTAAACACTGAAGCAATGAGTCTGGACTTCTTTCTTTGGAGACATTAATTAGGAGAATGCAACAAGGTTAATGGCTGCAGTTGCCATAAACATATTAGCTTCATCTTGGAAGGAGACACAACTCAGCAGAAGCACTGAGCCAAGAGTACTTTCTATGGGAAGGAAAACAGGAAGAGTAGCTGTAGTTAATGGGTCCGGCTGCTCTGTCTTAAAAGGAGACAGTAGTTGAGTTTCCATTAACCATAAAATTGCACAAATTGCAATTACAAAAATATATCCGCTTGATGGAAATGCAGCAATTTCGAAGGAAAAACTCACATTGCTAGAGAAAAGGCTTTCACACTGGAATGAGATGATTTTTCGGCCACATTAAAACACTTTTTTTTTTTTTACATCACACAAGTCACGTGATCAACAGCCGGATGTTACTACTGGTCAAAAGGACAAAGAAGACAACAGGAAGTAGCGGACGACGGTGTGGTTTTGCTTTTGTTTTGCAAAGTGCAGCTGGCTGTACCCACGCTCTCACAGCATTGCACAGTTCATAAAAAGTTGTGCGTCATTCAAATGTGTTGAATCTGCTTTCTATAGGAAAATACAGATCATGTTAAAGTTAATGGCTACGAATGGCCATTTAACTTTTTAAAAATCAAACGTACGTAAATCATAAATCATACGTATTTCAGGCAAACAGCTTTTTTTTCTAAGCTTCCCCTCAGACGCTCTAACTAATTTGTGACTAGAAATTATAATTACCATTTGAAAAGGTATCACTGCGTCTCAGCCAACACTGAGACATCTGAATGCAAATTCAGGATCTGGTCTGATTGTCGGAGCTGTCAACAGACGAACTTTCTGATTAAAAAGTTTCCAAAGATTCCCCGCGACTCCTGCCCCCTCCTCTTCTTCTCCCTCTAGTTGGAATTGTGAAGAAGAGCTGCCATTTTGCTGTGACACTTCTTTTTCAGTTGCTCCTCACATTTCAGTGTTGCTCTATGCGCCGCTGTTCTCAGTGCTGCTGACAGAGCAGCATTCGAAATGGGGAAGCGTCCTCACTGTACACCGAGTTCTCCAGTCCACAGAGAGGTTTGCATAGTTGCTTGAAGCTGTAAAGTTACTTGTATTAGGGGGGAGAAACGTATTTGGTTCCTTTTCAGAGTTCTGATTTATGAAAAAAAGTAATCCCTCGTAGATTGTGCTACCCATGGCAGCTAAAACTACCAACTTGGCAATGAGTCTTTTCAATCGCTGAAGAGGAACTGTAGCCCTCCATTCTTGGATTATTTTAATGCCATCTCATTTTCGGGTTTTTGAGCTTGTAAGATCTATTTAGGATCAGACAACATCATCTCTACGAGATTTAAGCCCAGACGTTGACTAAGGCCTCTCCAAAACCCTCAATTATTATTTTCTTTTTAACTAAAGGAGGGTTTAACTCGACTCTGTCAGCGAGCAAAAACAATGAGTTCACTAGTTAGCACTGAAGGAACAGACCCAGACCATCACACTGCCGCCATTGTGTTTGATTGTTTACTTCAATCCCAGATGCGACACGACATGCAACTCCATAATCCACAGAATACTGTTTCCAAAAATGTTGAAGATGGTCGAGATGGTTTTTTTTTTTTTTTTTGGGCAAATTTGACACAGGCTTTTGTAGGTTTTGTCTTGGATAAAATGGATAAAATATTTCCCGGCACCTTTCCTTGTTAAATCATGAAAACTGATCCGGACGGGGGAAAGTGGCTCCTGCAGCTCTCTCATCGTTGTTCTGTATTCTTTCTGTTCTGATCTTTGAGCCCGTTTCCTGCTGTCAGACACGTTTCCTTCTAGTCATTTATTGGTTCCCCTGGTCAGTCAGTGGGAAATGCCTGGGTTTGAGTCCAAACCAAATCGAACCAAAATGGTAACTGTCACGGTTCATTTATGATTTAACATTGAAATGAATTACTTTTAACACAGAGCGAGGTTGGATTGGTTTTTCCTTTAAAAAATGAAATCATTATTTAAAAACAAAATATTGATTAGGTTATGGTAATGACAACGATTTTGACAATTCCTCCTAAAACATGTCACAGTGTCTCTATATTAGTAGAATTGAATTGAATGTTTCAGTGCAACTATTATAGGAAAGCAGGAGCTATAGATAAAAAAATAGGAGTGAGCAATACATTAAGTAGAATTAAGGGCTCCTGGGAGTTATCATTCAGAGAAAATCTTGTTAAAAGTTATTCCAAATGATTTTCCTGCCTTTTTGTCTTGTTTTTACATGTTACTTTTCTCATTACGTCTGCCTAATCTTTGCCATGAAGGCTCTTTTTTTCCCTCCAGAGAAAACAACAAAAGTAACCACTTCACAAAGTTACGTACAGACAGTAGGTCTATAGTGAAGCTTAAGTAGACGGAGAAAAATTTTCTCGTCTCGTAATTGCAATTTCTCATCAAAGCCGAGGTGCATCCCCCGCTCTCACCCCTTCCAATGTGTAATTTGTGAAGTAATTTGTTGGATAAAATTGGGATGCTGCTTGTGTTTCTTCCCAAATTGTTTTTTTTTTGGTTTGTTTTGTCAAGCTGGCCACAGAACACAGGTTCCCTCATCTTCTTCAGACGTACCACGCTCACAAATTTATGGACATCTGCAGGCTGGTTGTGGATTCCGTAAACAAAATCTGTTGCGCCGGCAGCCATCAGTGAGCTGCACGCATCAGCAGGCATGTTGAAGTGAACATTGCATACACACACGTGCAAGCGCGCGCGGGGCAGCGGACTGTATGCAACGCAGACAGCAGGAGAGGAGGAGAAACCTATTATACCTCCTGCCTGTTCTGCTGAGATACCTCTCCTGCCCCGGCTCCTGTTGTTACAACTTGACGAAGCACAATGACTTTGCAACTTTGGTGCATTCCCGTTCCTCATCAGTGGGAACGTCGCCTGTCTGTGCCTGATCTCTTGTCATCTCACACAGCAACTCGCAGCCCACTCGAACTGACAATTTGATCAAAAGAGACAAAGAAATTGAAAAGGGGCTCTCCCCTGGTGTCTGGGATGTAACAACACAACAACTAAATTAAATCACTTTTCTTTCTCTTCGTCCGCCTGCTGCCTGCTGCCAACGTGTTATTCCTCCTCCCTTCCCAATCAAGTCTTAACCTTGTTAGCCGAAAATGCCCAATTTGGCTTGATCGACTTTCAATCCTCGAGGCTTCGGCTAGATTAGCAATTGTGTTAGTTCTGCATTAGAGTCGTTGAATTTAGGGGGAACATGCTAACTTTTCTAACGACACTCTGCTCTGGTTGCCGGATCAACAGGCGGCTGCTTTCTGATGGGAGCAGAATGGAAAGAGACCCAACTGAATAGTGATGAGTATCGGTAGAAAAATGACGACGGTGTCAGAAACCATGTCAAATTACTTAGATCTATTGAAAAATTAATTAATTAGTGGCCATTTTTTAAATCCTATTGAGACCATCCTATTGAAATACATCTAAATAAATAGTAAGGAGAGACCTGGCAGTCCTTATTGGACAATTGCAGAATTGGACTAAAAGTAATGAAAGCATTTGAAGTTCAGATAATTGTAAAAGATTGTTGTACCCTACAATCTGTGGTAGGAAATATATGAGTAAATGGAAAAAAAATCCACAAAAAAAGTAAATAAAAGACAAAGGAAGAAGGAACAAGAGCCCACTTACTTTTCCAAACTGTTATTTTACTTACAGCTTCTAAGGACAACATTATGCTAGAGCCAGACCATCCATAAAATAAATAGTCACCTATCTTAAGGCCTGGTTTACTGCAGCACAGCCTTTGGGTATCATAATGTCACATAATGAAGTTGTAAACTAGTTGGGCTTTTTGTTTTTATGTTATCTAGTACAGATCTTACTGACAGATATGGACATTCACACATTATCCTGCTCACATACCCCTATGGAGAAACATGGCGGTGGCAGCATCATTCTTTTATTCAGCCACAGTGAAGATGGACGGAGCCTAATAATGTCCTGGAAGAAAACTTACTAGAGTTTGTAAAAGACTTGGAGCCGGCATCCATAAACATCCAGTAAGAGCTACAAGACCAAAGCGTATTCATGTGTTAGAATGGCCAAGTCAAACTGCAGTAAATCCAATAGGGAATCTGCAGGAAGATATGAAAATATGTCTTCTTCACACTGTCTGCCTGAAGATAAACCAAATATGACACTTTGAAAACATCAAATGCAATACCAATTTTGTTATTCAAACCAGATTTTTTTTTATCTGCAAATCTCACTTTGTGTCTTTTTCTTCTCTTTTAAGGCAGAGACAATCCTTGAGACATTTTCTAATGCAATTTGGTGCATGCCCTCTGGGACCTTACTCAGCTCTTCTTCTAACCTCTCATATGAGCATTTAAGATGGAGGGTGTGTCAGAGCCAGACGTTACACAGGATGATGGAGGAAGAGTGCGGGATGATAGCAGATGAGGGAAAGGCAGTTTCAAAGATTGATAGCAAGCTCTTAGCTCAGGTACACAGTCTGCTCGGAGAATACGCCACGCAAAGCTGCTCTTCTGCAGATGAACAGGTTGACCAAATTGACAATAAAAAAAAAAAAGAAAGTTTAGCTCACACAGAAGTGCTCATTAGTTCAGCCAGACAGTCTTGCTCACACTCTTGGAGTGCTTTGAGAAGCGACTGGCCAATTATCTGACTGCAAAGCAAGCCAGTGGATCTTCTTAGCCGGTCACCAATTACTGTTCAATCTGATACGGCCCGCAGCAGATTTCCCTCAGAGCACACACACACACACACACACACACACACACACACACACGTAGAAATGGTGTAGCACGAACTGTGTGGGAGTGAATGACGGGAGGTAAAGCCAGTTAGAACCAAGCAAGCGTGTCGTTAACCTCACTCTTGTCGTTGGCCTTTGAGCAAATCCACCTTAAATTTCAGAGAGTGCAATCATTTTCTACAGAATATGGATATGACAGATACATGCGCCGAAACCCGTTGTAATTACAAGACCTCAGGGCCAGCAGAGAGGGCTTTTCCTTAATGCCACGCGAATAAACAGTCCACATGTCAATATTCCCTTAGGTTCCCTACAGACAGGCTCTTGGGAGCTGTAACCCTAAATTATAGTAATTTGAGGCTTCAGCCCAAGGCGTATTTAGTGAACAGAAATCTTTCATAAACTCTCTGTATGCTTTTGCTGTGATAGCTAAAGAGTTATAAAAAAAACAAATAAACAATGCCCGTGATAATTTTTTTGAGGGGAGGAGCGGGGGAGGGTTAGCAGCTTTGAGGAATTCAATGAAAGTCCATTCCTTTTGTGCTGATTTAAAATCTCTACAGTTTATTTTACTTCAAAAGATTTATGTTGGTGTAAATTTTTAAGGGTTGTTTAAGCGTGGTAGAAAGCCACACAATGAAGCTGAGCAATGTTTCCAACAATCCTCCGAGGACCACTGGGATTGTTTCATTTTGACAGGCCACAGCCTGGGTGTGTGTGCCCATATTCATGCCGTTGCCATCTTTCGCAAAAGTCTAAAACGTCTTCAGGGAGTTTGGCCTGTTGTGGTATGATGGCACTCTGTCATTCCAAGCTACGCCCGGATTCCCGGAGGAACCTCTCATAGGATTCCTGCTTGTGGGAGGATGGTGGTCACAGCAGATTTTATGTGGCTGGAATTGTTGAAATGGCTCCAGTTCAATCAAACGATAACCGAATGAGCGACTCGTAGCGTTGTGCTTCTGTAGTGTTACGTCTTTCCTGATTCCTGTTTTTTGTTCCCGTTTGGTTTTGTGATTGTGACAAATTTGGGTGTTAGCGTCTCAATTAGCATCCAGTCTGGAGTGGTTGTTTTTTCCCCATTGTTAAACGGAGGGCGGACAAGTGTTGGATCCTCTTTTTCATAATATACACGCAACAATAAAAACCTATATGAATCATAACTCTGTGTGCAAATTGGATGGATGGATGGATGGATGGATGGATGGATGGATGGATGGATGGATGGATGGATGGATGGATGGATGGATGGATAGATAGATAGATAGATAGATAGATAGATAGATAGATAGATAGATAGATAGATAGATAGATAGATAGATAGATAGATAGATAGATAGATAGATAGATAGATAGATAGATAGATAGATGATCCATAACATTTCTACACTTATTTTTCTTCTTTTCCTTTAGCTTTTTTGACATTATTATGTACCAAGAGTGCACTACTATCTCAGTTTTGCCTTTGGCTTTTACTTGTCATATTAAAATACATATTTTGTCTAGAAACAGCCTGAAATCATTTATCCTTGCAGTCTCAAACATTAACTTTCAAATGTGCCTGATAAAAATTGGTAAAATTGCCCAAAACAGATAAAAAGGATTGGACAAAAAAAGGCTCTTTGGCCTAATTTCTCTAATGTAGCTGACCCTAAAAAAATGGCTATAACCTATTCTTTGCATTTACTCTCTCTTTTCTATTTGTGCTGGTTTGATTTTATAATTTTCCACGAATAATACAAAACTCTCTGCTGTCTGTCAACCTGTGAAGGTAAAGCCAACGTGAACATCCAGTGGGATGAAGACTCTGTGGAGAGCTTTCCACTGAAACCAGTGAGAATAGCTTTTGTTCTGGTGATTCACGGACGAGCCTCTCGCCAGTTCCAGCGTCTCTTCAAAGCCATCTACCACACCTCTCACTTCTACTACATTCACGTCGACCAGGTGAGCCGCACAGAACCTGAAACACGGTCCAAAAGAGGAGCCACGCGACTCCAAAACACAGTTTGGTTCTCTCTCTCTCTCTCTCTCTCTCTCTCTCTCTCTCAGCGCTCCAACTACCTGCACAGGCAGGTGCAGGCCCTCGCTTCCCAGTATCCCAATGTGAGGGTGATGCCCTGGCGCATGGCCACCATCTGGGGGGGAGCCAGTTTGCTGACCATGTATCTGCGCAGCATGGCTGACCTTCTGGCCATGAGGGACTGGAGCTGGGATTTTTTCATCAATCTCAGTGCTGCTGACTACCCTATCAGGTAACAGAGGACCATCACGTTACAGTAAAAGCCTGGAGTGAAATTTCTGAAATAAAGATGTTCAGGACTCCATAAAGATGAGTAATCTTCCCTTGCTGTTCTGTGGATCCACATTTTTAGATGTCAGTTCCTTAAAAGCATTTGTCTTAAGCAGAACATGTAAAAACAGCAATCAAGGTGTTTTTGCTGACTTTCTTATGCAATGGATTATTATTTATATTACGAGCAGATGCTTTGGGTCCTACTTTCTCTCTAGTCCAGTCAGAGCAGCTAAGCAAGAAGAGATTATAGTCAGCATTGCGTAGGAAACATAGAGTAGAACATTCTAGAGCCGAACTGTTCAGCTTCCATTCAACTATAAAACAAGAAAATACTTTACATCTGTCAAATGAGTATAAAATATGTTAAGTCAGTAGAACCATCGATATAACAACAAGACATCAACATCGACTACAAAAATATTGTTTTTGTTCATTTTTGAATGCTGTCTTTCATTTCTTTTAAGAATTAGTTTTCAAAATTGTATTTTTGTGTTTTTCTTTTATTTTGAGGTGGAAATTACAACACAATTCTTGTTGGTTTGCTACACCTGGTGGGGTTATGACAACCACTTTTGGTGATCACTGTTACAGTATTGGCTACATACTATAACAGTGTTTATGTATGAGTCATTTGACTGAATTTATCAGATTTACAAGTATCTAAATTAGCCAGGTGCTGTACTAAAAATCAGTAAAAAAAACAACAACAAAAAACAATGTCCCAGGGAAGTATTGGTCAAAGCCACCTTTAAAAATAGCAAGAGCGATATTTTTGTTATAGAATACTATTCTGCAGTAAGGAAAGACACGACGACAGCGTGGCGATATTGCAGTGTAATGTAGAAAAGGATTTTCCTTAAAAGCATCCTGTCACCACAGTACTATCCCACTCTGAGTCAATGCACAAGTAATCCAATACTCTCCAGTCTATGCTTCTGTCGTTAACTGTGAGCTTTAAATACAGTCAAACCAAACAGATCGATGATGTAGCACCTCTGCTTTCTTAAACACTGTTCATTCATACCCTTTTTTTTCCAAGTATCTGCCTTCTGGTTCTCACCACATTGAACAGTTTACATGTTTAACTTACTGCGGTTTAATTGCCTAAGGTCAATACCCATTGACTTTCCAGGTCTGTTGTGGACCTCGCCGTCCGAGAGTCATCCCTCCAACTCAAAAACATCCCACTTAGGAAGCTGTAAAGTGTAATTAACTGCTGCAAAGCCTACACAGGCGAGACATGAAGTCATGGAAATAGCCTTTTGGAGGAGAAATTTTCATCACTGGTGTGAGTTTACAGTCCTTCTGGGACTTGAGGGTCTGCTGGGTTTTTGATGTAACTCCACAGCAGCCAATTAAAAACCCCTATTAAGGAGAGAGTTATCTCCTCAGCACAGCCAGATGTCCACCAGTTGAATTTAGACAAGCTGTAATGGCCACCGGGTGAAAAGCCGCGATGTCTCTGCAGCTGGAGCGAAGATGCTGGCGCACATGTGGATTCGGATGACGGGCTGGTTCGGTCTCATCTGTTTTGGCCTAATCAATGGCATGCTTTGCTTTTGTATCTCTGCATCAATACTGTTTGCACAAATTGTATGCTGCCATCTTAGTTCTGCTCTCAGCCCCTATTTGTGCAAAGTTGTGCAGATTTATTCTCTCTAAACGCTTGTTAGGCCATCAGATTAAACATATTTGTGAATGTGCTGTTTTTTTTTTTTCTTTTTTTATTATTATTATTTTCTAACATTTGCATGTGGAGGGTGTTGGTGTTAGGGAAAACGGCTGACAGTGGAGGTTTTTAAGCCCTGTCTGCTGGGAAACGAAACGATTGATGGAGCGAAAGAAGGAGCAGAGAGGCAGAAATGACAGGAAAGGGAGAACGAATAGGCGGTTAGAGGAGGGGAATGAGAGGAAACTGCACAATTTGGATCCGTGCAATATAAAAATATGGAAATTGCACTCTTGTATCTTTGCTTAGGAAGTGCATGTGCAGCCAAGGCATGTCTTTAACCAAGTCTGCGAAGTGCGTGGTTTTATTGAGTTGAACTTGCAGATCTTTTTTTTTTCCCTGTAAGTGCCAGGTCTTGGTTCAAGCCTAAATGAGAGGGAGCCCATTGCTGCTCAAGTGCCCTCAAGAAACAAGCTTACACCCATTCAGCCTTTTTTCCAGTTGACAACCCCGTTTCCCTATCTTCAGGAGGGAATCTGAGGGGAAAAAATCATATTTTCTCCTTGTAATAAGCAGCTTTACATTATTATTTTGTACTCACTCTCAAAAACATCAGCGGATAGAGAGCTTCTTCAAGGACCATCAAAGCTACTAAATTACAGTTCTTAGCTAGACTAATATTTAGCTGAATAATTAAAGATACCAAACAAAAGAACATTGATGGATTTATAAAATGCAATTACACTGAGCATCGATGGTTTATTTTCTCTCTGAAGACACGTTTCGTGTGTTGCTCATGATTTTGTAGCCTAAAAAAAAACAATTATGTGCCTTTTTTAGCATGTCTGTTTGTGCTGTGATAGTCAAAGGCCAGTATGATAACCATGAGTAAGAATACCACAATTTCACAGTAATATCACAAAAAAGTTCAACATTACCAAATTGCTTCTATTTAAAACATGAAAAGCAGTGATTATATGTTCTGCTGCAAAAAAAGAACTTGGCATTACAAGCTCTACAGCTGTATTTGTGCATATAGCAAAAATAGCAAAAAATGGGAAAAGAGAAGAAATGTTAAATGCTTGTTGTTGAGATTATTAAAAGATTTTGCAGCTCTTCATAAAGTAACACAAATACTACTGCCTTACATTACCTGATTGTTGAATCTTGCCGTCTGCTGTGGTTTTCTATAAGTAGAGAGCAGGCACTACTCTACTCATTAAAAATGCTGCTCCTGGTTTTCTAACCAATAGATGGTCGGTGCTCCTCTGGGCTTCTGTGTTTGAAAAATTTCCAAATAGATAATTTTGTCTTTCTTTTCAGGAGATTGAAAAGTGTAGAGTCCTTACATAGGCCTGCAACCAATGGCAACACGTGGGGGAGGGGCAATTTTGTATTACTCTATATTTCAAACAGAGTAAGCTATATTTGGGTAAATGTAAGTCTTTGCAGAATGCAGCATGCTTTGAATCCTTTTTATCAGAGTATGAATGAATTGTGGGACATTTATTTGTCCATACACATAGTGATTTGTTAAATTAACCAACAAAGAAATATAGAGTTTTGCATCTGGAAAAATGTGTAGCAACCATGAAAAGAAAACTCCGCCTCCTGAGCCGTCATCATCCACCCAATAAGTTCATCTCATAAGCTTAAGCTGTCCAGCTTGAGCTGCTGCGTCCTACAAATACAATCATTTTTGTCCCTAAACATTGTTGCCCAGTGTGAATGCCGTGCGTTGTTGCAGTCTGGAATGCGGGGGGCTCCCCTCGGCCCTGGACTGCCTGACTGTTATTGTTGTTATCAGTGGGACTGGAGACGAGCATTATTTCCCCGCTAATTCCCTGATAATGTCTGTTCTGCCGCATGGATGGCTCTCAAAGGCAATCCTAGAGCCGCTCGTTGAGAGGCTGCTGCATGTCCACTGGGGAGATATGGCATGCATGTTTGCATTAGTGTCTGTGTGGGTCCAGTCGGGGTGGAGGATGAGTTACATGCCCTCTTTGCCAGCGAGCGCAGGCCTCTTTCCCAGCTTTTATCTCTGCCGGCTCCTTTAAAAAAAAAAAAAAACTTTTATAGACTTTACCGCTGCTTCTTTTGAAGTCACAGCTTTGTGGGGCAATGATTAACTCATTTGCATCACACGGTATTCATGTGGGGTAATCAAATGTGGAACTTCAGTCTTGTGGATGCCATTCCTGATTTGGAAAATAAACGTGACTCATTCTATCAAAGTGGAGTGATTGTAGATCCTGTTGGAAAAACATGTGCCTCGTCGTTATGATTCTCCTCACAGCAGATACAATCACGTTTTGTCACCTCTATTTTGTTCAAATTTGATGTCCTGGATCTGCAACAAGTACTAAACTTATGACAAGCCATAAAAAAGGGGATACCTGGCATTAGTAGACAGAGTCACCTGCCTCTGGCTTAAATTCAGCGGTTTGTTAGAGAAGATGTCAGGGAGAACGTTCCCATGCTCTGAATGTAGAAAGCATATGGTACAATCACAGACTTTCCAAAATATGATCCTCCACTCTACAGCTCTGTGACAAGATGCAAAGTCTTTCTAGACCGAAAGTCATAACTCCTATTTGTGTGTACGGGATCAATGTAGGGCACATGTGTCAAACTCAAGTCCCATGGGCCAAATCCGGCCCACCGTAGCTTGTTATGTGGCCCTCTGGATTCTAGACTAAACACTAAGCATGCTTAAACATTAAGTTATCAATATAATCAATGCTGGTTTTATCTGTTTACTGCCAAATTATATCAGTCAGTCCCTCCAGCTCCTTGAGAGTTATTGTGGAAATTCATGCAAAATCAACAAATTCCTCTCGTGTGTTTTGCACTAATAATTGGGAGTTTATTGCAGATGTTTCTCAAAAATTGTCAAAAACTTTCTTACTTGTATTAAACAGCTGCCTTGGCCTTTAACTGATATCGGATGATAGACGGTGAGTAATAAAAAGTCACATTTACTGTCATAGATAGTAAATGTGCACATATTACAAATATTTCCAAATTAGTGTCACAAACACTTTGTTTTTTATTGCAAAAAATCACAAAAAGAATCACGGAATCCTGGAGGGACCGAAGATGTTCAATAATTTTTAATGTTAGGAATTCATTCATATATTACCAGTTTAACATGTTTTATCAATAAATTCTGGCACAACTAGCCCTTTAACAGCTTTCATGATCTTGATTTGGCCCAAAACAAGAATGACTTTGACACCCCTGCTGTAGGGATACAAAGCATGAAGTAGAAGCTGCTCTTTGGCCTACATACAAAACATCTGGCAGGTAACTAAGGAAGTTGTGGCACTGGAAAGTCCAGGAGACCCGACTCAATTGTGCAGGAAGCATCAGACGATTTCACAATTCGATATTTATTTATTTATTTGTTTTCCACTTTGAAAATGCACTTTCAAACGTAGACCACATTCCCCGAATGGCATCATGTAGTTACGGCAGCTGTTCATTTGGGGCACTATGACAAGAAGCTGCCCAGCCTGGTGACCAGAGGAAGCAGCGAGTTACTGAGCATGTTGCTCTGTGTGAGAGAAAGGCAACAGCACAGAAAAGGCACCATAAAGGCTGAGACTGTGCTGCATCGCAAGGGTTGCCCAGATGTCAAACGGAATTCTAAAAGGTTTCAGATCAAGTATATATCCTTGTAAATAATATTACTTTCTCATATAGTTCTTTGGATAGTCCTGTTGCTGTCATACCAGCAGTCTACCACAATGAAACATGGTAGTGGAAGCATCATGCTTGGGGAGTGTCTTCTTTTGCTGGAACAAGGAAGAACAACAAACCATTAAGTGGCTGATAAAAATCTCCAGGTATCACAAGGAACTTAGTCAAAGTCCAGATCTAAAGGTCGACTGGCCCAGCAAGCCTTAAAAAATGATCTTAACAGAAAAATGTCTCGGGTAGAGACAAACCTCAAAAGATTTACAGTAAAAGATCGTTCTTAAAACTACCTAAAATGATTCACTAAAGCTAAGTGAATCATTTTAGGCATTCACTCAGCTCTCCATATTTTTATTTGTAAAAGGTTTTGAAAATCCAAGTGTCCATTCCTTTCTACTTCCTGCTGGGCTGTGGCAAAAACAAAACCCGACAAAAAGAGACAACAATCCTGGTAAATGCATTCCAGTTTGTGGTTGTAATAAATCAACATTTGAAAAGTTAAGCACTATGAAGACCTGTACAAGGCTTTCCGAGGTACGAGTGCATCTCTGTGTGTGAACAGCACTGCGAGACAGGGCGGCCACAGGGCTGACAGTTAGCAAACTGCACCCAGTGGACAGGGTGACCACTCAGGTGGCAAATCTGGAGCTTGACATGAATTCCCCTGCTTCTGTCTGCATGTGTGTGCGTGTGTGTGTGTGTGTGTGTCTGCCCTCCTGCCTGAAGGCATTGTGTGTCTGTGCGCAAGGACTGTACACTGCACTGCCAGTGTGGGTACCAGCAGACAGACAGTGTGTGCAGGAGTCGTTGGGTTGGGGGTGGGAGACGCGACGGAGACGGAGGTCTGTGCAGCACATCATCCGTTAGGCTTTATGGCTCAAGACCTCCTAAGATAAACCCCCCAGGCTGTGAAATTGCTCCTTCAGGGGAAAATGACATTAATATGCACTTGTCTCTCCCCCCACTGATCCTTGAGCCTCACTGCTCTTTTTCAGAAAGACAATCCCGGCCGTCGTGAAAGGCTCCGGCGCAGATGAGATGTTGGAGCCATTGACTGGGGCAGAGCCTGCAGAGCAAAGCTTTTAGCCTGTCTGGCCCGACGTGTTGGTGGAAGCAGACCCCTCCGCAGCTCCAGAGCAGCGTGGAGCCATTGATCAAAATAGCGGATGGCGACACGGTCTTTTGTGTAACCCTAAATAGCTTTTAACAGCTTGAAGGAGGTGGAGGAGTAGCACAGGCAACATCTTTAATTGATTGGTATGTGTGACTAGAAGTCCTTCAGTGATCCCCTTTAAAACCCTCAAATATTCCTATGCAAAATGTCAAGTCTTCCCCCACATCCCCCTTTTTCTGCTTAGGAATGTGTTTGCGCCGTTCCTGCCAGTAGAGTGCTTTGCTTGATGTATGTGTAGTTTGGAATTTAAAAAGCTGTTGTTGTCGACATAAGGGGGAATATTTCTGTGCTCACTTAAGACAGGAGATTTATAAGTTTGGTTTTGTGGCATTACAAACACTCACAGAATCCAGCTGTAACTCCAAATGAGTTTATATTGCTGTGATGTGGAGGGTTGTAAACTTTAATGTGAAAAGGAAGCTGGGAATGGATTTAAAGTTAAAAAGGAAACGTCTATTGTTTCGTTGTTTAACTGTGCCAACGCTCGGATGTTAGGAGCACGCGGCTGGTCAATTCTCCTTTAGCAGCAACACCGCGCAGAGCTACGCCATGCCAGATTTGAATTTTAAAAGGATTTCTGTCCTTAGTCATTATTTTTAATGAATTTATCCCTCAGAAGACACATCCGATCTGCCTGACACCGGCTTAAGACGAATTTATGAACGATGGCAGAACATACATCATCTCTTTCGCCCTGTTTTAAAGCGGCAATAAGAGCTTAAACACAAGGACCCATGAAGGACCCCATCACTCACATTTCCAAGACGCTGTGAAACAGAAGTAGCAGGGCCTGTTTTTCTTTTTTTTATTTTTATTTTTCTCTGAGGAGTTTTGAAAAACAGCATTATCACTCCCTTCTCTCTCCTGGATAACTTAATCAGTCAAGGTTGTCCCTGATAAATGCTTACTGTAATTCATTCTTTGCGCAGATTCAAACAATTATATAGCAAAAAAAACTGGGAGCAGAAAGTTTTTTTTTTTGTGGATTTTCATTAACCGAGTCAAAATTATACATACAGGCTCAGGTATGTGTATGGAGGTATTTTGTCGTAAGTTGTGTCCTTGTGTTTATCAGTAATAATCCAGTCACGGTTTACAGTCTGTGTCATATCTCTTGTTGTAGGTGCATTTTGGCTTCAGCACATCAGATTCATTTGGTCGCATTGCTTCCTTAGCATTCAGTCATTTTTTAAAGTCGGGTATTTGACAGCAGGGAAACACCTAAAACATGCAGACAGTGATACCCGAGTTCCAGGCAGAGAAACACACATTTACATGATTCTGCCCACAGTCTACCAATCTTTAGATTGTAACGCACTTTTTCCTCTATAAATCACTGTTAATACGATTCAGCCTACCTCAGGCACACGCATCTTCGTCCTACCAATCCACAAACCATAACACACTTTGTTTAGAGCTTTGAGGGAGTGAATATATTATTAAAGGCCAACGATTAATGGCTCTGTGCCACTGATAAATGTTTGTAAACTTCTCATTTATTTCTAGCCTACAGCATCGTTTTCTCTCTTCGGTGCAGTGGACGTTCCGGCACTTACAGAGCCGACTTAAAACTCGGACAGACATGCCCGAACCAAAGTCTCACAAAACATCTTGAGTTCTCAGTCTCAACTCTCCGTTTGTTACACTTTGCTCTCTCTGTGTTGTTATCAGGCATTTGCTAATTATAAACGCAGCATAATTTTTATGTATTTTATATTATGAAATATATATAATATTTTATTTATATATATATATATATATATATATATATATATATAGAGAGAGAGAGAGAGAGAGAGGAGAGAGAGAGAGAGAGGAGAGAGAGAGAGAGAGAGAGAGAGAGAGAGAGAGAGAGAGAGGAGAGAGAGGAGAGGAGAGGAGAGAGAGAGAGAGAGAGAGAGAGAGAGGAGAGAGAGAGGAGAGAGAGAGAGAGAGAGAGAGAGAGAGAGAGAGAGAGAGGTATCTTTTACAACCAGATGAACCCATTTGCGCAGCTGTCCTCCAAAAAGTCATTAAACCTATAATTTGTGCTGGAGAATCAATTTCCCTTCACTATACAGCGCTCACCATATGTTCCCAGTCAAGAGTAAGTCATTCTCTTTTTTTATTTCAGGAACAATAACCAGCTGGTGGCGTTCCTGTCCAAGTACAGAGACCTGAATTTTATTAAGTCCCACGGCCGGGACAATGCAAGGTAAGATGTACATTCTGAAGCTTCCTTTGTAGCCTCACTTCCAGCAGCCTTCTGTCTCCTTCCCTCTGTCTCTTTTCCCCCCCACTCGCTCCCACACTTGCAGCTCATGTGCCAACACAACGTGGACACTGAATCATAACACAATTAGCTTCCCATCTGTGGGCTCCATTAATTAACCTTCTTGGTGAGGCGAGGTTGCTGCCAGAGCGCCACTCGGCGCTGACGCCACCCCGCTCTCTGCCCGGTCGAGCCCTCGTGGCCGGGCCAGTCATCGCTCAGCACCGTGGGCAGAAAGACCCGAAGCAGAGGGAGCAAATGTCCCGCAAGCACGCATGAGTCAGTGTGACTCAGCGGTACCTTTTCGTGATTGCGGCCACTGTGTCTGATCACGTGATCTTCTCCAACAGAAGACCTTCTTGTTTATTAAAACGCGCACGCGACTAATTAAATCAAACATCTCAACGATCGCATTAATCGCCTCTAACCTCTTTACTACAAAGATTAATGTCTGAGCGTGCGGCACCAGTTCAACACATCACCATTCAGATGGCAGAGGGAGCAGTCTGACCTGCCTGACCTAAATTTGACTCCCCGCATCCAACACTTGATCTGTTCGCAGGAGTAACACCACCTGCTGTGTCTGTAGGCTGTCACTGTTACTGCAGCGGGTGTAGTGAAATATTTAGTGAGAAGTTGTGGCTGCCCAGCTCTTTGTGCAGTATTTCTGTGTGCATTTTTTGTGCCCTTTGCTCACTTTTACTTTTTTTTTTTTGCATCTTTACAGAGAGGAGTGTCTCCGAAATAGACGGGGGAATGAGGTTTCATATCGGGTTTGGAACGAGGATGGAAATGTTGCCTCAATGGTGTACCCTGTAGTAAAGATAATCACTAGGGAATAGAGAATAAAAGCCACTTAGCAGTTCTTGATGCTCAATTCTGATGTTATTTTTTGGCTTTTTTATTTATTCTACTAATTAAACTCGAACAAAATGAGATTTCTGTGTGAACGGTTCACATCCCCAAAGTGACCCACATGCGCAGATGAGGAACATTGATGTCATTCAACAAGCTTTGTTTACAGACGTCTTAATGGATGGAAGAGTTTATCGATCGATTTTGAAGTTCATAGCAAACAATGTCACAACATCATAATGACACAAAGAAAGCTAATAGGGAAGTGTCACTAACAGCGATGGCTTTTTGTGGAACATTGACTGCAACTTCTGTAGAGGAAACTGTTTGGATGTGTAGTCAGACCCAGCAGCAGTCTGATGTGAGGATGCGCTTCAGCGACGCATTTCTTTCATAAGTTTTCAGACATTGTTTACATCCCGACTTTCCACATGTGGCTTCATCTGGTGCCGAATTATGACACGTCTCACATCGACGACATAAAAGTCAGATAAAATGCGGCATGACGGTTAAGGCAGCAGACGCTCTGAAAACAACCGGATACGAATCAGTAGCGCACATGGAAGTGGCACACATTGGATTTTTTGGGGGGGTGAAAAGATTGATCCGTTCAGACGGCGTTGAAAAACCTAGATACAGGTCACATTTTGGGGAAAACCACAGATTTGGGTCGCATTTGTCTTCTGTGTGAACTGAGCCTTTAGGATTGGTAACCATCACATAAACTAAACCCACATTTTTCTTACAAATGTGGCACCACTTTAAGAGAATAATTGCCAAGGGGAAAAAAATCTTAAGACACATTTTTGGACTTTTTCTACTATCGTTATCTCATGAAAGAAGATTTTTGTCCAGTAGTCAGCTGTGTGACCAGACCGTCCTGTTCGTCTTCGTCAGGTTCATCCGTAAGCAGGGTCTGGATCGTCTCTTCTACGAGTGCGACACTCACATGTGGAGACTGGGCGACCGAAAAATCCCAGAAGGCATCTCTGTGGACGGTGGCTCTGACTGGTTCCTCCTCAACCGCATGTTTGTGGAATATGTGATCAACTCCAAGGACGATCTGGTCACCAACATGAAGCGATTCTACGCGTACACGCTGCTGCCTGCTGAGGTAACACAGGCCAGCACACGAACACACACAAGGTCACATCTGTTTTTTTTTTTTTTACTCTCCAACTTGCAAGCCCTGCTTTGTATTTGCACTGCATCATTTAACAAACAACAGTCACACTGTTCTCCTTTTGTTAATGTGGGATGACTCAAAGGCGGACACTGAGAGTCAGAGAGTGAGGGGAAGACTTGAGATCCTAACCTCTCAGCCATTAACTCAGGTTGGGGGGGAAACAACATAAACCTCTGCAGGGAAATTGAATGTTTATCAAGAGCTGTAGTAAATCTATTTTTTTTTCCTGCTTCCAATCTTATTTCCTTTTGTCAAGTGGATTATGTAGGAAAAACAACAGGCACACAGTTTTTCTAATTTTCCATCTCTTTTATTTTTCCCTCCTTATCTCGCCACCTGTTTTTGCTCCTCGTCTCCCAGTCGTTCTTCCACACCGTGCTGGAGAACAGCGCCCACTGCGAGAGCATGGTGGACAACAACCTGCGCATCACCAACTGGAACCGTAAACTGGGCTGCAAGTGTCAGTACAAGCACATCGTGGACTGGTGCGGATGCTCGCCCAATGACTTCAAGCCTTCAGACTTTCACCGCTTCCAGGTAAACGCAACACGCACAAAACTGTTCTGGTGGATGGGCAGCAACACTTGAAGTAAAAATTCATAATAAATGGAGTATTGGTGCAGTTTTTTCCTTCTTGATAATATCAGTTTTGTAGGATCATTATAAGTTAAAAAAAACATTGAAAAATAGTGTAAAGAAAAGATGTGCACCAACTTCAGCTTTTTTTTGTAGATATATAAAACAAATTTTGACATCAGACAAACTTGGTTGAACTTAACCTGAATGAACAACATTTAAAGCACAGCAGGTCTCAATTGCCTCAGCTGAGGTCAGCGTTAATACCTGAACAACGGGGAACAGATTATTGGCAACAATGACCTCCATAGGAGAGTTTCAAGGCAAAAAACCACACCTGGTCAAAAATAACCCAAAATCGCACATTTGTTAGAAAACATCTTGATGATCTCCAAAAGCTTTTGGAAAATATTATTTGGCATGACGAGACATCAGTGAAACTTTCTGAAAGTTTTGTGTCCAGTTATATCTGACGTAAAGCTGAACCTGGGTTTTATGGATTGATAGTAAATCTCAGATTTGTTTTTATGCCATATGCAATTTCCGATTTCAATCAATTTTGTCTTCACTGTTTTCTGTAAAAAACATCAGTCTGAACTACGGAAACCCAAGAAGTGCATTGGTAAAAAAAGAAAATCCAGATTTTCTGAAAATTACATCTTTAAAAGACAGAAAACTTGATCAATCAATAAAATCGATTGAATAAAAACAGCTCTACATAAACTAATTCTGCAAGGAAGAATGGAGACAAAATTCTTTCACAGTGATGAAAAAAAAACTATCATTTACTCATTGGGTTGAAGAGGCAGTTGCTTTTTTTTACGTTAGGTTGGTTAATTAGTAACTTTTTCAAGTTAATTTTGAAAATTGCTTTCTATATTTACTCAGCCTTTGTTTCTCTAATCAAACTATGTCTTAATAATCTGAAACACTCAAGTGTAACTAGCTAGCAATAGCATAAGTAATCTAATTGGGACAAACTTCAAAACAAGGTAACAAAAAGCATTTTTTCTCTATCTTAATGCTGATGTTGAACAAAAGGATTCCACTATTTGTTTTGCTCTTCTCCTAAACTACAAATGTTCAGAAAGGTTATTTTGGTAAAACAAAGGTCGCACAAATAATTACCAACACATATATCAGACATACTCCTGAGGGACGGTTTTAAAAACTAAAATCAACATAAATAAACGTCTCCTCTTAATGCATGAGTGCAGCATTTAGTAGAAAATCAACAGCAGTCAATCGTAATAAAACGAATCGGTCCTCTCACGCTCGGCGTCCCACAGCATTCACTGTCAATATGTGCAAAATCACATCTGATAGATGACCCTGATAGAGGAGAGAAAAGCAGCAGCAGCTGTAATTAGGTCCTGTTTGCCTTTGGTATTGAGAGAGGGAGAGAGAGAGAGGGGGGATTTGGCCAGTTTATCACAAATAAAGTAACTTTGTTTCACTATTTGACTTTCAGGCGGCTCTTAAAACAGAAAAGAACAAAGTAACCATACGCAGTCTGCCTTGGCTTCATTTTTACTCTTATCCTTCATGTGGTGAGTCACTTCATGTGCGGTGCTCTCCAAATACCAGCCATCACACTGACCTCCATGCTCCCTTCGCCAAACCCAGTTGTCTCGCTTCTGTCTCTGGCAGACTGGTGCCAAAACGTTGCCCTGAGCTCCTTGGCGCTGCTGCGGGGTTCGCTTGGCATTCGACGTGGTGTCAGTGAGGTCTGACCCTGGAAACAAAGCAGCCCTGTGAGACGACTAACTGATCCTCTTATAAATTATTTTAGTAATGATGTTCATTTATTCATGAACTGCATACAAAACACTCGCAAGCCGGACCAATGTCCTGGCCAACACAGTAGAGAAAAAACGCATGAGATTAAGCAATGCTAACAAGAAATATCTTGTAAACAATCTTATATCAATTAAGTAACAATTTAGACAGGAAAAAGTCTCAAGTAAAGTGATTTTGAAGTCAATTCTCTTGGGGGCACTTGAGAGTGTGTGACTTTTTTGTTATTATTTAGTTGCAGATTTTTCCCTGTTATCTCTGGGAAATAATTACACAGATTGATATATTTTAATAGTTTATTTCTGTTAACTTTAATGCTTATGACTTACAGCCGATGAAAATCCAAATTCAGTTTTTCAGAAAATGTAAATATTACATAAAACTTTCGAAAAAAATGTTTTCACAGAAATGTTATCCTCATGGATCCACAGATGACGACAGTCACATTACATAGTTTCTTTTTCTACTTTCGACTTATGTCACATTAGTGACATAGCACACACCTCAAATTCTGTAAAACCTATGTGCCTGAACAAAAATAACTAGATATAATGTTTTAAACAATAAAATTGCATAGTCTACAATAAAATCTGTGTGCTTGTCTGTAATACATTATGTAAATTAATTTAGTGTTTTATACATAATTTAAAAAAAGATGATAGTAATCTAAATAAACTATTTCCAGGGTGCAACACTCCTGTTGCTTTTCAAGATGTATAGAAAAACTGATTTACCTGTTTAGTGAGAATACCTGCTTAGTGGCACTGCAACTGATTGGCCAGCAAACTGTCCTGATTTAAACCTCGGAGAGAAATTATGAACTATTGTTTAGAGGAAGATGAGAGACACCGGATCCGAAAACACAGACGAGCTAAAAGCTGCTTTTCAAGCTCTCTGGGCTTCCTGAACACCTCAGCAGAACAACAGACTGATTGCCTCCACAGCATGCTGCGTTCTCTAGTAATTTATGCAAAAATGAGTCGCAACCAAGTGTTGAGTGCACATAATGCACATAGATATACTTTGAAGCAGTATGTTCATGTGTTAAAAACAATTTTAATGTAAATATCGCATTTTCGGGAAGCAGAAAATTTCGGCCTCATGCTTTTCTTCTACTCGACTTGCCGCTAATATACTCGAGAAACACAGTGAGCTTCTTTAGCAACGACCTGTTATTGACTCGCCCTGGTTGTGAAGGGTGTCGAGGAGTGATGGACGACTGTCAAGTCAATTTTCTCAAGATTGTGTAAGCCAGAAAATGCCAAAATATAACATTTTTATAATGTTATTTTTTATTATATAGTTGCTTTTTTTTGTTGATAAATTGAAGTTTGGTTTTTATTAGCAGTAAGCCACAATCATAAAGATTAGCAGAAACAAACACCTACAATGTGTCAGATTCTGTGTATTTAATTTGTATAATAAATAAATTTGAACTGAATCGCTAAAATAAATAACTTTTTTGTACTAGGATGTACTTTAGCATGCTTCAGAATAAACAAATCAGTTCTTTCAATCGACTCCACAGAATGTGAGCCGGGGGCCCAATCACTCTGGAAGCATATCTATGTTTAATTTAACACCTCCAGCTTGCCGTACATCATCCCACGCTTACTGCTACATGAGAAAAAAAACCAAACTGAATTCCAAGAAAATGAGCAACCACCTCATTAGATCTCCTCTTTTATCGGTTAAGGTTTTTTTTTTTTCTTTTGCAGGTAACACCAACGTGTTTGGTACTGCAAGATAAATAGTTTGATGTCTGGGACTAACGTTGGATTTCTTTGTGTCTAAGCCAAGCTGTGGAGGAGGCACATTTCATGATGCATCATCAACCACAGAATAAGCGACATGGCGTGGACAAAGATGTGGATGAATCGGAGGCAAAGACCAGACTCAGACAGATTAAACGGGGGCACGTTAGATGGAAGTTTCTGTTGAGTCATACTTTCCAACTCTGCCCAAATTTACATGCCGATAGCTGGGAAATAAGAAATTTTCTTTTCTTCCCTACCCATCTTAAATTACAATTGATCCTAGGCTCCGATATATTAATACACTGTTCCTAATATTTGAGTAAATATGCCTTATGCTCGACCTCAATGCATTAGTGCCAAAGGCAGGCAGTGAAATAGACACTCAGTATGATACTACCACCACCGTGCTTGGCAGTTGCTATAGAGCTCTTAGGTTTTGAAATATCCTCTATTTTTCATTTTAGGTTAGACTGATGGGACAAAAATCCAAAACACAGATTAAAAATGGCTTTAGAAAATGCAAAACAGTCTTATATTAAAATATTGTAAGTAAATATTGAAAGAACTGGATGCAATCATTGATCAAACCTAAACAAACCTGTTTAAATAAGCTGCATGAGATAAGGGATAATATAAATTCTTGATTTAAAGTTTAAATATTTTCTTAACTTTTCATTTTTTTAGATATCTATATAGATTGTGTAAACATTAAACACCCTAAGCTTTTTCAGTTTTTCTTGTAGCCATTTTGGCGATACTGACACATTACCATTGGGAGCCTTTAACACAAATGTATTTGCAGATTGAAAAGTGAGACCAAATAGAGGGCAATTTTGATTTAATACAGGTTCTAATTCATTCACAAATCTCAAAGAAGACGATTTTCCCCGTTTTCGGTCTGCTGCCTTCAGCCGCCCCCCTACTCAACCTCTTATCAGCATTTATTTTCTCTGTCTCTTTCTCTCTCTCTCTGCCCACCTATCACTTCCACACATATCTCACACATCACATTTCGTTCCCCTCACATCCTGGCACACCACCGTTTAATAATCTTCTCCTTTTTTTTTCTTCTCTTTATCTCCTCTGTCCCTGCTTCGCTCCTCTGCTCGCCTCCCACCTCGCTCTGCGTTTCTGCAGCAAACGGTGCGGCCCACCTTCTTCGCCAGGAAGTTTGAGGCCAGCGTGAACCAGGAGATAGTGAACCAGCTGGATGCCTACCTGTTTGGACCGCTTCCCCAGGGGATGCTGGGACTGAACTCGTACTGGGAGAATGTTTACGACGAGCCAGATGGCGTCGCCAGCCTGTCGGACACGCTGCTCACGTATTACCACTCCTTCACGCGGATGGGCCTGGTGAGGGCTGCAGCCTCGCTTCAGGGGAACCCAAACGATCACAGCTGCAGGTTGGTTTTCGTAAAAATGTGTGCGCTTGAGAGGGTAAACAGCCCCGTGCATTTACAGATACACACGCATGTAGCTCTTCAGCATTTATTTCACTACAACCACTCTTGTAATTGCTGCTGTTATTACACACCTGCAGCTTGTGTTTGTCCAGTTCATCGTCTTCTCAGAAACCAGACGCACCTGTATTAGCTTTGGAAACCACATTGTGCAGCACATAAATGGCCTTCCACGTTTCTCCTGGTGCATCGCCTCATAAGATCACATATCATGGAAATAGGATAACAATGGATAGCTTCAATAAGCAACTGGGAGGCCTGGCTAAAGCCTTTCATTTTGTAACACAATATGACACCATCAATTTATCTCTGCGATAATGAGGCTATATAGGTCATACCGCAGAAAGCCAGCTTGGTCTATTATTAGTAGGAATAAATGAATTTCAGAGTGCTGTTAACACACTGTATGTGGTTGAAATAAAATGAACAAAAGGCTGTATGTCAATTTCATGTACTTGCCTTTTGGTGCAATTTTTTATATTAGTTTGGTTTTCCTTCTTCAAAAAAAAAAAAAAAAAACTTTTACAAACAGAAGCTATTTGTGATGCTCTAATCTCGTTTTGGTACCTCCTGATACCAGTTATAGGTAAATTCAGTTATTTATTTTTTTAAAATTCAGAATAACAGTTGCAGTAAATTCTTAATGTTCTAAGGAACAGAGTTAACATTGTGTGTGAAGGAGGAGTCACTGTGAAGCAGGGTTTTAGCTTAACATGTGTAGTTCTTCTATTAGCATCTTCTGTTAGCAGTTAGCCAAGTTAACTTTCTGTGTGTATTCTCTAAATATTGTAGATCCTTACCTGAATCTGAATATTTCCACAAGGCTGCCAACATTTACAAATGCATCAAATTTCATGAATAACAGAGATTTAAAACTCAAAAGGATAAAACAGAAACTTTGCTGTTATTCACTGAATCTTCCTTTTATCTCTGGTAAGTAGGCCTGTCACGATGAACGATACATCGATTAATCGTGCGATAAAAAAACTTATCGCGATAATTTTAATTATCGCGATAAGTGCTGAAATGCACCCTTTCAGCTGTTTGGGATTTCCCTAGGTAATTTCCCATCAGAAAGCAGGAGGAGAATCCACGCTTTCTGATTGGCTGCCTGTCACATTCAGCGTTAAGCTCCCAGTCGGGAATTTCTGTTCACACCACAAAATTTCTTGAGGCATGTTATTGCTTATCGCCGATAAATCTTTAGGCAATTAATCGACCAGCAAAATCTGTTATCGCAACAGGCCTACTGGTAAGGTTTGCTCTCTCCATTAGCCTAATGTACAGCAGACCTGTATGGACCTGTGGTAGAAAAGGGTTTTTTATTATTATTATGTATGAAACATCTCTTACATCTCTGTGTGTAAATCATTCTTACTTCACCTTATTGATATTGAACATTGCTAACTTTGAGTCTTCCTCCCTCAGGAACACCTTCCACATTGACAAGTGTCAGCTGGATGTGGTTGCACTTGGTGCAGTAGTCATTAGAAAAAGATGCAATTTTTTGAGTCTACAAACAACTGGTGAGCGGTCAGGGATGCTCGATCTAAAAATTGTACAGAACATATTCATCACATCTGGTCGGGTCTGTGGTTGCACTTCCTTCATATCCTCTCATCCCCTTGACTCGCTGGTCAAGCCTGATCATGATCTTGGTTCTGTTCGACATCACTTGTTCCTCTCCACTGTTGTTCAGTTCTTGCACATGCTGAGGGATTAAAACAAAATCAAGTTTTGAAACAAAGTGCTGTTTTTCTTCAACTGAGAGTGGCATTTTGCGATTTCTTTAATCAGATTGTTTGAAATTGCATTTTAATTGGACAGACTTTGACTTTGTACTATTAGCCTGAAGGTGAATATTGCAGTTCTGCCTGAAATGAATTGAAGGGTGGCAATCAAATTGGAGCTGGACCCTCTTGTTTTCATTCAAAGTATACATTTGGTGTGATTTTTGTTAGGATGGTTGTGACTAGCTGCCATGACTGATTAAGCTGACTGTAATGTATTAACATTAAAACTCTTAGTGAATACATCATTTTTATTGAATTATTTTTTATCACTTTACCTTTACTTAACAAAAATAACCTAAATCTTTTTCCTTTCCTTCCTACTGTAACAACAGGCTGCAGGAATGCGTGCCCGTCATTTCATACATCCGTTGCGGTCGGCTTCACTCATTGGCTGGTTCTGTGCGAACAGCAGATGATAAACTAATGGTTTGGACGCTCCTCACAGGAGCACAACCATAAAGCATGACCATTTGAAAAAGACACATTTTTGGCTGAGAAATCTACTTAATGGACTCTATGAAGATAGACAGGCGCTCTGTCTGCTGTAGCGGCTCGAAAGCAAAGGATCCAAGTCAAGGCGTTTTCAGATAGTGCCATAAAAGAACTCAGGCTTCTTCACATTTATTACAAAAATGAAACAAAATGTACCTACAACTTAATTTCTTGTTCTGTTTTTTTTACTCAGAAATGAGAACTTTCAAACTCTTGTTTGAAAAATAGAAGAAAAATTGCTTAGACCACTCAGTTAATCACTCACTTAATTCATCACTTCGTCCACATTAGAGCTCGTATAAAGCAGTCATTAGATGTGAGATGACTCAAATAAACTGAATCGAGTTGAACTGCTCTTGTTGGTCGTCTCCCAAATGGCCAGTCCACATCATGCTTTGGAAAAGTTTTAGACCCGCATAAGTGAACCGACTGTCTCATTTGTTTAGTAAATCTAGGTGGCATTGCAGAAGCAATCGCCTCTGTGTGATTTCCTCCTCATGTGCAAGAAAAAAAGCAGTAGCAAACCCCTCTGCCACCCACTGTCTGGCCTGCAATGTAAATGTTCTTTAAAATATTCCAGGTAAAAGCAAGAGATGAAAGGAGGACAGATTTCGTGGTTTCCATATGTCAAACCAAAAAAAAAAAAGGAATCTGCAAGGGCAATAGTTTTATTTACCGGTATTTATTTTTATTCAGGCACTGGATCTTTTTCATAGAGCAGCGTTTCCCAACCCTGGTCCTGAAGACACACTGCCCTGCATGTTTTAGATGTTTCCCTGTTTTAACATACCTGATTCAGATGATTGCAGTTCAGTGAGTCCCTGTTAATCTGAAATCAGGTGTGCCGATGCAGGAAAACATCTAAAACATGCCAGGCAGTGTGTCTTGAGGACCAGAGTACCTAAAAATAAATGTATGTAATAGGAGCTGTTTCAATTAGCCTTTCTATTATATGGTTCAAGCAACTGAATTAATTCATTTGGAATCATGACCCAATACTTTTTGGCAACATAGTGCTTCTTTTTCTTTTCTTTTTTAATTGAAGCAATAGGGACAATTGTAAATGGTTAAAAACCCAGAGGTCACAAATGATGTGTGTCTATTTGAGACAAAGTTTTGCATGTCAGAGTGGAAGTATCCAGATTTGACTAATCTACCCTGAACTCTCCCATAATGACCTCTGGGAAAAAGGCGCCAAACTCCCTCATCATCCTGAAACAATAAACAGCTATAGACAAATTTCAACTTTTATTCACCTGTTTAACCAGTTACAACTTCCTGTGAGTTTAATAAGTATGTTCTCATATATTCAGGAGTTGTTTGTTTTTTTTTTTGCTTTATAGCAAAAAAACCATGACTCCTTTATTTTGCTGTATCATAAATACTAAAAGACCAGTCAGAAAACATAACCCAGACACAGCAATACAAAGATTGTCCTAAAGCTATAAAAATTGATCAATGCATGAGCAAAAACACAAGGTCACAGAGATAAAAAAAAAATAAATGGATAAAAGTCTTAAGGATGCAATCTAGTCATAGAGCGGGTTAAAAATACAAAACTGAACTAAAATGTAAAAACAGGTGTTGTTCAAAAATATGCCACTGTGCAGTAAATGCAGTCCAGATCCAGAGCTAAATAAAGTCTTAGGGTTGAATGTAATCGGTTTTTCTCAGGTTTATGTTTATGTTCTGGGCTTTACGGCCATTACAGCAATTTCTTTGATTTACAGCAGAGAGCCTGCAGACTCCAAGGAAAAACATCAGAGGGTGAAAGGAGCAAGAATGACTCTTTGCAAAGGGAGAAAGTTAAATGAGAAAACACATAGCAGTATCTTTAGTGACAGGACGTTCACAGATTCATTCATCTTGTTTGAGCTTCTAATCCTGTTTGTCTGTTTTGCTCAGGGACAGTGTGAGTGTTTACATCAGCAAATTATACTCCTACTAAGTGAAACTACTGATAGATAAAAAAAAGTCAAATCCTGCCACAATCCCGGTAGTTAGTTGGAGAAGGGAAACCTCCTTGTCCTCACAAGAATATATTACTTTCTAATGTGAACCATAATTTGAATGCTGCTCTTAGTTCTCTGATACTCTTATAATCCTGAGCTCTCAAGGTCTGTGATGAAGCAGGTACATTTCTAGGTCTTTCATCATTAAGTGAAAATGTATTTTCACTAACATGTCGTGGCAACATTAAACAACACTGAACAGCAGCTTTAAAATGAAAGACCTTCATTGGTATTGATTGGTTGTTCCCCCAAGAGTGGAGAAAAGGAAGACAGTAGATTTTAGCTTGGCGCCTTGTGCAATCTCCATTTCCACTGGGCGCATTAATGCATATTATAGTGTATTTAGTGTTTGAACTATTAAGAAAAAGTAATTATAAACATTTTTTTAGAGGGGGGTGACAAGGATTTGCAGATTTTAGCTATTTGCGTGCAGCGGATGAAGTGTATTGAGATGTTTTACAGCTAAATAGACTCTAATCTGTACACATTTCATACCTAATTTATGTTTGAACATGTTGGAATGAGAGCTACTTTAGCATATATTTGATAAAAGTTCATGCAAGGTTCATGTGAGAAAAGAGAAGAAAGAAGCAATCAGATTTAAAGGAACCACAATGAATTTATAACATAATGGTGTTATTAAAGGACTCAGAAACTGATTTCTTTGCATCAGTACTCGCACACCCACTTAACAACATTTCTTAACTTGGCCTACTTCAGGTAGGGGCCGTTTTTAATTGTTTTAGATTTTGATCTATACATATAACTAGACAGCAGTTATTTAGTTAAAAGACATCTCTCGATAAAATCGACCAATGCTACAGTTCACATACATCCTGTTTTCCTTGAACAGAAAAACGTCCTTGGAAAGTTTGAATTTCTTTGGATCTTCACTCCATCCACCCCACTTCCCCCCATTAGTTTGATACTTCTGCTGCAGCATGGCGAAAGTGATTCTACAAGGTCTTTTTTTTTTTAAAGAAACATTTAGATGTGGTTCTCTCAAAAAAATGCAATTATTTATTCAGTGCATTCCCTTTGCATTAAAGGTTTTTTCTAATTTAATAATCTCGCATGAAGCGGTTTGGAAGAAGCACAAAAAAGCTTTAAGAACAATGAGCTAAATAAAATAGAGATAAATTAAAATTACACTCATACATATCTGGCCTCTGGTTTGTCGGCATAATGACTGAATGTGTAATTATTCCGGTGAAACGATGCGAAGCCCCCGTGCCTTGAGCCGTCTTCTTTATATTTTATCGGTCTGAAATTTTACCGATGAGGCTAAGTGATTCAATCAATCAGGGTTTACCTTGAAGCGTGTCACAGCAAAAAAAAAAAAGATTACTTAAGAGTTTGTTTATAGGAACTGCCTGTTGTGCTAAGTTTGCTCTCACATGGCAGAGGCGTTTGTTGCTGCGTGCATGCAAAGCGTACATCTCGACTAACAGATGGGTGGTTTGGCTTCTGCATAAGACCGTGGTGAAAGAGAGTAGACGAACAAGGAGAGTGATAGCAGCTTGCTGTGACTTTCTTGGAGAGGCAGGGCAGTAAAAGCCTGAATGGAGCTTCTGTGCAGGTTGTGGCCCGGCCCCCTTCACTCAGCCTCTCGTATCGGCTTTTTGGAAAGGCAGGTCAGAGAGACCTGAGAGCCGAGGTAAAGCAAGGTGAAAGAAAGCGCAGAGAGCTGTAAGAGGGGGGGGGGGGAGAAAAAAAATAAAGGAAAGGAGAAAGACACAGAGATTGGGGGGAGTGTGCAATGCAATCCTTGGGGGTGTAAGTATTTGCTTGTTTCTGCTTGTCAGGGTAGCGTTTGTGCTCTGGTTGTTTGTGTGCTTTAACTGATTCTGATGAGGCTGCCTGTACATGGGTGTGGTGGGGACACTGTGTGTGTGTGTGTGTGTGTGTGTGTGTGTGTGTGTGTGTGTGTGTGTGTGTGTGTGTGTGGCGCGCGCGCTGTGTGTGTGTGTGTGCACAAGACAACGTGAAATAAGAAGTTTGGATACACGGAGATTAGAAATCTGGGTGAGAAGGAGTGAGAACATGAGCAGTCAGCAGCTGTTGAGCATCCCCCCCCCCCCCCCCCCCCCCCCCAACATCGCCCACGCTCAGCTCAGTCCTTTTATGTTTTTCCAGAAGTTGCTGCGGCTGTCTGGCCTCAGGGCAGCCCTCTGCCACATATGAAGCCACGCACAAATAAACACTCTAATCACAGGGCGAGATCTTCATTCTGCTTCAGATAACTGGATGACCCAGTTCAACTCCGAGCTGCCAGCTTACGTTGTTCTTTGTTCCTTTCTTCGCATCAGTACTCGCACACCCACTTAACAATAGATATGTCGTTTGCCGTTATTCTCTTTGTGGTTTGCAAGAGTTTTAAGGTGCACTATATTACCAAAGGTATTGAGACACTTGCTTTTATACACACTTTAATTTCAGCTGCATCCCATTTGCAATGCACAGGCCGTAACATGAAGCAGTAGGCCGCATCTTTGGAATTGTTCGAGCTTCAGCTGTTTTGTGTTTATCATTTGTGATGTCAGGTCAGGGCAGCCCACCACTGCTGTGTATGTGCTGCCTCAACCACTAGTGCATTTTGGCTGGCTTGATTATTTTTATTCTTGTATCTAAAGGAGAAAAGGATGAGTTTTAATAATATTTGTTTTTGTGTGGCTATCTTTGACGCTGCTTTCAAATATTAGGTACTCATAGAAAATTAGGTGAGTATTATAAACACACGTAACTATGACTGTATTTTATGATGCCTTATTCCTGAAAGGTGCTATGCAAATAAAATGTTACTGATTGACATAATTAGTATATATAAATCATATGAACTGTCAAATAAATGTGAAATAGTCAGTAAATTGCACTGAGACTAAAAAAAGCATGTTTAAATCGGTTTATATTTAGTACTTACAGATTCCTAAGCTGTATAAAAATATCCTGTCGAAATGTCCCATTGTTTTTATCTTCCTTTTGATCAGATCTACTCTTACCTACGGCAGCAAATCGAAAAAAAAGACAGTAAATGCAGGTTTGCCTTCTTGTTTGGGTATGCCGCACTGAGATTTTCAAAAGTTACACCCATCTTTTCACCTCTCATAGAAATGCTCCGCCTTTTTTATGTTGTGCTGAATTTCTTTGTTAAACTGCTGATCATGTTCCTGATCCTTATCTAAGATGAACCTGCAGTTATGGAAGTAATGAGAATACCCAGGTGAGATGATTTAAGGGGTAGTTTTGTTATTACAGTGTCCTTCATAATAATGTTCAGCGTTCAGGCCCAGATAATAAAACGTATAAACTCCAGTCGCATAAGTGTGGGTTTAACAGCCCACGAGCAGCACTTCCCTGGAATAATCTGTATTGTCGACATGTCTTTGACAGATTACATCTCTGTTAAAGGTCATTGAATTAATGTCCACCGTGTCACACAATTACAGAGCACATTGACTCCCCACTAACCTTTACAGCAAGTACACATTTGCATCTGGCCACATTAGCATGTGCAAGGCAGACTCCCTCTAGACATTACCTAAATAAACCCTGAAAATCTTCCTTTCTCCCTGTTTTACAGTCCTATCTGTGAAAAGCTGCTCCAAAGTCTGAGGTTTTCCTTAATGGATTTATCCTTTCTTCTTTTTTTTATTGTGCCAGGTATTTCCCAATGGGCCACCCTGTGTCAGTGCATCTCTACTTCCACCTGGACCAGTTCCAGGGCTACCTGGTCAAGCACCATGCCACCAACCTGGCAACAAGCAAGCTGGAGATCATGGAGACCTGGGTGGCACCAAAGAAGAACTTCGAGCTGACCATGCTTCCAGGCAGCACATTCAGCCGGCTTCAGTTTGCAGAGGTGAGTCATATTTATTTATTTTTTTTTAACTCAAGAACATATTTTGTCAAAAAAACAACCAGAAAGCCATCAGAGTGTTTACTAGAGTCTCAGTGGCTTAGAAATGTCCTTGTAACGCTTGTAGGACAAACACATACGAACGGCTTTTGCTTCTCGTGTGTTTTACAGTGTTTTTTAATCAGAGCATGGTCGGTTGCTTTTCACATCTTTCGGCCTTCTTCGCGTCGTCAACTGGGGAATTTTCTGATTCTGCAGTCCTGGGCAGTATTCAGGCCAAAAAAATACCCCAGAATAAATCTATAATTACACACTATTTGGAGTTTATCGCTATGGTGACATTTTATTCATTTCTTTATTGCCCATAGTTATAGTAGCACATCTTCACACAATTAAACCCTTGCCTGTGATGGCCTTGTAAAATGCGAGTTGATTGAATGCGCCCGAGTCTACGGGGATGAGTGCCTCACGTGTCGCTCGTTTGTTGCCTGCTAATATAATGACTCCTCACCTTCACACTGGGATGCTTCCCCTGATTGTCTTGTTATGTTAATCTTTGTTTCTGTTTAGGATACAGTCACTCAGCTGTGATGCGTCAGCCAGTCTAGTCTAGAAAGAAATTAACTGAGCAAATATAAATTGACCTTTTTTTCTCCCGGCGTTATCCCTGCTTCGCAAGGTGCAGAAATGTCAACAAATCCGTCGGTGGGTTTGTTTGCTTTGTTTCAAGCCTGCAACCTGCACACTCACACGCACTCACCTGGACTCACCTTCACCTTGTCCACCTTCGGGAACCGACTTAGAAAGAGTCGAAAAGAGACGCATTCTGCGTGTCAGGCCCCCGAAGCCGTGACTGACAGAGAAGCAATGCGAGCGGTGGCTTTTATCTGGATGCTAAGCTTTGGAAAGCATTCGTCGTCTGGTGCAGCGCCTCGACTGTCACTCAGTTTGTCCGTCTGTCAGTCAAAACCGGCGGAGAGAGCTTAAATGAGACAGCCCGACTCTGCTGCAGAGGGTCGGCGCTTTTTGTCAACTTAGCAGATACGAACCATATTACTCAGGTTTTACAACTGTAGTTTCCGAGATAAACCACACGGCTGGCTGAACAACGTGTTCCCTGTCCTTCTTTAGATATGTACAAAGCCAGACACGTTTCTTTCTTTCTTTTTTTGTTCTTTCTTTCTTTCTTTCTTTCTTTCTTCCTTGTTGTCTTTCTTTCTTTCTTTCTCTCCTTCTTTCTTTCCCTCTCTCTCTCTCTCTCTCTGTCTCTGCCGCGGCTCTTTTTGGCTCATTTTGCACTTTTAATATAGAGGCACTTGAAGCCAACACAGTTAAAATTAGTATTTCGCTTATTGCACGGGTTTGACATTGAGAGGTTTATTACTCTACTGCGTAAATCTAACCAGTTTTATTCTTGCTCGTAGCACATTGTTCCAAATTTGTACAGATATACATGCAGTACCCTTCACATTTATGTGCACCCATGGAAAGATGTATTAAAGGCCTTAAAATTTGTTTGTTTTAGTAGCCGAAGCTTTAGTTTAAGTACATTTATTCAGTGCGGGGGGGGAAATATTTTAATTGTGTTTCACAGAGCTTATTGAAGGAGTCCTGTAAAATGAATGTACCTAATTTTGTTCATCTACTCTTTAATATTTTATCAAAACCTTTTGGAAATATAACCCAGACATTCATGTTTTCTCGGAGTCAGAATATGACACGACACTCTTCAGAGTGGCAAAGACAAGAAAACAGGATATTCAAGTAAAGCAAATTTGTGGAACTCTTCATAAGGCAGGAAATGGTTACAAGAAAAATGCATATTTGTCTAAACCTGCTCAAATCTACAATGAGAGGACTAAAATAAAATAAAAAAGTTAAACCAAATTTAAAATAACCATCAAGACTGGCAGAGGCCCAGAGTTTTTCTTTTTTTAATCTTTTGTCACCACACAGTATTGAGAATATAGTAAAGAAGGTTAAAAAAAGGAAAACCACCACAAACCCTATCTGTCCAATTATCACAAAAGCTTTGTTGAGATCAGTCCAAGAGGAAATAAATACTCTACTTGGGACAGGAATATAAACAAAGGATGAGTACGTGAGCAAGCACAGCAATCTAAACTTGACGTATGTATATATATATATATGTACACAGTCCAGTCACATTAATGTGACCATCTGTCAAAAGCCAGAATAACCACCTTTCGCAGAGCGAACTGCTACGAGACGTGCAGGAAGAGAGTCACTTAGGTCCCTGAAGGTCTTCTCTGGGATGTTGAGCCATGCCGACTCTAATGCCGTGGCCAGCTGCGCTAGATTACGCGGTTGAGGATCCATGGCGCGAACAACTCGATCGAGATGGTCCCACAGATGCTCGATTGGGTTTAAGTCAGGTGAGTTTGCTGGCCAGGGGAGGACGGTAAACTCATCCTGGTGCTCTTCGAACCACGCACATACACTGGCAGCTGTATGGCACCTCGCATTGTCCTGCTGGAAGATGCCATCATCCTGAGGAAAAACAATGCGCATGTAGGGGTGGACATGGTCCGCAAGGACAGATGCGTACTTGTATTGATCCATCGTGCCTTCCACAATAATCAGTGAACCCAGAGAATGCCAGGAAAACATTCCCCAGACCATAATGCTCCCGCCTCCAGCTTGGACCGTTCCTACAATGGTTGCAGGGTGGTTCCTTTCAGAGGTTTCACGCCTTATACGCCAACGTCCATCTGTCCGATGGAGCATAAAACGCGATTCATCTGAAAACGCTACCTGTCGCCACTCAGTGGACGTCCAGCTGCTGTACTGGCGTGCAAATTCTAGCCTTCGTCGTCGATGAACACCAGTCAGCATAGGTGCACGAACCAGGCGTCCGCTTCGGAGGCCCAGACGCAGCAATGTTCGCTGAATAGTGGTTTGGGAGACACTTGTGGTAGCCCCTTGGTTCATTTTAGTGGTCAGTTGCTCAACGGTAGCCCGTCTATCTGCCCGAACGCATCTCCGCAACCGTCGTTCGCCTCTGTCATCTATGGCCCGTGGTGCACCACATTTGCCACGTCGTTGATTTTGGACAGTCCCATTTTGCCATGCACGGTACACTTTTACCACGGCGGCACGCGAACAGTTCACAAACTCAGCCGTTTCGGAAATGCTTCCACCCTTGGCCCGAAAGCCAATGATCATGCCCTTTTGGACGTCGGATAAATCGCTTCGTTTCTGCATTACGCCAACGATTGAAATGTTTTCCGAAGCCCACACACACCCTTTATATACGCTCAACTGCACTGTGCTGCCACCTGCCTTCTGTGATTGGTTATTTAACTCTGAAGTGGAAAGTAGTGGTGGTCACATTAATGTGACTGGACTGTGTATATATATACTGCATATATATATATATATATATATATATATATAAATATGCATATTTGTCTTATATATATATCCATCCATCCATTTTCCTACACCCTTGTCCCTCAATGGGGTCGGGAGGTGCTGGTGCCTATCTCCAGCTAGCGTTCCGGGCGAGAGGCGGGGTACGCCCTGGACAGGTCGCCAGTCTGTCGCAGGGCAACACAGAGACACACACAGGACAAACAACCATGCACACACACACTCACACCTAGGGGCAATTTAGACAGACCAATTAACCTGACAGTCATGTTTTTGGACTGTGGGAGGAAACCGGAGTCCCCGGAGAAAACCCACCATGCACAGGGAGAACATGCAAACTCCATGCAGAAAGGCCGGGGCCGGGAATCGAACCAAGACTTATATATATATATATATAAGTATATATATATATATACTTATTATATATATATATATATGTATAATATATATATATATATATATATGTATATATATATATACATATATATATATATATATGTATATATATATATATATATATATATATATATATATATATATATATATACGTCAAGTTTAGATTGCTGCTGCTTTTAACAGGATTTAATAGGTAAAGTAGCAACCAGGTGTTACTAATAAAATGCACTTGTTTAGCTGATCGTCAGAAGGTTACGGCACATCTATAAACACCAGAGTTTTTTGTTGTTGTTTTTTTCAGGTGTGGGTTTGAAGCAAGATGAAGTGTGATAAATACCACGCGAAGTTGTAAAGGACCACACTGTTTCTGCCAATAACCTGGAAAGGGTTATAAAACCATTTCTAAACCATTTGAAATCCATCGCTCTGCACTAATGTGGATTATTCTCCTGTGGAAAATGCAAATCTGGGCAGGTGTGTGCAGCCTAGCAAGGCTGCAGGCTTGTTTCAAAGCCACTCGCCACCAATAATGTCGAAGTCAAATGTGAGGTTATCTGTCTCACAGCTGACACACAACCAAATTGGGCTCTCAGTAGGACAGTGGCCTCAAACATATAGCAGCAAACAAATTAAAGAATCGTATCAGGGTGCTGCAACAGCCTAGTCAAAGTTTCGACTTGTTTGTACTGCTGTGGTCGGACCTGAAGAAAGCTGTCCAGGAATGTTTGCTGGGTTCGAACCCAGACCTGACCATCAACAAATAACTCTGTACTCATCTGACCCGAGACTCGGGTCAGAAACATTTAGCATCTAATCATACATTGCTAAACTTCGTTCCTGTGAGATGTACTTAGTTTTTCACTCACAGATTTATTCATTTTGACTTAATGTTTGTCAGCTAAATAAGGACAGTTTGAAATTTGTGCTTTGTAAGCTCAAGCTGAGGTCTAAATAACTTTGAAGTTATTAGTCATTTCTACTTTATCCATTTATCGTTTTCTTTTTTTTCCCTTATTTTCAACAATCAAAAGCTACAGGGGCTTGCTTAAGATTGATTCAACTAAAAACCAAAGTCGGTTCTGGTGCCAAAAGTTGGACACACGTTCTCATCATCCGTCTCGTCACATCCATCTCTGCCCCATGTCTTTCTTAGCATTCATCAGTCTTTCCCTGCGGTTTAAAGAGAGCCCCGTGGGAATCTGTCAGCGCTGCTCCTGGAATCCGTCTCTTGTAAAAGTCTGAAGTTTGTTCACCTGTGTTTCATTTTCCTCCCTCTAAAAAGTGTCACTAATGAGCCTCCAGGGGTGCTCATGCCCTGTGGTTTCAAACAGAGCCAGATGTAGAGCGAGAATATCCATGCCCCTGATTGATCAAACTGACCTACCTTATTTAATGGAAGTGTCAGACTATTGGCGCCGGCACGCTGGCGATGTAGTGGGAACGTTTGTATATGGGGGGTATGTTCAGGAAAGTAATAAAAGTGAAATATAAAAAGTTGCTAAATCAGGAGTTTCTCCTTCCAACTTTCTTCCTTTCAAGCTTACATAAAACTTTGAGTGATTAGAGTGAGATCTATTACTGAATAGGGATCCAAACACTGGGGGGAGTAATGACAAAGCTGCCAGTTCAGTAATAGTTCCTCAAAAAAGCCAATCATCCATCAGAGAAATAAGGCTGTGCTTTGCTGAGAGGTCATGCGACTTAATTGGGTGTTGGTCTTAAGCCAAAGCCTAATAAGTAGACACACAGCCAGTGACGAGCTAAATGTGGAGGTCATTGTACGCTGGAGGCTGACGCTGAAAAGGGCCAGAAGGTAATCTCTCTTTGGCCAGCTTTGGAAGAAGTTAATAGTTAATTTTCCATCAAACTTCCAGCTATTGTAAGAAGAGAATGGCATGAACGTTATTTGACTACAAACTGTTGGCCGAAATTTGCATTAAACGTGTTAAAAGTTTCTACCCATGAACGAGTCCTTCCAAACTATTTGAACTTCTTCGTTCTGCATTAAGAAAGGTTACGCTCGACTTCAGACCACTAGAGACAAAAATAAGAAAAATTTTCAAAAATAAGAAAAATTAAAAAAAATTTGCTTTACAAGTTAACACTTTGTTGAACAACCTTTGACTGCACTTCATGTGTTGGGCTGCTTCACACAGCTAGAAACTGATACTTTGGTGCCGGTTCTTCTTCTTTCCACTTGTTCCAAATTGGGTTTAGGTGTGGTTTTTCAGCAGACCTAACACATAAACAGGCCTGGTGAATGGTTTAGCTTTTATCTAAACAAATCCATTTAGTACTGGCTGAGTGGATAATGTTCTGCTAGGAAGGGAACCCCTGCCGAAATATCAAAACTTTTGCAGCCTTTAACTATTTCTCTCATTTTGGGCTCAGTATGTAGCTTCATCCATGTTGATATAAACTTTGACCAGCGCCCCCCGTAGCATGATGCGGCTACCACCATGCTTTGTCATGGTACTGTACAACGTTGTGTCCTTGGTTAGATTTCTATGTAGGTTTTTGTAAGCCACCAAACTGAATCTTACAGCGCCCCCTAGGGGACTTGGAAGATTTTTTTGTTTTCTTTCGCATTACTTCGCAGAACTTTTGAGATGTTTATCCCATTATGTTATATATAGTGGTATCAAAGAAAACCGGATTAAATACAAATGCAGACAACACACTTTTCATATCCAACTCAATCATTCGCATTGAAGTCTTTTTTTTTTCCTCCGGTGACGCATAATTGCCCAGAGTAAACAGCAACGTGTTTACAATACTGTCTTCTTCTTCTGCTGCTCAAGGAACGGATTTGGCGTTTGGTTATTAGGCAGACAGCTTGTCAAGCAGTGTTTATGTGCCTCCTATTAAACTCTGTATGCTTAAAATGCATGTTCAGTTAGAGTAAGGCCTGTAGAGCTTAAAGGGTATGCTGCCCACTCGTCTGGCTTGAAACGGCTTGAAAAATGTGCTGTCTGGACTGCAGCAGAACCTTCTGTTCATTATTTACTGTATGTTGCACTTAATCAATGCTTGTTGCCGAATAAACTGAGGGTAAGATCCAGGGGCAAGTCTCTTGAGCTCTTCCCTCCTACCTGCGACGCGTAAAGCACAGGCAGCCTTGTTTTCCGCAACCTTAAGTTTAGACGGCCGTTTCCAAGCTCTCCCTGCAACACAATGCAACATCTCAGTCAATAATACTGCATAACTTTCTAAAGCTTGATTGTAGGCTTCAGTGTGTGTGTTTGTGTGTGTAGGTGTGTGTGTGTATGTGTGTGTGTGTGTTTGTGTGTGTCCATCTGGCGTAATGCAAAAAGCTATACAAAAGCCAGACAAGGCAGCTGATTCGCTATAAAAAGCAGATCACGGTCCACGACGCTGGAACTGCAGAAAAATCTCCAGTAATTGAGATGAAAGCAAGGTGTCTTTACCAGATGGCCAAGAATCTCCGTCTTTTCCTGTTGGTTTCATTTAAGCAAGTAATGTCTATTTTTACCGTGCACGGCAATCTAAGCTCTCAGAGGATGTAACACTGAATCAGTTCCAGTCAGCCATTGATCCTCCAGCAGGGTGAGGCTGTATTAATCAGCTACCATTGTCACAATGAGCGCTTCCAAAAGCAGACTTTCCTCTCACATTTCTGCCAGCATGCCCCAGGCATTTTTTTTTCTGTCAGTTTTGTGTATATGTGTATGTGTGTGTTGGCTGCCTTCCTTGTCATCCTCACGGCTCCATGTCTCCTTTTGCATACTCATTTAGCTTTCCTGATGTTTAAATTTGTTCTCCCTCTATCCATCCATCCGAATATCCTTTCTTTATTCAAATTCAACGAAAGAAAAAAAAAAGATTTTAAAGGCTCTTGCTGCAGAGTCTTAAGGGTTCCTTTGCTTCAAATGTTTTATTTTTGGCACATTCTGAAACAAAAATGGTGAAACGGAAACACACTTTAGTTAAGATGAAGATGATATAAGTGCAAAATGTAGTTTTGAAATTATTATTTTATTTATTAAATTTGCAGTATGTGATTTTACATTAAAAAGTTAGATTTTTTTTTCTCTTGACAGTACAATATGAGACAGATAATCTGTGGGAAAAAAAATCAAGCTCCTCTGCCTCCTCCCAGTTGTCCCTCAGCCACTTGCAGAAATGCACGGTTCCCAGTCAGAAATGACCAATCAGAGCCAGGAGGAGGATCTTAGTGCTGTCAATCATGCTTGTGTATGCAAACCCTCTCCCTCGCTCTCTGCTGCACCATAGCGAAGTCTGCTATGACTGCTCAGGTTAGTTAGCATAGCCACCGTTTAGAAAAACATGTACTCACTAAAATGTAGACGTTTGGTACATAGGAACTTATAAAACTAACAAACTATAAAGATTGTTTTCTGAAATTTTGACTTAACCTTCAGATAAATGAAGCAAAGTTTTGTCGCTGTGCCCTGGCTGTGTCCCTAATAAAAGGGATTTTTTTTTTAACTTCAACCCACATCAGCATAAAGAGAGATAGTTGAGGGGACGCCACAGGCAGTAACATAATTGCAGATCCAGGGAGGTTCTGCAACAAAAACAGCAGCAGCAGACAAACACATCCACTTCAATATGCAGAGACACAAAGATGACGGTTTTTGTCACTTTGTTGCTGTAAGTGGTCATTAATTTATATCAGGAGCAGAGGAAACGTTGCGTTGTGCGTGCAAGAGAACAGCCGATGGAAAACAGCGATTAGCATTACTAAGACAATAAACTGTCTGCATTCGCAGCACCCTAACTCTGAGATTCCCAAAAGTTTGCCAACATTCCCAAGTCCAACACATCCTCTTAAGCTTGTTGTCAAAAATTCAGTTTTTGTTTCATCTCTGTGCTATTACTGACTTCATTTTGAAACGCCTTTTTAACTATCACCAGGGTCTGCAGCGCTGCTGTCCGTGTCACATAGCAGCGCTACTATGTGACACGGACAGCGCTGGCTATTGAGTTGCCGTCAAAAGCCAGTTTCTTGTCGCATCTCTGAAGATAAATATTACTGATAAAAACGTCAGAGAATTGGTCTTCAATCTCTGCTGCCCCTTTAACAGCATTTTTTTTAACTGAGACGTTAAAAAACAACTATTAATGCTTTGCAAATCCTCGAACACTAACTATAAGGCTAATAAGTTTTCTGTAAATAAGACCCAGAAGAGGTTCGTTGTTCCTCAGGCAGTCTTCTGGTGCAATCCAGCTGTCAGCTTGCTTCATATTTCACAGCTGCACTTTATGTTTCTAATTCATATTCAGATATATTTTACTCACCGATACCGCCTGTTCAGTTTCATTCTCATTTTATGTCTCCATATATTGTCACAGGGAATGCAGCCTCTTCCAGTGCCGGTGGAAACGTTTGAAATCCCCTTTTTTATGTAGCAGCTCTTCTCTCTAGACCCCCGTGTTTTTTCCTGTCAAAAAAGGGCTATAATGGATGCATCTAGATGTACTCAGAGTCTTCCACTGTTTTGGCTTTTTATTCACTGATCTGAGGTTGTAATCTTCTTCACTGTTTAGAATGAGCCTGTCTCTCGGTGAATAAAGGTGTTCATTGCCTGCTTCTGCCGCTCACGCCTTGGGGATGCGGTCTGGGCGTCGCCGCTTGTTTCTTTCGCCTGTCTCTCAGTCCGGTGCACTGCAGCGTCCGTGTGAAAGAAAACCGTAAATGTGGAAGAGGAAACGGATCTGGCTTGTCAGCTCGTGCGTTCTCCAATAGCGGAGGGCAGTTGTGATGAGTGAGGTAGATTTTGACTGATGGGGACTACTTAAAAAAAGAAGTTTGTGTAGCAAGTGACATTCTGTTTATTATTCAGGTCTGCATAAAGTCTTAAGAGTGAATTTATAGCATCTACACAGTTGTGAAAAATTTAGGATACCACATTAAACACTAATTTCCTTTAAAATGAATGATCTAATTGATTATGCTTGAAAAACAAAGTGGTGCATCTACAGGTAAACACCAAAAATGTACTTTTCTCTACTTCTTGGAATAAAACCTCAACAAAACGGGAGCTTCTTTGGCTGGAATAACTTCAGTGAAATACTTCTAATAGTCAGAGTCATCAAGAACCCGTGATAGTGGCCTGACCAGGCCTCCAAACAATGACACTTGCATGCCTCTGCTTCATAGCTGACATGAATTTCTTTTCCTGGAATGCTGTATATTGTTTGAGAATAAAATCCTTTGTCCAAATTATTCAATTTTAGTCAACTTGACATTTTTCCCAGACATCCTGGCCTGGAACGTTGTTTTATCTGGTAAACTTCACTGTGGCCTTCATGTTTTTCTTAGAGCGTGCCCGTCATGAAAGCTAATCTTCTGCAGTTTCTGAGGTTTATGCTGATTGCACAGGCCGTGTACGCCGTCACATCCACAGCAGCAAAAGTGTGCCGTGGGTCCTCTAATTACATCACAGGGTTTAAGATGCAGTTAAACCCTAAGATCTTGTGGTCGGCTCTTAGGATAATTGTGCTTGTTGCGAGTTGTTTTGAATGTCCTCCATTCTTCCGTAGACTGTGAAAAGAGCATACGCACTAACTTCAACATTCAAGAGCACAACAAATGCATTTGTTATTGCATTTTGCAAAACCGTTGAACATTTCTTTAGCTTTTATTGTATATTTACATCAATCAGCTTTCTTCGTATTGTTAAAATTGATATTAAATAATTGTATGTTAAAATATGTGAGAAGAACCCACAGGTTGTTGTGGGGGGGCTCTCATTTTTCCACAAGTCTTTATATGCTCACTCCTCTCAATTTTCCACTCAGATTGGCACTGAGTGGGACGCTAAAGAGCGCATGTTCAGGAACATCGGCGGCCTGATGGGCCCCATGGACGAGACGGTGGGCATGCAGAAGTGGAACAAAGGCCCAAACGTCACAGTCACCGTGGTCTGGATCGACCCCACCAACGTTATCGCAGCCACCTACGACATCCTGATTGACGCGAGTGCAGAGTTCACCCACTATCGCCCGCCACTCAACCAGCCGCTGCGACCCGGAGTCTGGAACGTCCGAATCCTACACAACTGGAGCCCCGTGGCCGAGATTCGTTTCCTTATCGTTCCGCTGGCCTATAACAAGCACCAGCCCATTAGACAAGGTGAGAGGCATTCATACGTCTTCTGCTGTAATCAGAACATGACACCAAATAAAATTTTTGTTATTTCATAGACACATTAAACTCATTAAGAAAACACTATTCTTGTTCAAAAGGACATGCATGTTTCTGTGAATGTAGTGTAGTTTTGACTTTAAAGGAATTAGTGTGGTGGAAAATTTTGGGGGCTTTAAAACAGAAACGTTTTAAAACTTTCGTACACCTTGAAGCCACAAACCACTTTGATCAGCAGTCGGTGTCTTCCCTTTAGTCGCTGCTCTCTGTGCGACCTCAGTCTTAATGAACATAGATTAGATTTGGTCCCTCGGTTAGCTTTAAAATGGACCGAAGATCAAAAGTTGATTTCTGCCATTTTAAGACTTCGATCTCAAATGTTTCAGAGGTTCATCCAAACTCGGCGTATTATTTATTGACGTTCACAATACCACATACCACGGTTGATTTTGATGATTACCTAAAAAAAAAAAACATATTTTTTTTACAGTTAACAGTATGGTAGTCTGCAGATAATTTTTCTGTGTAAGACTTTATCTAAAACACAATGTTTTCAGTTTCCAAGGAATAGTTTCGTTACTACTGTGAAATTAAAACAACTAAGATATTGTAGAAATTAGAGGGACATTGTTTTGATACTTTTCCAGTTTTTTTTCTTTCCTTAGATAATCCCTCCAAGTAGCATAACCATGTTTTGTCATGTTTGATTCAAATAGGCCCAGACACACAAGATCTTTCATATTAAATTCATAGACTGTAATGCAACAAGGGAGTGATCAAATTCTATTTTGTCATCTCCTCAGGTAAGATGCTGACTGTTCATAACCTCTTCACAGAACCCCACTTTTAAAAGTCCATCTTAATTCAAAATTTTAATTGTTTTAATGAAAAACACATCTTTCAATCCCCAAATCTTTCTTTTGATCTTAATATTAATTAGTAAAACAATGTGAGTTATAATATGGACATTAATCATGGGCTTAAAGTAAAACTTACTTAATTAAAATATAATTTTTTACTTATTACTGACGTGTGCAGACTTTTACATTATTCTCTGCTCACATCTAAATCTCTTATACCTGGAGTCAGTGTTTGAACTCCAACTTGATGTCATTCCACTATAAGGCTGTCGCTAAAGTTGTCTTGTGTTTCTAATTTTTTTTCTTGCTGACACTGACATTGTGTCAGATGCTATATCGAGCGGCACAAATGCTACATTGACCATGAAGTAATGTTTGCTGATTTAGGTGTCCCAAAAGGTCCAAACACATACACAAACACACACATGCACTCAGCCTTGTATCTGCAGTGATGCCCTTTCTAATCAAGCCTCGGGCCTCTACAGACCCTGGTTATTTGTCATCAAGTCACCCCTAATAACCCAGCGAGCAGCTCATACATACTAAACAGAGTGTTAAACAACAGCGCACTTAGCCCTCTAAAAACAATGACACAATTAAATCAATCAGTCAGCATGGGTAGGAAACAAGGCTGCAGTGTTCCAGTCCATAAGCCACCAGTTTCCTCTGAAAGTCACATGAGAGCTGAGATGCCGCCGACTTCGGCATAATCAGTTCCTCGGTTCAGGCAGATAATCAAACCAAGAAAGCTTGGTTTGGTAATCTGCCTGAGCCACTTTAATGATGCAGAAAAACAACACATAAAGTTGCATCCGTCGCCTCACGCGAGTCTCTCATGAGACGACACGTGACTAATATGTGTTTTTGTGTCACATATTAGTCACAAGTAAATGGTCGTGCCGACAGTGGTCCGAGTAAGATATGTTTCCACTCGTGGTGGTGCGTCTGTGTCCCGCCGCTGCTCTGCCTGCAACCGAAACGTTTTCAACAAACACACGCGCTCTGAGCTGGAGGGAGTCATGATAATGTCAGGCTGCAGTTGAAATTTGGGGGTGCAATGATAAACCAGCCTAGATTTTCTTACATCAACAGAAGTTTGAAGTAGAAATCAAACTATAAAGGTGTTAAAGTATTTGAAACCAATAATCCATTATATGAATGCTTACTTGTTCCAGGCCGCGTTTCTTTCGGAGACGTTTTAAAAAGAGTCAAAAAAATTTAAGAAAGGGAGAATGTCTGACGTTGGATATTTTCATGTTTTATTCCAAAAAATATGGAACAAAAAGAATGTTGCTTTAGGGACAATTACCAGTATGTTTTTTTTTAAGTGGACCTGGTATCAAAAACGGTTTAAGTAGCTATATGGACAGTTTTAGTTGGCCATCTATAAATCTCCATTGCCAACCTAAGAGTGTCAAACAATATTAGTTTGCTCCAGCAGGTGTGTGGTTGACATATGGAGTTATGGTTTTAGTATTTCACTCTCACTAAAATACAAACCGGTCACAATTACAGTACATACAAAGAAGGATGAACTGCACCACAGTTTGTTAATATTTGTTAAAAACTGCGCTATCGGATGGAATAACTGCATCCCAGCATGTGCTTTGCTTTTAGCGTTTCATCTTGCTGCTTATAATTTACCGCTGTGTCTGGCACCATGTTCCCTTCCTACATGCAGTGCTGGTAAAACTTTATGATGTGGCAACAGCACACACATGCGCACTCATGCCCACACACACACGCACACATTTTATACAGATGCAGAAACAGTCTTTCAAGGTGCAGGGCTTTATAACACACAGCGGTAACACAAAGCGAACCGTCTGATGTGCTGACTGCACCTCGGGTTTGACTGCATCATTCTGTCACAAGTGTGTGAAAAACGCTGATGTCTGCAAACATCTGGGTGTGAGGGGAGGAGTGTTTTTTTTTTTCCCCCTTCCTCCATAGCCATGCTTAGAAGGGATGGCTGGCATCCCAGTTAGGAGACCAGTGAGGAATTTAAAGCTTCACTGGAGCCCAGGGTGGAGTGGGTGCTTTAAAAGAGAAGCTGTGTTTGTGATTTCATAGCCTCCCTTCCACGGCTTCGTCGTCACAGGAAACAGGAATGAGGGCATGTCTTGGATCTTTCTGTTTACATAAATCTGGCACTGCAACAATGTGGCACACCACATCAAAGGCACACTTGGGAGATCGAATTGCAGATTTGCATTCAAGCAAATTAGGAACCAGTTTGTACCTAATTCCCAGGTCTCACCGCTGTACAAAGCATTTTGTGTTTTGAAAAGTTTTGATTCTGACTGGTTGAACAGTTAGTGCTCTGGTTCCTGTTGTAAACAAGTAGAGAAATTGGGCCTTTCTGGCTCAGCGGTAGACTTTGTGTGGTAGTGGAGTTCTTTTTCTTCAGTCTTGAGCGTCTTCACAGTGAAACTGGGCTCTGAAAATTCACACATCCTTCATTATTCTCTTCCACTTTTCACTTGTCAAAGATTTAGAGCGACTGCTCCATTTGCGCCAAACCTTCAAATGTAGACCAGGATAGAAGATGAAATAACAGATTTTAATATTACAATCAGTTTCGCCTGACTCAAACGTGATTGTTTAGTTTAGGTGGTGCAGTTACAAGATGTCTGCATGGGAACCGCTCATCAGTGTGCCTTTGGAGTCATTCAACACCAGCCTTCAGCTCTGGCCTGCAGTCAGGCCACTGAACTTCTAAATAATATTGTAATGGAAACGAACAGTAGCTTCACGGTGCGTTCAAGCACTGTTTGTACATTACATGCTCAGAGTTGAAATAACCTTAAAATGATTTATCAAGCTTTATTGTTAATAAATCCAACCAAGTTGATAAATAACATCTCCGACCTAGTTCAAGTGTTGGTGTTGTATACTAATTGTATTAAATGACAAAGGCTTAATTTTTTTTTTATAAAATAGTTTGTTATTAGTATAGTCTTTATCATCACTCAGGGATGCAAATATGTGGTGACTATGAAACAACAGCTTCTTGAATTATTAGTTTTTAAACTATTAGCGAGTTAACTCTGACTCGAAGAGGCGCACACAGTCTACGTCACCATGTCAGCAAAGTTTTACGACACGCTTATGAAGAAATATATGTTTACATGAAGGATTGCAGGAGATTCAAATTCCAGGCTTCTTTACGCATTCCTGACCGTCCAGCAGGTAAACACTGAGCTGGCCATGTTTACTAGAAAAAAAAATACAGTAATTTTTGCTTATACTTTGCCCTGAAATATGCTTCACGGTGTGTTTAGACTCGGAGCATGTTGAGATTTTTGGATAACAATGTATGACTTCTATGGTGAAGCACCTGTGAAAATGGCTGGTTTAGAACAGGATGGTTAGACTTGATCAGCTAAGAGAACTAAATTATACAACGATAAACCTCGTTAGAAACAGGCACGTATTTTATTTATGAACTGTTGAGGAAGACCTTTGAGAAATGGCTTAGTTATTTTTGGAGGCATTTCAGCAAAGATTATCCAGAGTGTGATTGGATGTGAATGCACCACCAAGTTAAAGCGTATCTGTGAAAGGCAAAGAGAGCAGCAGCTAGTGGAGGAACAAATCTCAACGCTGGAGGTTGGCTCGATACAACAGCTGTGTGTCTCCACGTGTTTCAGCATATTGTTGTGTTTTCATGATGCCTTGTTGCTGAAATGTGCCGTACAAATACAATTTGATTCGATTGATTCTTTTTCCTCTCACCTCATCAGGACGTTTGATTTCATCACAGATATTCTTCGGCTTTAGGTTTCCAGTTGTGGAGCTCCATCGTTTACATTTAGAAAACAGTCACGTTCTGCTGCGATGTTTAATCATTTGCACTACAAAAACACACAATCTTTACTCTTAGAGACATTACATTAAAGACGTCTTGTTCCACTGGCAGATTGTTTCACTAATAACCAGTACTTTTTCATCAATGTTTTGGAAGTTTTGACAAGCTCTTACATCTTGCTGAAAAGTTGCTTGTAAGTTGGTTTTGCCTTATTGCTGGTGTACTGAGAAATTAGACCAAAAATACCTGGCAAAATCCCTTTGTTTTTGCAACGTGATCATGGTTGTTAAACAGCGTCGCTCTAATCACAATGCGAGTCAAACTGAGGAGGGGAACCTCAACGCAGCTCTCTGTTCCCCATTCACTAATTTAATCACCAGCTCAGACGGATATGGGGTCAAACTCCACACTGCGGTTAAATGTGTCATTTTTTCCTTTAACTGGTTCATTAAAATTATTAGGTTGAAAATTTCAGCCCTTAATCTTAGATTTAAATAAAAAAGCTGCTTTCGTTGCTGCTCATCTCCCTGACTCTTTGTCGTTTTCTCCCCGTCCCCAGAGGACACGCTGAGGCTCCACAACGGCCCAGCGAAGAACAGCTACATGGAGCAGAGCTTCCACGGCCTGAACCCGGTGCTCAACATCCCCGTCAGCCTGGCTTACGTGGAGCGAGCCAAGAGGAACGCGGCCCTCACCGGGCCGGAGCTCGAGGGCTGGGTGGACGGCCTGGTGGGAGAGCTGTGGGAAGCCGCCGATATCTGCGCCGTTGGCCTCACCGCCTGCCCCGTCATGCAGCCCTGTGCCAAGAGCCCTTGGAGCTCCATGAGCCCGGATCCCAAATCCCAACTGGGAGCACCGCACCCCGACGGCCGCATAAGGTAGCAGCGAGGCCTCCAGCTGGACGGGAGGCCGTGACACTGTTTGTTTGTTTTTTTTTTATTTATTTGAGAGGCTTATTGCAGAAGGGGGGAGGGCAGGGAGGAAGGAGGAAGAGGAGAATCTCTTCCTCTGCACCTCTAAGCAGAAGCAAATGAAAAAAGGTGGAGTCCTTCAGCGTGCTGTGGGTAAGGCTGTCTTAAAAGCGAGAAGGGAAGCGTTTCTCTGAACCTCCCACAGAGTTTATTCCTTGAGGGGATTTTGCTGGCTTTGCTATTTCACTTTTCTCAGTGTATTTATTTTTTTCTTTTCATGGCTGAGTTTTACTGTGATAAAATGTTGCAATTTTGGAGCTTTTTACTGTGCGGCCCAATGAATTGCGACGCCCTGCTTTTTGGGGCTGTGTGGCCATGCGAGTCTGAACTGTCGACGCTGCTGCATCGAAGCCTTAGCGGGAAGAGATTCACCGGGAGGTAGCCGAGCACTGACACAAACCTGGCTCCCAAAGCCTCATCAACAGAAACACTACGACAGCAACTGACCGATAAGCGCCCCTACACAGATTAGTAACAGATTTAATTTTAATTTTATTTATTAGATAAACACACCAGCCCTTATATTTACATATAGGCACCCCTGGTAAGGATACATAAGAAGCCTTAAAAAAACTAGTACTTCTCTTACTGCAGTAATATAATCTCCTGATGAAAAAAAATTCCAGTTTAAGCTTTGCTTTTTATGCAACCTTTTTTTGTCACACTTCCAGCTGTTTTAAGCTTTTTTTTATTTTTATTTATCACTCCGACTGTAGATATGAGGGTCGTCATGATGGTAAAGTTTCAACTCAACAACTTAGATTTTTGATTATTTCTCCAAAAGCAAAGGATTCCTTAGTAATACAGATTAAAAGTAACGAATTGCTCCGTGCAATATTTTTCATTGTATTAGAGCACAATTGATAAATAATTAGTCATTCAGAAAGAAACTATTAGTTAAGTTTCTTTTTGTTTAGCAAAAACTGAACTAGAAAACCTAAAAGATGGAAAAAGTGTTTAAGGGAGAATTCAGACTTTCATCCCTGCAATCAATTGGAAGAAAAAATGTTTCTAACATTGTAATCTAGGGTCTGAATGGTTGTTCTGAATTTTTTTTTTTTTTTTTTTTTTTTTTTGCTCTTTCACCATTTCATACCAAACTCCTTACTTGTGTTATGTCTGAAATTTAACTGGGAGCTTTTCTGATGTGCAAAATTAGATGTGCAGATTTTAAACTTCCAGCAGCAGCAGCAGCTCATTGTTTAAACCTGGATAGTTCAGGTGAGACTCAGCAGGAAAGGGAGGGACTGAGAAGTGTCTGCATTTCCACAGCGCTGCTGCTGCTGCTGCTGCTGCTGCTGCTGCTGCTGCTGCTGCTGCTGCTGCTGCTGCTGTGCGAAGTCGTGTGATAACTTTGGAATGTGAAAGTTGCTCAATTGGTATCTGTTGTGACGCAAATATCACCTAAATTCCCCTATTTTTATGTTGATCATATTTAAATATTGTTTATTTAAGACATGGACAGCCTTTGGCAAGAAACAGATCTGCCTTACTTGGTTTGCATTTTGAACAGTCAGGCCAGAAATGAGTATTTCTAACATCCCATTTTTGACGATAAATTTCCAGACTTTGTGATCATTCTTAAAAAGAAGGAATAACTTATTCAGTTTCACTAATTTCACAGGGATTTAATTTCTAAATCTGTATTTCTTTTTTTTTTTTTTACCGGGGGTGCCGATTAATGTGTGGGGCGCCGTTAAATCACACATTTCTGCAGTTGAGTGCCTGATTAGGTTTCAGAGCAGCTGTGGCTAGTTTTGTTTTGTTTGGATAAAAATGCCTTTTTAAAAAATAATTAGTTAATTGGAAAAAGAAATATTACACACACACACACAAAACTGCTTGTAGACATTTGTAGTAGTGTTACTTTGTTTTGAGATTTAACATTTACATAGATATTAGACTCTTTTTTTATAAGCAGCCAGGGTTTCTGACAGGCAGAAGAGAAGGAAATAATAGTTTCTTATTTTCTTAATTCAATCTGCCTCAAACTTGAAGCAAAATTACCTTAAGCTAACCTTAAAAGTCTTGTGCTTGTTGAGTTTATTCCAGTCATTTCATAACACCTAATGTTGTACATAATTATTCAAGAATCGTCAAAATTGTATGCGTGAGGAAGAGATATTGTTATTTATTTCTAAGTTTATATTGATACTGATATTTTTAGTCAGTGACTAAATAACTGCAACGCTGCCTTGGCAGCATGATGAGTATTTTTTTGTAACAAAAGCCGCCTTTATTTACAAAGGCCATCACCCCAAACTTAATATTGTACGTTTCTATGGCCCGCACTTGTGTGTCAGTCTGTGTTGTCCTGTCTGAATAAGACCTTCTCGTCCCGGTTTCTTTCATGGCTGCTTTTAGTGAAGGGAAAAACGGTGCCTGAACTTTTTCAAATGTTGTCATGTTACAAGCACAAACTTGTCTACATCGTACTATTACATTAGCCCAACACTTTGCAGTGTTCAGTTACAAAGTGAAAGAAAATAAGATGCTTGATTTTGTTTTGTGCTATGTCTGAGATTGAAATATTTGCCTGTTTTTTTTTCTTCTCTTTTTCATTATAGCTCAAACTGACTCAGGCCACAGGGCTCTACATATTACAGTCTGTGACAAATAATGCGCCATGTATCCACATATTTGCTTTAATGTAATTTTTTAGTAACTTTGTATTCTAGTATGCGATTTAAAAGTAGTTTAAATATCTGTCCACACATATGGCCCTCCTGGCGCCATGTTAAATTTTTAACAGGAAGTTGTTGTTTTTTTTAACATTCTGATTCGCTGGTATAGGTTTTAGCTTTGCGTTACGCTGCCCCCTATGGGTTTGGCACGTTTAAAGCAGCATTCTGTGGCGTATCTGTGCAGGTTCACGTGAATGAAAACTTTTCTGAAACCGTTCCCACGTGTGCCCATGGCCTCAGATTGAATGTGGAGCATCTGAGTTATTCTACAGATTCTCAAATGGATTTGGTCCTGAACTTTGACTGGGCCATTTTAACACAAGAATACACTTCGATTGGAGCCGACCCATTGTAGCTCTGGCTATATGCTTAGTCATTGTCCTGCTGAAGGGTGAGCATCTGCCTCGCTTTTAAATGTCTCGCTTCCACATTTTAGCATCTTTTGATCAAATCTAACAAAGATATTTGTCTGTAGCGAAGAAAAGCACTCTCCCAATGTTGTCTCTTGTGTTTTGGCAAAAAGATTTTTCTTTTGTTTCATCCCACCCAGAGCTCCTTTCTCCACACATCTGCAACGTTCCCTACATGACACAAATGCCACGAGCTTTCTCCTTTCCATCGGTCCAGACTTGTTTCCACTTCAGTCTTTCATATCTTTCTTTTGCGTTAAATGTTAATTGAATACACAATAGTTTGTGGTTGTAATGTGACAAACTTGGGGGGGGGGGTTAACTTTTGCAGAGAACTGCATCTATAGGAAAAACAAAAACTGTCCTCGTGAGCAAACACTCTGGACAATGCGTGGACTCGAAGGAGAAACTGTGTCTTTTGGTGTTGTTTCTGAATGACGGTGAGTGGTTGTAGTTTTCATGCTGTGACAAAAAAAGTACAATTTCAAATAAATATTATATTGTATCTTGAGTGCAAAAAAAAAAAAAGTAATTTATTAGACTTGTTTTCACGGCACCTTGTCAGCTCTGCTCACGTTTAAAGTTACCTTTTCTCTCATCAAGACAATCTCCGGGACACTTGCATCAACTCGATCACACTTGGGACGGCAACTGATCCCGAACAAAGGAGTTCAGTCACATATTTGCTTTACCTTGAAAAACAGTTTCATCTGAAGCCAATTAGGTCTTCAATCTGTGATTGTCAGCATTGTTTAGTCGTCACACGAGCTAAATGAGCGATTTTGCACAAGGCTAATGAAGAGACATTACTGTTCATTAACGTCAAGTTCACCTTGCCTCTCCGTCAGACAGGGAGGATTATAACTGCTGTCTCTCTCTCTGTTTGAATCGACTGGCTCTGGTGTGAAACGTCCTCATTCTGACCGCCGCGCTCCGAACAGCCGCGTCACACACGGTACTTATTACGCTGTAAGCTCATTGACGGGTTTGGATAAAATTCATTCAGTGTAACTTAATGTGAAAAGTCATATTTTGTAACAAAAATGATTAACAAATGAAGATGTACTGTATATAGGTATTTTGTATTGAAATGTTTCAAAAAGAACACAATTAGTGTAAATACAGAGGTGGTGAATTGACACTGAAGTGTGAAGAGGATTTTTTTGGGGTTTTTTTCTTTTTTTTTCCCAAAGTGTTGCTAACTGGACAAAAAGAGTGAATTCAGTGTTTTATCGATTAAAAGACATGAGATGTTTGGGTATTTCGGACTGCTGAGAAAAGGCGACCTTTTCCTCTACGTGTCCCAGAGAATCCAGATTGTTGTTGTTCTTGCTGGAATGTATTGTTGAGCATCTGTTGCACAAATATCTCTGGCTCATCATGTCCCCCGTGTTGTTTTATTCAGAGAGGCTCAGTGTGCCTTAGCTGATTTTTAGAACCTTCTCTGTCCATTTACAGAAATATTTGTGTTATGTTTTTTTTTCTTTTCTTTTCTTTTCTTTTCTTTTCGACCTCATGTGAAGAAAGCCATGAGTCCATCAAGTGATCTATCAGTAACTCTGACACCAAATTGATGTCTGCTGTTGTATATATCATCAGGCCTTCTCTTGCTGTGATTGACTTTTCTTTCCTTTTTTTTTCTTTTCTTGTTCTTCCCTTTTGGGGATTTGTTTGATCAAACTGGCTTGTTTTACTTTTCTCTGACTGCTTTTTGGAAATAAAATTCTGTAAAACAGCAGCTCATGTGGATGTGTGATGGTCTGTGGGACTGAACCTTTAATGAGCAGCAATTTACCAAGAACGGTTCTTGCTCCAGCCTCTCTCTCTGGGTTGCCTCCTCCAATCTGTGGGCTGGTAGGTTAATTGTTTCCTGTTATGGGTCTGCAGGGTTAGCAAATAGTGTTTTTTATTTGCTAAATGCCAGGATCATAAAAGATTATTTTGTTCATCCTAACTGACCTACAATGCAGTAAATATGTGATTTGAACTGGATGTATTATTTAAAAAATGACAGATTTCTAGTGTTTCACTTCTTCCACAGTTTGTTATGTTAAAACTTTGTTATTAATGTAATATATTAATTGCTGTTCTCTGAATTATACACACAGATATCCCATTATGGCAACGTGGAAAAACAGTTTTGAGATTTTTTTAATATATATTTGCAATTTTATTGAAAATTAAAAAAACTCAAGAAGTTACAGTTATGTGAGTATTCAAACCCTTATTTACTATTAGCCATAACTAATAGTATAATGTATTTACTATTAGCCATAGCTAATAATAAATACATATATTAATATTTGGAGCAATTACTTCACACATAATCAAATAAAAGGAAATATTTTTATTTATTTAATACTGAAAAATCATACAATTTCATTTATTAGTTTTAAAGTTACCCAATTTCAGTGACAACCAAAAGCATAGATGTTCAGACCAAACTGTTGGGATATTTAAGAAAACCTTAAACCTGACATCTTATTAAAATACAACAAAACAGTACAGATGGACCAGACAGCTCGTATTAAATGCTTTTTTAAAAAGCAGAATCACTTCACTGATAGCAATGCACTTCATCACAGCTTGTAAAGACTGTTTGCTTTGTTAAATTGATAAAATTATGCTTCAGTTTCTAGCCTTCATAGAGAGAGTCACTTTTATTCTCTTGTCATAAATCTAACCCTCACATTAACATCCAGCAGCTCAAGTGGTTTGGCCACTTTCTTTTATCTTGCAGGTCATGTAATCCTGTGACAGCAGTGGCTTCAGAGGGCATCTCACGCATTGAGTCGCGGCAGTTAATCCAGATTGCAGACCTTCCTTTCTTCACTACATGCTGCGGGAATCTGGTCAGGGAGTGTTTATTACGAACGGTACCATTCAGGATTTTTATATACACTGAAGAATAAAGATTCCCCGTCCTAATCCTCATAGCGGTGGCCAGGTCCACTGCTCCCGTTTCCAAATAGAGGCTCAGGCAGCACGAGCCGCAGGACGGAGGTTCACGGGAACTATAGCGGTTTTGCTTTCTTGCTCTTAAGCAGCAGCTTCTTATTGGTTCAGAACGTCTTAGGTTTTCTGAGGCTACAGTTTCAACCGACTGCTGAGTGTCGAGAATGAGTTGCTGGTTGTCACCAAGGCTAACTGTACATTTTGGTTGATCCACTTTCCTCTATATAGAGGACAGAATGTGTCTGTAAACAAAAAAGAACATAAAGGGATTTCTGTCAAATAAATCCAAGCAGAAACTTTGTTGCGACACGCATGTTGCAAATCACAACTTCCAGCACATTTATTTACACTTCAAAAAGCATAAATTGCACCAGTAAAATATTCTCTGTGAATTCTCACAAGTACCACGGCTTTACTATGTTTTAATACATGCAATTAGTGAGGGTAGATTCCTTCTTACAAGTAAAGAGTCTCACCAAACAATTCATTTAGTGTCATAACCTCATCTGTCTGAGGAAGAACAGACAGCTAATGTATATTTAAATGTATATTTAAAAGTAAAACATATTTAATACTCCATTTTGCAACATCACAGATTCATTCAGATTCTTGTGTAGTGAAGAGGATCTGCACTATTCAGGCAACAGTGTGGTATTCTTCTGACTTTTCCTCTGTTGTTCACAGAACGGGCTGGGCTACAGAGCTATAACCTCCATAACATACACAGAATGACTACAGTTTTTTTTTTTTGTTGTAACGATAGCTTAAAACATTAGCTGATAACACTTTTCTCTTTGCTTAAATTAAAAGCTAAGTCTTGTTTAAAGTTGGATGCTTTCTCATGCTGCTCACTGCAGAAACATAGTAGGAAAATATTGGGAATGTCTTAGACATATTATAGCTTTCGTATTACAGTTCTTGAAAAAGGAATATGAATTGGTATCAGCAGTCCAAAAATTGTGCTCTTATAGTAAATTTCTAATTTCCAAAATGATAAATTTACTCAACTATATATATCTATATATATATATGTATATATAAATAGATATATATTTTTTTTTGTTTTAAAGCCAAATAAAAGCCCCAGAAAACCGAAGAATATAAGAAAGTCCTTTCAGCTTGTATTGGCAGACACCATAAAAACAAACAGCAGTCAGGAAATATGGTGACCTGCAGCTGTTAATGTTGAAAAATGGCACCAAGATACAGCGCAGGTTTTCTTCTTTCTTTCTTTTTTTTCAGTGAAGGCGTCAGGTCCATTAAAAAGTGTTACATAAATGATGTGTACAAAGAGTTCCTTTTGTCTGATGAAGAGGATTTTAAATCGCTCCAGAAAGCGACAAAGTGAGCCCTGTCGCTCCGCCCCGTCCTCACTGCTGCCTTGGACGTGATATTTGAGAATGACACCTCTCCCGTCGGCTCGGGCGCATTTTGAAGCTCTTCTAATCTTAGAATAACTACATCTGACATCTGACAGTTTCCCTTAACCCTGTGGTTGGGTTCATAAAACTGCCATCCAGATCTGTCAACAATGTTCAGCTGGAAAGTGTGATTAGTGAAGGATGACAAGTCGACTTCAATGAAGGGGCCTTTTGGTAAATAATTTGACTCCCCCCTGGGTATTTGTCACCTAAACACAGCCACATTACAAGGATGCAAAACGATTTGTGCTACTTACAGTTTTGCCACGTCTTGTCACGTGTTAGTCACAAACTTAAATAGCCTCATCCACAAAACCTTTCTGTCGGAGCTCCCTCCATCACACTTGCTTCGAAGGCTCCTGTCGTATTAGATTTCAGACTTTTGCCTCAAACAGATGACTTCTCATAGCTGTTCTGATGTGTCTCGAGCTACACACAGTACGCACAAAGAAAAAAAAAAATTTCAGAAGGGCACATTTTTTGTAAAGAAGAAAAAGGATAGGGGCACTAACACCTCCTAATGTCTATCTGTGCATGTCTGTCAGATAGGCTGGTAGACCATTAATGGATGGATCTCTTTCCTTTCACATCACAATTCAAAACTTAAAACATTTAATGTGACAATATGTACCAAATATGAGGGCGATTAATGCTTTTGTACTCCTCTGCAGCTAATTTAAATCCTCTCTTCACTTAACATCATTTCTTTTGTGTGTGTCAGGGTTAGGCGTTTTTAAACTTTCAATTGTTTACAGTTTTACATCCACGTGCGACATGCAAGCGCACAATTTCAGACACTCCTCGCCCTGTGTGTGATTTCCCCAGACGCTCTCTAACATACGGCGGTTCTGTCGAGTGTTTGCGAGGCACTAATCAAAGGAAAACTACAGATTCCATCTACTTTCCTCTCAGAGAGATCTGGCCTACTGGGAAGAAAGCGGCTTGATTAGCGCGAGCTTCTGCCGTTCTATATTTAAGTACGTCAACGCATGTGCTTTCCAAATAGGAAAGCATGTCTGTCACAATTTAAAATGTTTTTTAGAAAGGCTTTGAAGCGCCTTTGGATTCCCTGTGATGTGAAAGTCACAGATCTGACACTGTATAGTAACTTTGTGATGTTGTTATGAATCGAAAATTTGTTATTGTAAATCCTTGAATCACTACCTTGAGAGATTCAAGGTTTTTGCATTTTCCCAAAAGATTGAGCTGCATTTATTAATTTGACAACGAGCAAACATTTTGACTCTCTTGAGACGGAAGAAAATGATGATGTGATGTGTTTTAATTACTGCCTGCAAATGACCAGACTAATGAAGAAACTAATGAATGAGATGACCTCACAAACTGATATTTCCCCAGGGTTTAATGTGTTGGTATTTCACAAAGCTCTATTCCAGAGCAATCTATTGATGAACACAAGCACTACAGGCTTGCAAATGTACCAATCATCCTATTTTCTGAGTCTCCAAAATGCATCATTTACATGAAAAATGCACATTATTTTATAGCAAAGCTGGAGGTTTTTTTTTTTTTTTGTCTCTGCTTCATAGTTTTAAATTTTTTATTTATTCTTGCAATCAGCTACTGCTCTGCCTCATTTTGACGAAACATGTATGAGCTCCAAGTTCGGTTTTCTTTGATTTCCATCTGGTGTTTTAGTTCCCAGAATAGTTTCTGATTATGATTTCAGTCTCATCTCTCATCAGTGTGATCGCCAACCCTCAGTGTTTTTCTTTCGCATCACTTTTCCAGGTTTAAGAGTAAGCCATGCCAGCATTAGACAAGACGCTGCCGCTTTCCGTTATTTGAAAAGAAACAAACAGCAGTATGTCATTTATAAGGAAAACTAACACAAGCTTCTGCAAGAATTCATGCAATGTGACAAAAGAGTGTCACTGGAGTTTCTGTGAAACCTAATCCTGAGCCCGGTTTAAGAAAATCTTTAGAGCTGAGACCTCAACAGACGGGCACGGATATGAGACACCAAACCACACAGTAAATGATGAAAAATGGGCAGACACTCAACTCCTCTCTCGGGATTTGTGGACAATATTTACTGACAGCGTTGGCCGTCTCATTCTTTATTAGGGCTATATTGAATGAATCGTGAAAAGGAAGATGTTTCAGGTGAGTAATTTCAAACATCCATCCATTATCTAAACCCACTTATCCATGCGGGGTCACCGGGGGGACTGGTGCTTATCTGCAGCAGTCATTGAGTTAGAGGAGGGTTGCAACTATACACACACACACACACACACACACAATTTAAATTAATCAGTGAACGGCCGACACAAAATGTGGGAGAAAAGCACGGAGGAGGGTCTATCAGTTACTCCTCCTTGTTCTCTGCTAGCTGTACGGACCGGAGCCAGTCGGTAAGGGTCAGTTAGAATGGCCGCCAATGACAACAGACCCAACAGTTTTTTCGTTTTTCTGTCGTTTCTCCACCTTTAGCAGAGTTCGACATGACCTAAAAGCTGGAAAACTCATGCAAGCAGGACGACAACCTTCAGCGTACATCCAGAGCTGTGATGGAACGGGTGAAAGCACGTATTGACATGCCAAAGTCCAGATCTACGTCCGATCAAGGCATGTTTCCAGAGTTGAAAATGAAAAACCTCAGAAACTTTGTATTCAGTCTGACAAAGCTGGAGCTGTTGAGCAAAGAAGAAAAAATAGCCAAACATCTTAGAGGATTAGCAACCTGAAAGAAAGATTCACTTTTTAGATTTTGTTTTTGCAAACATTTTTGAATATAATGAGTGCTTTTCTTTCAACTTCACATTCATGCTCTAAAATAGCATACAGAGAAGTTTATGGTTGTAATGTAATACAACGTAGAAGTGTTCATGAGGTATGAATACTTCTACAAACACTGCAGAGAAAGGTTGCTATGGATGTTGGGTTTTTCAGGGTTGGTCCTCTTTAAGAATTAAACAGATTTTAGCACTCTCACTTAATCTCTTAAACGACTTCAATGCCAGTGAACTCCTGCTCGTTATTTCCTCTTAATTTAACAGAAAACCTTTTCCCTGGACTTGAAACTTTACACTTACCTCTGGCGCTGTGAGTAAGGTCGGTATGAGACGCATCGAATTACAGATGCATCAGACGTATGTGGTAAATATGACTTATGTTGTCCTCGGCTTTCATCTTTACTCCCACTCACAGTTCTCCTCTTTCTGTCTGCAGCAGAAGAAATTTCAAACTTGATACGCACCGCACACTCGTCACTCCATCTTATTTTCCTCATATAAAATGCTACATGTTTAACTTACCCACAAGCACTCAAATTGAAAGATACTTGCTTCTCCCCTCTCATCCCTCATCCTCCATCTGTGCAGCCTGCAGCTCTGAGATACAACGTATCAGAATTTCACATTTCACATCCCATCTAGCAAAACTGCTCCGCAGTCGAGCTTATCTGTCTGCAAAGCCATCTCCATCATTGTAAAATGAATGAAAATTGCTTTTTTGTATTTTTTATGAAATCTATAAAACACTTATAGGGCTCAAGACGAACAAACAAACAAACAAGGAAACACTGAAAATAATTTACAATTTTTTTTTTAACATTAGCGATAACATCACAAAAATGATATTTTACTTTTATGGACCAAAACATAATGTAAACAACTCAGGTGGTTGTTTCATTAAAACTAGTATTTCTGAGACAAAGACATTAATCAGCATTCAGTGCAATCAGTGTACGTAGGTATTTTTTCTTGATGTTCAAAACTAGCAAAAACATTCTCAGTAAAGTCTGCAGCCGTTCCACCGCACAGCTCACAGCAAAGACAAGTATCGACCCAAGAAAAGTGATAAGTGGCCATCTGGGCGCTGCTGCCACTCTGCATACAAATATGACAACAGCTCAAAAAATCTTTCACCGTGATTCTTGCTGCATTTTTCTTTTACAAAAGCAGCTGATATTTTAACATTTTTCTACATTTCTTTGTGTGTTTAAATCTTCAGATTTGACTGAGGAAATACAAACACAATTGTTGAGCCTCATCAAAAAGCAGAATGAAAACCAATCCAAAGATTTACACAATAACTATGTTAACTGATATTATTTATTTCAGAGTTTTCAAATCCTAACTTTCCAGACCGTAACACTACCAGTACTACCATGTTTCAAACGTTGGCAAAACTCTTCGATGCAGGACTTTTTTTTTTGGCTCAGTCATAGTTCCTTTCCTTTAAGTTTGAATATTCAGTTGTTGTGTTTTACTTCCTGGACAGAGTTTCTTTAATTCATAAGCCACACAGTATGACCGAGTGCACATCAATTCAGGACGCTGCTGATTCGTCGGAGAGGATGAAATTAATGGAGTTTGACAATGTGGAGACAGTTCATGCAAAGTATCCCCTTATCATCTAAACATATGCAGTAAGCTCTGCTGGCTGTGTGCTGTCTTCTGGCACTCATGTTAAGGTCCTTATGAGCAGTTCTCCACTGCAGTAATCAGCCATGCCGATAATGTCTTTTTCTCTCTTTCTTTCTTGTGACTTAAAAAAAAAAACACGAGAACCGAGACCAGACGCTCAAACTGAGATGAGAATCGATCTAAAGCAGCAAGTTAAAGAAGCCACCATCAGTAAACGTTATCACCGGCCATTTGAAGATTTAAATGAAATGGAAAGAGTTTGACTTTGATCACAAGCTGTCTGGTAATGACTCTTATCTCTGTAATCTCCTTTCCAGTGGACAGAAAAACGACATAATCTTTTATCCCCCCCACCACCCCGCCGCTCGCCTCTGCTGCTCTGTGGAGCCGCACATCTACCAAAACATAAAGATCCTTAACCGTCAAATCCAATTGGAGGTGGCTCCACTTCACACAGCTATGAGTTAAACTGTCAAGCCAATGCATTTCCCACCAGGCAAAGAGACGGCAGTGCGTGTTGGTGAGCCAGAGTGGCTGCTACATAATTTAATAACAGCTCACCAGCAGTGAGAATTGGGGAGAAAGCACGAGGAGACTTAGCAGCTCTGTTCGTGCGAGACGCTGGGAGAGCAGATGTGAAAAGGTGAAAGGCTGGTTGGGTGGCGTTACACCAGGTAGTGTCTGAAAACATCATCAGCCATCGGACACAATAACAATACCGGGAACTGCATGAGTGCAGGGGTCGGGTGTTTTTTTTTTTTTGTTTTTTTTAACTCATCCACCTGCTGATACATGATGTGTGCCGGAACATCAGGGAGGCAGCAGGAGAAACGCTTTCACTCCATCCCACACACAGACATGGCTGCAGGCGAAGGAGCCCTGCATAGAATAACGTGAGGTCACATGCGAGGTTCATCAGTCTATACATGTAGAGGAGGCACAGAGTCTGCTGCATATCAAACGGCTCACTAAAAAAAAAAAAGAAAACAAAAAGGTGTTTTAAAGAACGAACCAAAGAACCAACAGGCACGTTAGTTAGGTCAGGTCTGATTCCTGGTGTCGTCCAGGTGTTCCTCTAGAGTGAGCTCTGCAGGTCCCGGAAAGACGACCGAATGACCTCTGTCTGGAGGCTGCAGTGTTGAGTTTCACCGGTCAAAAGCAAACAAACAAAAGAAAGAAATACTCATTGATTCACAGATGTAAGTCACAGCTGATATCGACTGATTTCACCTTTCAAAAACACAATCTTGGAGATTTGATGACAGGGCACGCTCATTTCATGCATCCGCCTTCCTAGCAGTGCAGCAGGGCGACTGATTGCAGCAGCTAGAATGATAGTAGCTTTTCTTAAGTAGCTAGTTAGCAGTTCTAGTAAATTTCCTCACAATTTTCTTTATTTTTTTACAGTGATGATACAGCAGCAGATGTCCTTTCAGAGGTCTGACTTGAATTGTTTAATCAACTGTTTTTGGAACAAGAGGTAAAGCTTGAGCAGATAAAACACGCAAAAATATGAAGTAAGTAGCTAGCTGATGTTAGCATCAGAACCAGTTTGAAGAAACAAGCTCCAAATTACTATCTGAGGCCTTCACAGGATAGTGTTTAGGGTGTCAGAGTTATGGAGGGTTGAGTATGCCAAACATTTCCAATTTTTAGTTGAACAAACAATATTTAAAGAAAAAAATGCAGCTTTACACAGTAGTTTATGTCGGTCTTCTCTGCAAATAAAATAATATGTATGCAGTCTGTGATTGTAAAAAAAATATGACAAGGTGATTCTGCCCTTATTTCAATCCATCACTATCTCTGCAAACTCTTCTCCAACCCTGCAGAGCTACTTTCTCTCAGCTCACAATGAGAGGACCTCACAGCAATAAAATAATAATCTGTGCCGCTGCCTCGCTGACAGCTGCGAACAACGCGGCCATCGCTGCACTTAAGTGACGAGCCTCTGGTCTCCTGATCAGGTTCCTCTCCGGGTCTGTCAGGATCAGTTCTGCTGCTGCTTTGCAGACTCCGCCCTGGAAACAAAAGGCTCTGCTGCACTTTCCCCGAATCAGTGAGGCCAGTGTGGCTCTTCCTGTCGCTGGAAATTAGGTGAGTAAGTAGGTAGGTGTCCTGCTGGCGCATTGTCATTTTCTGACTGAGAAATCAGTAATCACCACCCGCTGCTCCAGCAATGAACCCGGGCCGGCTGGCGCTTTGGTTCTTCCATCAGCTTGTGTTCAGAAATTAATAATTAGAGCAGCAAAACAAGGAGAACTCAGAAGAAGATCATTCTAGTTTTTTCAAGGTATTTCATTTGGCTCTAGTGGCCTTCACCTGAAAGTGTTAAGACAGGAGTGTTGGCAAAGAGAGAGAGAGAGAGAGAGGGATGACAAGCGGCAAGGATCACCAGGCCGGGGATCGAGCCCGGGACGGCCGGGTCGAGGACCGCGGCCTCCTCATGCGGGCCGCACTCAACCCCTGCGCCACCACAGCTCCTTTTTTCTCATTTTTTTAATGGATTATTTGTGTATCTCAATTAAATCTTTTATTCTGACCAAATGAACAAACGAGAAACATAGTAGAAATAAAATAAAAAGAACTCGAACCAACAAAGACATCAACAACATTCAGGAACTAGCCAGACTCCTTCTTCCTCCCACAGAGTTTGCAAACATTATTGGTCATTGAGTCTCATTCATGACAAGAGTATTGCTGATGTGAGTTCACTGTATTTTCACTTCAGTCTTGATGAGACACTTTTATATACAAGAAGCTACTCCAATGAGTTTCTTTAACTGTGTAAATTTCCTTCTAATTCTGCACACGCTGTCACGATCGCATCACGATACATCTGTTTTAATCGATCCCTATTTCATCAGTGAAGCTGATCAAGACATTTGCACAACAAGACAACCAGCTTCAAAGACACTGAATTTGAAAGTGAATCAATTTTTGGCCTGGTGAACTGGGTTTTATTTTTTGTTTTTGTACAGGCAGGGCGTTGAAAAGTTTGCCCTGATGGAAGACTTGATGTGCACATGTTCTCTTCTGGAAATAAACATCAAAGGTGAGTCAGGTTTTCTTCTCTCTTTTTTTCTCCTCATATTTATGATGCTTGTTACTTTCCTGTGATGCAATGGGGTTCCTTTATGTGAAATGTTGCTTTGGATGTGCTATCCTAGCTGGAGACTGTCAAGTTAAACACGGCGAGGGGCTTTTAAGAGTTTTGCTGCCATTACAGAAGATGTCACTCATGTTGCGCTGCGTTACAGTGCGCGTTCGCCCCTTTTCATGTGCTTCTCGTTGGTGAGACGAGAGAAGAATTAGAGGCTCATCGAAACGTTTCACTTGACACCGCAGAGTTAGACGTGCCACGCAGGTCAAAGAGAGCAGAGAGCATTCAAGATGGCGTTTCGGTTTATCGAGTTCGTGTGGTAATCTTTTCATCGATGTACGTTTGATTATGCTTCAAACAGTGAACGGCTCCCTGGGTCAGCACCTTCCTCCTTTTACCACTCATTTAATGGAAATGTTGTTTCTTTGAATGTCCCTGTTTGTCTTACAGACTTAAGCCAAAAGAATAGAAGATGTAACGGGATAACTTGCTTCTCGCTCCATGTGAGCGCAGCGTCTCTTTACAGCAAACAAAGCTTCATCTCACTATTCTTGCATATTGTGCAGCCAGAAGGGCACACATGCTCACCACCGAGGAGTACCAGCTTCCCATTACCCGCATTTGCATAAAAGCAGAGTAAAACTTGCTTTAAGGTTTCAAATGATACATGAATAAGTTATATTTTACATGGTGCTTGTGGGCTCCCCTCCTAATGCTGTCCAGCCCAAATGGCCGGTGTCAAAAATGTAAAATAACAAACAACAACAACAAAAAACAGATTAGATAGGTAATCCTGAGAAAAAAAACTTTTCCCAGGAAAGAGCAGGGACATAGTTCATTTGAAAATACCTTGAACTTTCATGGTTGAAGGTTTAAGGGATATTTGTTAATTTAATAATAAGAGACAAATAATCTGTAAAAAAAAATAAAAAGAAAGAAAGAAAGAAAAAGCTCTTCCACCTCCTCCCAGTTGTCTTACTGTGCTATGTGTAGAAATACACTGATCCCTATCAGAAACAACCATTTAGTCAAGAGGAGTGTCTATCAACCTTGTGCAAGCACTGCTAAATGTGCTAATGGTAAACGTATCATTACTGCAAAACTGTTGGTCTCCCATTGAGTGACTACACTGACCAGTCTGAGCCTTCAAGGCAGGCTAAGTTGTGGGAAACCAGCTGTAGCTGTAGCAGGGAAGGGGATGAGCAGCACATACATTAGGTTGATTGACAGCTCTAAAACCCTACTACCGGCTCTGATTGGTTGCTTCTGGTCGGGATCAATGTGTTTCTGCACATAGCGGCAGGGCAACTGGGAGGAATCTGAAGAGATTGATTTTTTATTTCACAGATTATGATCCTGTCAACACATAATGAAAGCTTTACCAAATATGTAAAAAATTCAGTGAGGTGCTTGAGCAGAACTCAACTTAAAGACGGGAGCTAAAAATACGAAACTATGTCTGTGAGGAGAGCGAAAATGCTGAAAACAGACAGACGTGGACGCGGCTCCGGCAGAGCTCTGAAACCACACCATGTTTTCTTCCCCGACTGACGAGACGCCGAGGTTGGATGGACCGGCTAGCCAAGCGGGGAATATCCGTTCTCCCCCCTGGAACCTTCCACATCAGCGGCGTGATCGGAGAAAATGAGAAATGGGAGCGAGAGAGGGAAACGAGGAGGGCTTGATGGCACAATGAGGGAAGGTCATGAGCCGGGGAAAAGGAAAACAAGAAGGAGCGGGCTAAGTGAATCAGAGAGGAGGCTGTGGACGTTTGAAAAGAGCAGTTAAACCATCTTTCTCAATTATTCATTTAGAAATCAATACAGCCTCCATGCAGCAGTGAGAGAGATTAAAGAAAGAACATCAGAGGAGAGAGGATGATGAACGATGAATTATCAAGTGGCTTTTATTTCTTCGTTTTTGGGGTGGTGGGTTTTACATTTGGATTTCTGTGAATCAGAAATGGAGGAGGACAATGTGACTGGCATGGCTTGAGAGACATGTTGGATTATATTGGTGATGGAAAGTTTTGAGAGGAGGTGTGATCCCTACTTCAAATTAGAGAGGACGCTAAAGAAAGATGTCATTAAATAACAGGTTTCCCTTTCGGTCTTAGTTGAGTTTGAAAGTTGCCGGCTTCTAAATCTTAAAACAATATGTATATATTACACGAAAAAAGAGAAGGCACAACTGTTTTCCCGTCCGCGTGTGTGGTCACGTCAGGACTTAAAAAAAACTCCTGACTCATCAGTTCCTCCCAGCTCTCTCTGCAAACTTTCCCCCCCCTCCGACCAGATGCATCCAGGGATATATCTCTTAAATGTCATGAAGACTGATGGCGGGTGAGTTTAAGTGTGGTGACATTACTGCCTCCACTCTCACTCTTTCTAAGTCAGGCTTGTCTGCTCTCCGCGCTGACATTTAGCCGGCCATGTTTACGCGCCACTCGCCGCCCAAAATGTCACTCCGGGATTTATGGCGGTGAGCAGTGACTGGTTGAGGGGAGCGACGGCGTGTGCGCCCAGGTATGGCGAGGCCGAGAACAAATTAATCTGAATGTTCGCCGGCTCTCCATCTTCCTTCTTGCTTTGTTGTTAATTTTCGTCTTCCCTTCTTACCCTTGACATTCACTGTCGTTGATTCACCGTTATGAAATCTGCTTACCTTTCTTCTAAATTATTTGAATATCTTCTGATTCTTCCTTGACTTTTTTCCTGTTTCGTCATGATTAGACTGGGTTTTTATGTGGTAAGCATCCACCATATCCTTATTTTGGTGGAAGAAAAATGATGCATAGTCTTCGAACTGAAAAGGTTTCCGAAGCATGATACTTCCACTGCCATGGGCCATGGCCAGCAGCCAAAGTCCAGGAAATGTTGCAAGCATTTGAATTGAAAATATCCCCTCTCTCTCCATAATTTAATCTAAAAAAAAAAAATCCATCTCTTCTGTGATTTCCTCAGAGGTTTGTTAGATTATCTGAACAACCAGGATCATTAAGACAGTGTAACATAGCTGACAGGTCAGGGAGAATGTCTAAAGCAGAGTTAGGTTATAGATTAATATCCCAAGATTCGAACATGTCACAGAGACCTGATTAGCCCATCATTTCAAAATGGAAAGAGAAGAGTGGTACATAAAACCTACCAAGACACGGCGGGCCGCCCAAATGGACACACTGGACATGGCTAGCGCTAATCTGAGAAACAGCCAAACGGTTCTTCCTGAAGTTGCAGAGATCTCTGGCTCAGGTAGTAGAACCTGCAGATCAGACAGTTACTAGCCACTACTCCACTAATGAGTCATTTACGGAAAAAAGCAATAACAACAAAAAAATTAGTAAAATGAATTCAAAAATATGTTAATAAAAACACTGACTCAGATGTGTTAGATTATAAGTTTCAAAATGTCCAATTGGGAGAAATGTGGCCAATTTTCACCGGAAACATAATTGAGGACTCACTAAACTTTTCTCCATAATTTAGCATAAGTAATCCGTCTTCACTTTTAGAAAAAAAATATCTAATCGCTTAATGAGAAATTTTGCCATGCATCTGAAGTAAATGGTTTAAATAATTACTGCTCGTTTCACTGTAGTTCATATTAGGTCATAATAAAATAAGACACATGAGATCCATTTAATTGGACATTTATCATTATCTAATTCAGCTGTGTTGTTTTGTCCCGTAACAGTCGCCACAAGTTAGTCAGTAAAATGGTATGAATGCTGGTGCCAGGGGGAGCGAGAAACGCCTGGTCAAATAAAACAAATATTAAGCTTTTTTGACAAACACGTCTGATCAAAATTATTTATGCACCCTGGACGAGTTCCTTTAAAATCAGTTTAATACAAATAATAGTTTTTTTTTTCTGATATGAAATGAGACAAGCATCTCTTAACAGGTAAAGAGAAAAGAAAAACCTCTGAGGTTGGAATGCCTCCTTGCCATCGCCTTAATGTTTAGCTCCCTTCCTTGATTCTATTTCAGATATTAAAAAAAGAAGTTAATATTACCTCCAGTCAGAAGAAGCATGATGATAAAATTGAAGTTTTACTTTACACTTTTAATTCTACAACAGGTATGAATAATTTTGGTCATTGCTGTACATCATTGAAACTATAAAAACACGATGGTGGCAGTATAATGCTGCTTCTGTTTTTGCTTTTTTTCCAGACATTTATTAAACATTTCATACATTTTCAATTTGTTGCTTTATCAACAACAATTGTTCTGGTAAAAGTGCAAGTTGGTTACTAAATACAAATTTAGAAAACTTGAGTTTCCCTCAAGTTTTCTAAATTTGCTGCGTTAAGGCTGCGTTCAGGCTACAGAACGCAGCCGGAACGCAGCGTTCTGTATTAATTTGTCTTTTCCACTCTCACAAATCCCCCAGCTGAAGCCTGGTGTAGTTTTCCTCAATGGTTACAAAACAGACTTAAATGAGGAATGCTGGGAGACTTAATGGTTCAGACGAAAAACAATGCAGGTCAGAGGAATAAGCTGCTGGGTTTTGTCTACTCTCAGGAATAAAACATTGTTGGCGCTGTGTGTTTCTGGTTGTTGTGCAAGTTTTGGTAAATCCTAAAAGCTCAAGTTGAAAGCAGGTCTTAAACCAAGGACCCGGTGCTGTTTGTTTACCTTTTTATTTTGTTCCAGTCTTTTTCTCTCCTTGCTTTGTTTTTTTCTGTTTGATAAGGAGGTGGCTTATTTCAACATACCGGCAGCACACCTGCTTACTATCATCTAACAGGCACTTCAGTGTCCCTGAGAATGAATCTACAGTGAAAGTAAGTCAGAGTAAACAAACTGAAAACTAATTAATTAGCTTTTAATTCTCTACCAACAATAAAAAGCTGAATGGCTGTAGTGCCATGCATTCAGTTCATTATCAGGTTTTTATCTTATTCAAGATAGTTCCTCAAATGTCAGTGACCAGAAGGGGGCTCTGGATAGTAAATTATTTTAAGGATCTGTTTATATCCTTAGAACAAGTGACCCCAGGAATAATTTCAAAGCTGGTAATCATCCTAGTGGGTGATAAATTAACTGGTGGCGCTTGCAAATTACATTGATTTATAGCAACAAGACTGAAGCTGACTCATCATTCACAGCTTCTGTAAATGACTCTCATGCAGATTTTAAAGAGTTTGGACTTCTTTTGAGTATCTCCATATAATTTTGAAGTAGTCTCAAACTTGAATGTGAAGCAACTCGGATATACAGTCACATTTGGTGAATCAAAACGCTCGTTCCGACGAGACTCATTCCTCTGGAACACCTTTTGAAAATGACTGTCGTTAAGCAGGTAATAAACATGCTTTTCATTAAGCCCACATTTCTATAATAAAATTATTTTTATTGGTCTCATGTAATATTCTAATCTTAAATGTTGCTTTCATTAGCTGCAGGCGAGAAATTATCATAATGAGCGATAAAACGTCAGTCTGTGTGTAATTAATCTGGGTCCTGCTTGAAATGTTCAGGACTCGGAGAAGTCAAGCTTGCGCAGAACTACTCTACATATACTGATCACGTGTTCCTTAAGAGAAAGGTTGGATTTGTGTAACTGTTTACAAATGCACTTGGTGAAAAGTATCTTAATTTTTGAAGAAATACCCAGAGATTTAATTGCGACGTGTTAGAGCACAATGACCAACCGAGGAGTTTTTATTCCTTCCTGCCGTTGTTCCATCCATCCACCCCTCCATGTTTTAAGGTGGCCATCACAAAGTCCAGATCAAAGTCATTTAAGAAAAAAATAATGTCTGCAGAGCTGAAAAGGTGTGTGCAGCTTATAATCCTCACTCGGTTACATCAGAGCTTTCAGAGCAACATTTGAGAAGCGAGTTGTGAAGACAAACCCAAAACATTTGATTCAATGCCCCACAGTTATAAAGGTAAATCAAATACGAAGGAAATGTATGTAAGCTTCTGAATTCAATTCTTTTTTTCTCAGTTTTTGTTATGTAGTGAATAGAAATAATAATGGTCAGAACTGTGCACAGTAACAAAAAAGCAGGGCAAGTCCAGTCTATTTTAATATCGGAATATTTTCACGATTCTTTGTACTTTTTGTGTAAATGTAAGTGGAAGTCAGCTTCACCTTCTCTTCAGTATTTTTATTTATTTTTTTTTTTTTGAAGATCTTGAGTAAACCTGTTTGAAACCATTAAAGACAGATTATTACTGACTAAATTTCCCTTACAGAAAGACAACCTGCAGCAGTCCCACCTGTGTTCCCGTTTGAAAGTCACCAAACATGCGCCACACATAACTCTGCATGGTGATTTCCTCTGAGACGTGAAGTCAAGTCTCAAGGGCGATGTTTGCCTTCCTATATGGGGCTGCATGAAGAACGTCCTATCCACCCCGCGGTGCCTCGCTACGCCACGTGTGATCCCACATAAAACAGTCGAAAGCAACGACTTTCGACTGTCGAAAGCAACGACAGCCCCCTTCCCCCATGTGCTCACTGTTTGTACACACATCATATGTCACACTGCACTGAGTGTCATGATTGCATGGTGGGAACATCAGGCTCCTCCGTGGGAGCAGCTCTGCTGTATAATGTGTGGGAAGCTTCATTCCTCAGCCTCTGCGCCACATCCCAACACCATAATCTCTCAGTGTGAAGAAGCGATCTGTCATGCTGCCAAGGTGGCTCACCGAATCCCAGTGAAACACGTACTGCGAATTGTTTTTTTTGCTTTTTTTTTGCTTGATGAACTATAGAACATCTTGCTGACAGCATCTGTGAATGTTAGCTCAGAATATATTTATCATGTAACACCAGCAGAGAGTTTTACTGTCTCACCGCTCAGGCACTTGACTTGACAGGCTCTAACTTTAATATGACCTGAAATATATATGTAGTAGTTTGTGCTGTTTCTTAAAAATGCGGACTGTGTCACGGTAAGAGGGGATGGTAAGACGTGATGTCTGAGGTTTCCTCTTCGCACCTTCCCGCTGCAGCAAGATAGACTTCCGGTAAATAAATATTTCTGTGTTAACTTTCAGTAATTAAAATTTACTGATGGCATCTGGTTGCGGTCTGCCACTTCATGGTACGATGCTCTACAGTCTGTTTCATTTTCGTCTTTTAAAGAAAACAAAAACAACAACAAAAATACCCTCGGCTGAAGTCCTGTGATCTGTGTTTTGTCACTGTGCTTCTGCACGACGTGTCCTTTTTAATGGCAACTGTATCAGAAAGAATCGCTCACTACACCTCATAATTCACGAGGTTCCTTCAGATTTAGACTCTAATATCCTCCAATTTTTAATACTCTGATTTCGGCTTAAACATCTGTGAATATCACTTTATTCCAGGGGCTGCAACTTGCAGCTCTTTATAACTCTGGCTAAGACGATACAAAAATATTTCTAAGTATAAATGCAATAACCACATGGGGGTTGCATTAGCTAAAAGATGATATTTTTCTTGTCAATATATCCGTCTTGTTTTTTTGCAAACATGTTTTCTATTTTAAAATCTAAAAATAAAAAGTTAAATACAGTAGATATTCATTAAAAATTAGATGAGATGTTTATTAGCTGCGCTGAGGGTAAAAATGGCACCGTAGACAGTAAAGGTTGCAGAACCCTGCTTCATATTGTTGGCACACTGTTCATTTCTCCTTTTAAACAGCACACGAAAGGGTTAAGGTACAACCTTTGGGTCAGCTCCTCCAGGCCAGCCGAGAAACTTATTCCCTCCAGCATGTCCTGGGTCTTCCTCCGGGTTCTCATGTCATGTATGTTTTTTTTTTATTATTATTATTTTGTACTATGTCTTGAAATTACTATCTCGGAGGACATCAGCTGGGACAAATCCACTTGTCTTGAACTGATTCAGTGTGAAAAAGTATTTCCAGGAAGAAGATAAATGTTTAGATTTTGTTTGGACAAGAAGCTGCACTCACACTCGCTCATCCAACAGCAAAAGTAAAATAACACACATCATTCCAGAAAACACAACATATGATGCATCTTGATGTAGGAGTAAACATTTGGCCTTTAATTATCAATTCTCAAGGGGAGTAGAGACATTAAGACCTGCCTGTCCGTAAAGTTCTCCCGTGAGTCTGCAGTGAGCCACAGATCCTTTGTTCGGCTGACAGAGGCTGCAGCGTGCTTCATCTCCGAGCCTCCTGATCCTTGGTGCTTTTTTAGTGGTTTGTTTTCGTCAGTGACACACTTGTCTGAACTTAAATCTTAGACGGACAGGTCATTTAGATAGAGTGACAAGGGTTTCGGCTTCCTCGTCCCCACATGCAGCAACTGAATCTCTGTTAAAGATGGCCCTAAATCTACGAAACAAATACTGATTTTACTTTTCCACTTTTTTATGGGTTGCTATGAACCCCTTCTTCAAGGATCAGAGCTTGCTATCTAGAGTCCTGTGGTATCAGAACAGTCAGATTTGTTCCCATCTGCTTTCTAGCATCATGAATTCACTGCAACTTATGATGTGGATAAATAACTCCAGTTCGTTGAAGTGCAAGTTGGGGGTTTGACTCCTTGTTATGCTGTCAGATTCATCCTATGAAAACAAAGCTCTAACCTCTCGGTCACTATGACATTGTCATATTTCATACAGTTTCTTTTTCTACCAGAAATGCTTCGAGGCCCATCAAACTTTTAATATATGCTTTTGAATGACCCACAAGGCATGAATGTTTTAAGTCAATGATGACCTTTGGAAGCATCTCATACAGCAGCATAATACTGTATAACCTACAGCCAAGTCAGACCTCACATACTTGTGGACATTCTGGAAACTGTTGAAAAAGCACAGCACACGTTTTAAAGTCACTGCTTTATCTAATCACATGCTTTGCTATGCAGATGCTTTGTCTGCATTAATGAATTTCACTCAGCTTAAAGTAGCTCCAACAGTAGGTAATCTCACTTTTTACTCTGTTTATTTTTTGTTATTAATAATTTCAACATTTGTGGTCACATAGATGTGTATATAGACAGTCATGCTGCCGTTATGTTTGGAAAAATTCAAGACAAAGAGATCCTGATCAAACTAACTCCTTGCCAAATTTTAAGACCCTCCACTCAAATACACTCAATATGCACATTGCGGTTTTATTCCGTGTCATCGTCACATGATGATGCTGTCCATGTTTTTACATGTAAAACCAGTTAAAACACGTTCTGAGACGCTGCAACACAATTATGACAGAAGCTGAAATTTCAAGTCTCTTAATAGATCATTGCTGCTCTTGTCAATTAGATGAACTTCACACGTTCCTCTAAAGCTTTCTATGATTTGCTCTTACTCTTGTTCTTCCTCCTCACAGTGCTGCTCGGCGCTCCCCAGGCTCGCACAGACCCAGACAGTCATGATGAATGTGGAACAGGGCCCAGCCCAGGCTCCTGCCATTACCCCGTGACAATTTATTACCCTTTATCTCAAGGCACAATTAACCCAGGCCCAGGAAAAAGGGACTTATCAGTCCTTCATTACCAGGACCTGCCATGTTCCCATCCCTCTCTGACACCTGATGGACACACACACACTCAAATGCCTTCAATTCATGTGTGGACCTTCTTGGTTTCTCCTTTTGAGTATGATAAGAGCTGTAGAGGACCTCATACTTGTGCAGACTGTCTTCTCTTAATCTCTGCTCTTTCACGTGGCCTTTGGTTTTCTGTCACTCCCACATTATGACCTTTTTCGAGATTTTATTTTTAACTCAGCTTTGATGAAAAGCTATAGTGGCTTTGGAGAGAAAATCTTCTGATTAAAGTTATACTATTCCTCCATGTAGAGTATTTGTTGTTTTTTTCTCTTCTCCCATCACGTTTTGCTCTTCCACCTTTTTTGGTGTGATTTTTCTAAACTGTGTATTTGTTCAATGCCACACCCTCTTTTGATTAATAGATTTACTTTCTGCGGTCCCGGTCCTCCTTCTGGTTTTTCATGTTTCTCTCGGTTTCTTCCTGTACCGCTGGTTTGCTACGTAAACAACTACTGTGGTTTGTCACCAGTGAATCTGCTGCCGTCCTTCATTTGAGTCATCCAACTTTTTATTCCATAACATTTTTTTGCTATTTAAGATAAAAATAAATAATTTCAAAGTGGAGCAATGAAAAACAATTAATCACATATGTATTCTTACATGTTAAATACAAACTGCTAGACACTGAAATGAAATGCCTGGCATAATATCATTTTGCTCACCAGGCATACTTTAAAAATATGAGAATTGACTGAAATGCACTCTCATTGTTTGTTTATCATAAAAGATAAATAAAAATGCATTCAAAACTAATCAAACTTGCTAATCTAAAAAAATACACAGGGGCTTAAATACTTTAAAAGGTTTCACTAAATTAATCTAAAATAGCAATTCAATGAAACGTCTTTTACAAAATGTATGAATATAATTATAATGTTTTGGTCCCCATGCAGTGTAATAATCTGTAATAACAGACAGTTTTAAAACATTTCTGGACATATGTGCTCCAGAAATGACTAATGACCCCAACAGATATGCAGTGAATATTTTATTTGAAGCAAAACAGCTATATCAGTTTCTTAATAAAGATTAGGGTGATGGCGAGGAGGCCTTTCAGCCTCGACTGAGCTATTTGGAAACACTTTCAATAGTCAGTAGTGCCGAAAATTAACATTGAACAAAACTGAGTATCATCCCTAATAAAACAGGAAGCAAATAAACTAATTCAACTGACAAATTATGAATATGTAAGAAATAAAGGTGGTTCCATAATTAATCCCTGTGGGATCCCACAGCTTCCTATAGCACAATCAGAGTCATTAATCCTAACAAATACTTGTTCATTACTAAAGTAAATAATAAAGTAATTTAGAAGTTATTACAAGGCAATATTAATAACTTATAATACTGTTTTGCATAATATATTGTGACTAATAGTATCAAAAGGTTTAAATATATCTAGAATACTACAGTATAAGCCTTCCTTCCTTATTATTTTAATCAATCAAGTGAACCACTTATGGGTTTTTTTTTTCAAAATAACATTTTATCATTAATTATGTGAAAGCATTTATAAATAAAGTCATTGTGATATGTAAGAGTTAATTAGCATAAATCAATGGAGCATTTTTTTTTCTTTTGAATGTGTATTATTGAACTGCTCGTTATATATTTTCGTCATTAAGCCGTCAGACAGCGGGCTGCGTCACTAGACAAACAGAAACAGCTCAAGTTCAAGCCTTTTTTAAAACCTGATCAACGCCAGCATCCTGATAATTGCCACTGACATCATCAACCGCTTGTTGGGGAAACTGCAGGATTCACATAAAAGTCAGAGAGGGTCAGCTCAGAGGAGAGCGAGCTCTCCTGCAGCCCGAACGCCCGACCAGAACTGACTGGAAGCTCAGAGTCTCTCGAGTCTCATGAGCTGCTGCTTGTAAATATTATATAAGAGCATAAAGTTGACTAATGAATGCAGGCCCTGTCCAGATTGCCAGGAGCAGGAGCAGGATGACTCCCCTGCTGAACAGTACAGACACTGAGGAGGACTGCTATGTGTTAGTGTGTGTGTGTGGATGAGAGTTTGGAAGTTTTTTCCTAATTTGTAGTTATATTGGCTCAATAAGTGCATAAAAAATAAACACAAACAACATGGGATGAGTGCTTATAAATTCTATTTAGAATTAAAAAGGATGTATTTCCCATCCTGAACCCTCTAACCCTAATAAAGCGAGTAAGTGTGAATTCCTCTGCATGTTGTATAAAATGCAAACAATTAGGCTTTTTTTAGAAAAATAAAAAAACACATTAAAAGCAATCAATTTAATGAAGTCCACATTTACAGATCATTAGACGTTTCACCTCACTCTCTTTAAGCAATATTTCCACCTCGTGTAGAGAAGGTAATTTTGACCGTTTCTCTCTTTTCGATAGAATATTGCTTGGTGGAGCGTCACAGAATCCTCATCATTTTGTTTTCCCAATCAATAAAAACTATTAACTCCCCCAGCTGTGCTCAACACAATTCCGGTGTGTATAAAACATGAGTAATCCTTATAGGGGCTTTTTATTTCGATGCAAACGCCCAACGACTGATGCATGTTCTGATCCAAATCAAAATTTAAAGAAACATTTATTAATGTGCCAAAACACAGAAAGTTTTTCTTGGGGGGGAGGTGATCTGTCTAATTGAAACACCTATTTTGAGGGCGTTTCCACTTAAAGCATAAAACAACACGAAGTCTCCAAGAACTCAGCTGATGCATAATGTCTGGTATGTGATAATGAGGCCCAAAGCGTGAGAAACATTCCCATAACACACCACTACCCACTGCGTGGTGTTTGAGGGTCACCTGATAATCCGTCAGGCCCCTAGACCCTAAAAGACCAATCTTGAATTCATCAGACCACAAAATGTTGCTCCATTTTTTCTTACAGTCAATTGAAACCTCTTCTTCATTGTCGTACGTCGCCTGTGTTCATATCAGCGTCAGTTTCTCTTATGATTCCTTATAATAAACCACTGAACTCGTAACGTAGCGTGGTCTTTGCTAGCTTGTTGGTTCCCATTATTATAATACGGCCACAAGTAAATCATAACTAAAGAGATCAGTTCTCCCAAAAGCAGTGATTGGCCTAGCTACTCATTTTGGACTGCTATTATTGTCTACAAACCTGTTGTAGAAAAGTTGGATGTTTTTTTGGGGGGTTTTTCTGCCGTTAAATTATAGGACAAACATTAAACATGTGCCTCCAGATTCTGCCTTGAATGGATGAAAATGGGTTTAAAGGATTTACCATTTATCTCTGTGTGGTTTGCAAAAAAAGAGCCAGACAAGGATCTGACTGAGCAGGCTGTCAGTCACTTTGGATAAAAGACCCATTTTATGAATGACATGCATTCAACCCTAAAAGGACCTTGAGCTGCAGCTTATTATTCTAACAGAAATGTTTCTTTCACAGATGCCGTTTGCGAGATGTGAGGTTATAAATTTATCCGAAATGTTCTTCATGAAACGAACGCTTGAAAAAAAAAATCCCTTTTAACTATTTCCATCTCCTGAGCTTTGAAAATCTGGAATCCTGACTTTGTCGCAATCTCCTTTTGCATCCTTTCTCCCAGAGGCGTTACAAAAAAAAAAAAACGCAACTGCTTGTAAGTAACTTGCCAGGAAAGGGAAGGTAGAAGAAATCAAGATACACTCTAGGCAATGTGCACAAAAAAAAAAAAAAAGAAGGCCCGCCCGCTTTCTCTACAATTTATAAACCGGATCTTTAAACAAAGATTTGCTAAAGGATTACGGGGCTGGGTGTTTTTAGCTCCACACGAGTGCTCAGTCTATCTCCTAAGAGAATTATCCTCCCTCTGTTTTCATCCTCCTTTTATACCCATCAAACAGAATGGGGATCTGTGATAGAGCAGGAGGAGAAAAGGGGATAGACAGACAGAAGGAGAGGGTGAAAGCGAGTGAATTAGAGGCTCTGACACCCAACTAATTGAGCAATCTCCTCTGTGCCCTGCCCAGCCTGCCAAGTTTTAATTAGCAACTAATCAAATCAATATGGAGGCTGCAGAGCGAGAAGGAAAGCGCCCAGATCATGGGATGGCTGCTGGGATCACAGCTGTATGTGACCTTTGCACCTGGAGGCAGCTTTTCGCAGCTCTAAGTGATGAGAGGCTGCGGTGCTGATGAGGGATAAATCTCTTCATGAGAGCTATTCTGAGAGGCTGAGGTAATGATGTCTGGCATTATCCAGATGTTTCAGTGTTAAGACAATTAACTACAGGAAGACAATGATGTGTTGTCTTAAAAAAAACAAAAAAAAGATAATGTGCAAAAAAAAAAAAGAAAGAAAAACTAGAGTTAACAGTTTGGAAAGGATAAAAGTGTGAGTGGTAACATCTGCTTTGTATCTGCAGAGATTTGCAAGTAAACTGCGGTTTTGTTCCGCCGATGACAAATACTCTCTCTCGTGCGCCGCGCTCCGTCAGGCACACCTGCCCTTCGACAGCCCTTGAAAACGTGTTAATTACAGAGAAGCCCGGTGCAATGTTTTGCACCGTGCCAGACACATCCATATATAGTCTGGAGATGAACAGAAGCTTTTCCCCTGAGCCCCAGCGAAGCTGTCAACACATCCTGACCTCCCCTGGAGGCGGTCAGCTGGGTCTGATGTGCTTCTGGAGCTTCGGGGTCCCTCGGGCTGCCGCTGCAGTTCGAGCTCCCCTCTGTTTCAAACATACTCTGCTTATTGTGAAGAAACATGAAGACACAAAAACCTTCATACTGTTGATGAAATATAATTGTTGCTAGCATTTAGAAAATATAACCATCTTTTAGTGTTTAGTTAGCTGAATCTTTTACTTAAATTTTGAAGAAGTTTGTGTGGGTGAGGTCAATTGGCAGAAAGAGCCATGGCTAAAATATCAAAGAACAAGTGATGGATGGAGAAAATCTTTTAAGACGTTGTTAAACAATATATCTGTGGAGGTATAGGCTCCTATCTTTTCAGACATCTTGGGAGGACAGGAGATACTCAGGTCTCAAGAAATAAAGAGCCTTCAGCAAACAATTGGCATGTTAAACTATTAAACTGTAAACTTATGAACTTTAGAGCTGTGAACTTTAAACTGTTTAAACTACTAACATCATATAGATTACTCTTAGTATTGCATGCTCGGATAAAAAATGTATTATTTACCTGTAGAATTAAGGTAGTTGGAAAATGATTAGGATGGTTTAATTTTTATACGAATGGTGTAAGCAGATTAGGAATTGTATCTAATTACTTGTTCAGAAGGCATGAAGCCAGATAGTTGAAGGAAATAAATTAAAAAACTAAAAGGATCTTCGGGTTATAGGAGGTGACCTGATTTAGTGAAATGGACTGACTAGAGTTAAATTTATAATCTAGTCTGGTGCAATTGACCTGCAGTTTACCCGAAAATTGACTGAAATATTTGTTTAAAAGCGTACATACGGTTTGTTATTTATCTGTTTGGATTAGGAGAGAGTTCCAGGGCCACGTCTCCTTAGACATTTGCAAAGTCGTAAAAGTCAGCAGGACTTTAGAGTTCTGGTTAACTTCACTAACAAAAAAAGAGAAAACTTCTCTTTGATCGCTCGAACAGAATTGAAGAGAGGTGCCGTTTTCGAAGGCGGTCAGAGACAACTTCTAATTGGTCGAGACAAGGGACGCCTTGTTTGAAGCAAGAACACTCCCACAGGAATATAATCTGATGCACGGGAGAAATAATTCGAAAAATAGCTGATCTGAGCTGCGTTCTGCTCTGGCTCTTTTCCCAAAGACGTCTTTGTATGTTTGTCTGCTTTATCTCAGGTAACGAAATGTAAGTCTTTGTGTTTTTCTGTCATGCTCTGTCATGTCTGATACTTTGTTTCTGATTGGATTAAATTCTGCACTTCTGTGACGCCAACACGCTGCGTACGCCTCTGTCTCCGCACATGGTCTCCAAGGCTGGGGAAGAATCCTGGGACAAGGGAGAATTATCAGAGCAGAGTTGTTTTTTCCTAAATTTAGTCATTTATAAATATTTTCTTCCTTAACAATACGTACGACATCATCGAAAAATACCCCGTAGCCCGCCGAGACGATGTACCCAAATGCAAAAGCTGTGTTTCATTTCAGACTGCTAAAAAAAAATACTACATTTTCAAATTTGCTTTCAAGTTTAAGCTGAGCAGCATAAGTCCTGTACAAAAACTGAGCAGAGTTACAACCGCTTTAACTCCATTCAATAACGTTTAATTAATCCCAAAAGGAAATGAAATGTGTTGTTGTGGTTTATATGATGCACCCTCCTTTAAAGAGTCGCAGACAATAAATAGCTGTGGGCACGATGGATTTCCTGTAGCAGTCAGTATTACAACAGAACGGAATAAGCCTCTAAGTGAAGACACTCTGTCGCTGTTTGACAGCCTAACGAAGAAGACGCTCGTAGCGGTCTGTAATGTTCCTCGTTTCAATCACCTCCAGAGCAGAACAAACCCGGTCTTCTTTGTCAGCTTGTTCTGCTTCCTTAGCTCAATGACTAACAGATAACAGCAGAGGAGAAGATATGCAACATGTTGCTGCAAACAGCGAATGGAAGTACAGTCTGCTCTGTCCCTTCAGCTTCACTGTTGCATCTCCAGTCCTGTATGCTGGTGCACACTGAGGTATATATACTCCTTCACCACCTCCACTTCTCTCATTCCTCCTCACTGGCTATTTCTACAACCTGGGCACTGTGAAAAACACATCCTTTCACCTGTCTTACTTGGCACCGACGTCTGAGAACGCTCAATGAAACAGAAAATCATGGGAAGTAGGTAATTGTTCATTGATCATATTATCGTCCCAAAGCAACAAAACCCTGCTCTCCGCCACCTTTGTTTTAGTTGCAACATATTACTAGAAACATACATAATTGTGAAATACTTCTGCTCTCAAGCCATGTTCAAAACATAAATCACCTGACTGCTTCACTAGAGTCTTGTGTATTCAGCACAATAATATGAGTAAGTATTTCTTTTTTTTTCTTTTTTTAATGCAGCAAGAGTTTAATTTGGCTTTTCTGTGATGCATCATTTATTTGTTTCTACAAATGAGCAATAATGTAAGAGAGAAGGGATGTTGTTACACTGGAGCTCACGAGCTTCATTGTCAAAGCATGCAGGCTGGGAAAAACAACCACAAAATGCTTCTGCAGCAGAGCACTAAGTGGTTGGACATGGGATCGTTTAACGTAAAGTTCAGTTCCTGCGTATCCGTCTGCATCCAGACAGCACAGCGTCCTTGAACATGTAACTGCAGCTCACAGATAAAACGGCATATTTCACAACGGCGGCTGAATTTTTAAACGAAAGGCGAGGAGCACATTTGCTGCCCTTTGTTGTAAGGTAAAGATTAGACAACGTGGTGCATAGACAATGAGATTTCCATTTATTTTATAGTCATTCAAAGATAAAGCTGTTTATCCCTAATGGTCTCAATTCCTCTAAACTGCACGGAGGAAACGTTGAGACCATTAACATGTTGAGTAATAGTCTCTGGCGCACATAAGTCTTTTTTTTTTCCCAACTGTATAGGTGTTTTCTTCCTGAACTAAACTCTCATATGCTGAGGACATAGGGGAGAAAAAGACTTTTATTTGTGAGATCCGGAGAATATGCAACCTTCAAAAAGATGATTCACCACTTGTGAATAATATAGGATTCCCAGGAATGGCAGATGTCTGCCTGCAAAGAAAACAATCAGTTTAACACAGGAAATGGCTGTTTATATTTAAAACCATTTTAATAAGCCATACTGCAGCCATAAACAGTCATTTTTAACATTTGATTCATGTGAAAAATAAGAACCAACAGTAAACAGTTAAGTTTCACTCACTGTCTAGGGCTTTTGTTTCAGCATCTGTGCTTTTATGCTTTTTAAGTGAAGGGAAAACTGAGTTCATCTTTAAATCATAAGTTTCCTAAAATCTTGTTATCATGCATACATTAGCATTTAGCTGAGAGCAAAAGTGTGCTAGAGCTGCTAGCATGGCTGTCCCCAATAATCCTTCTCTGACCTGGTACTGAAAAAAGAACCACAACGATTTTTATCTAAACATCATCTGAAGTAAAATGTTATATTTTAATCTTATGATTCTAATGGATCATAAGATTAAATGAATCATCAAAAGAAGCTTCTTTGGTCCAAAGAATGAACAATATTGTTTGGGTTATAGGGCGTTTAGCAGATTTATTGCTCATTAAATGAGGCTTTCCATATTCTAGTTGCTATTTAATTAAGATGCTTGACATTTTCTTCCTGATATTAAAAGGGCATGGTTGGAACTTCATAAAATCTGTTGTTTTTTTTAGCTTTATTTCATGTCATGATGTTATTCGCTCGTCGAAAACATACTTGAAGTGTTACTGTGATTATTTTAAGTACAGATTATCTATCTTGTTTTATAGTGTCAGGACAAACTTATAGTTTTAACAAACTATAAGTATGTCAAAACTTAGGGGTTTATTTTACAAAAATATATGTGAAAAACATATTTTTTAAAGTTAAATAATGCAGCTTTAAATTGAAATTTCAGTCATTTTTTTATTGGGGGTTTTTAAAAGCTTATAAGCTGTTATTTTACCTGAAAAAAGAAAAAAAAAAACTCTTGTCATTTGTAATACATCAGGATAAGTATGTCAAGGAGGCTAAAGCTAACGGTCACTCCAAGAGGAGCCAAGACCGCCATCTTAACCCTTTCATGCATAGTGGTCACTACAGTGGACAGCTATATAAAAGCCATTTTCTTGTGTTTCTTGTGGATTTATATGTTATAAATGTACACAGACCACTGAAGTGGACACTAATGCATCATGAAATACACTATCAACGACTGGCCATCAGCTGCAAATGCAAGAAATAGCGTTACGCAGACAGCCAGCAACTTTAGCAACGTTCTGTTGCGGCTCAGTAATAAAGGGCGTCACTTACTGCCTGCTGGACAATTGTCAGGTCAGCAGTCTGTGGGGTGACGCTAACATTTCTGCATCAAAGTTTCCATTTTTAATTGAGCTTATGTAAAATTAGCATTTTCTGAGAAACTGGAGTTTGGGTTTTTATTAGCCATAATCATTAAATTTAACAGAAATAATAGGTTAACACTTATCGCTGTGTGTCTAATGAATCTATGCAGTTTAACTTTTTAATTAAAACATAATTAACTTTTCTATGACATTCTAATTATATGTAGACACTTAAGACACTATCTTTTGCTGCTATATTTGATCAACGCTTTCAGATGTACTAGAATAAATAGGGTTTGACTTTATTTTTACTTTTAGGTTATTTCTGGACGGGGAATGATGGGGTGCAAACAAGCAGCGAAGCAAGATTTGCATATTCTCCTTGCATAATCAGTGAGACGAAGGTGCAAAGCTACGGCTAAGCCATCTTTCGACACAAAAGGGATTGTGTTAATGCTAGTTATGGAAGTGTGAAGTCACATTACGCACTGGCTGTTAGTTGTTTAAGGCTAACAAAAAGAGCCTTTCTTATTTACTGTGGAGCGAACTGAACGTTGCCCGTAGTGGAGTCCTGCGCCGCAATTCCCCCAGTGATTTATGGCGGACAAATCAGAGAACTAATTAAGAAAGCCAGAGTCTTGCGTGCACCTCTTGGCCTCTCCGCTATTATATGTACATTAGCAGCTTGTGCTCATTGCCTGCTAATTAACCATTGCTTAGCATGCAGTGAGGCTAGCGGGACGACTGCCGCTTCGCTTCTATACCTGGACAACCCAGGTGTTTCTGCACGGGATCCCAGGGAAGCCGGATGGCCTTGAGGACAGCAGCGAGGCCCTGCGGGGCAGAATGGATGGCCACATTCACAGTCACAAATTCTCCTCCTCTTAACTATCTCATTCATCATATGCACACCGGACAGACCTCCGTATCATAAATACACCAACACACATATTCAGTCCACCGTTGTAAATAAGGTGCACAGACAGAGATAGGATAGGACGGGGGAAGAGAGTGAAAAACATTAGATAAGTGTATCAGGCGGAAAGGACCAAATGACAACGCCCTTGCTTCTCTATTTTACCTTAAAATGCATGAATTCAGACTGAACCGCGAAACAGTCCACTCTGTCCCCCACAAATTGTACATTTTTCCTATCTCCCTCTCAGCTGGTCACCATTCCCCCCCCTCCCCTCCCCCTCCCACCCGCTTCCTTTCTGAGTTTTCTTCAGGCCCCTTTCAGATATGGCGTCTGTCAGAAATGTCTTGGGTGGTGGAATAAATCACTCGGCAAGGGGAGAGGAAGCAGAATACACAACATGATCTCACGCAAGGAAGCATAAACAAGATGTTTCTGTGTTGCTGCAGAGGCACCGTCGCCTGAGAGCGTGCTATATTGCAATCAGAAAATCACTTTTTATGTTGTTTGCTCAGATGGAAAGGGTCTTGTCTGTTCACTTATTTTTTGTAACAGATTGAAAGTTTAAATTTCTCCCCCCATTTAAAAAAGAGGCTAAAATTGAAACATATAATTGCTTCCGTTAAATTGATTATCTAATTTAATATCAAAAGGGATCTTTCACCCTTTTAATCTTGATAAGGAAAAAAAAACCGATATTAAACATATAAATTAACTGAGCAGATAACAGTGTAATTTGTATCCTGATTTCTAATAATTTTTGTTTTTTCCAGTTTCACTCCGTCGAGCCAAGTGATATACGGTAGCAGGAAACAATTCTTCTCAACAAATCACTGGTTCATACTTTTATTGCAGATTCAGTATTAATTTGCTTATCCTGAAACGATCTTAATTACTCCAGTTGCTTGCCAACCAGTCATGGTCAGAAAGCCGCACGGAAAACCTGAAAGTGTATTTCTACTGCCCTCAAGTGGCCAGCAGAGGAACTGGACGCTCTGAGGAAGCTGATCGCTATTGGACATCCTGACACCATCTATTACCCAAAGAGCTGCTATGGGATCTGTAAGAATGGATGCAAAAACAAGGGATGTATAAGTTTCTACACTCGGACAGTCAGTCTCTTGTAGTTTCCTCTGGAAACATGATGTTTTCATTTAGACCCCCCAGCATCCATTGCAAACAGCCTTTCTGCTTGCCAAGAGTTTCAGCGTTGCAGTTTGGTAAATGCTAAAAGAGAACTTGGCTTCACAGCGTTCTCATTTTTCAGCCCTGGGCACCGAGGGGATTATTTAAAGGGAGAGAGAGAGAAAAAAAATAACCTGTCTGCAGAACGACACCTTGGAAGTGGACAAAATGTCAATTATGAGGAAAATGGCTGCTGTTTGAATTCTTTATGGTGCACTTCTGTTCCTATAACTGTAATAAAGCAGTAGGTATTCAGAAATGTTAATGTTATGTCTGGTTTTGAACTAAAGGGATAAAACATTCCAATGGCCTCTGTGATTGGGAGGTTTTCGTTTTGGTTTGGTTAGGATTTAATCAGGTTTACTCATCCGCCTTGCATTTTGAATTAGGAAAGACATAAAACGAGCAGTTTAGCCACTATTTGTGAAGATGCAGCTAGAAAAACCCAGCTTCCTGTTCTTACCTAGAGGTAACCTGAGCAGGAATTTGAATGTTATCCCTCATTTATTTTTCAGTCTTTGATGTCGGAAGGCCTCTTTGCCATCATCGTAATCTTTTATGTTCTCCACAGATTCTCAGGACTCTGGCTGGGTCACTCCAAAATTACATAGAGTCAGAAGAAACGTGTTGGTGAAACTAAAAGACTACTTTAAAACTAAATCTGTCTGCGGTTTGTGGATTGATGATTGGTTGATGTTTGGAATAAACAGCCTTACTCCACTCACAGAAGTCTAATAAGAAACATTGACAAAAAGTAATTTTACCACTGAATAAACGTTTGAATAAGGATGATATAAACCCAGGTTGTTGTTTTTTTAATTAATGTTGGTTGGTTGATGTTTGGAATAAACAGCCTTACTCCACTCACAGAAGTCTGATAAAAAACATTGACAAAAAGTAATTTTACCACTGAATAAACGTTTGAATAAGGATGATATAAACCCAGGTTGTTGTTTTTTTAATTAATGTTTGTTCTACAAAGAACACCAAGCACACAACCAAGCGGTAAATGTTCCCTGATCTCGTTATTTCAGTATTAATGTATTAATGAGCTCCACATCTCCTGCTCCTCAGCGGCAGGCTGCCAGGCTGTGGACCCCCAGCCTCCAGATGCACACTGACACACTACCATTGTCTTCAAAGGCTCCGTCTCTGCAGACAAAATCCAGTGCCGGAGAGTTTTTCTGAGTTCGAGGATTTGTTAATTTTTTTCCTCGTTTTCTCTAACATCCTGAACATTTTTGAAAACAGTATATACTAACATGTTACATGTTTTTAATTATAGTAAGTACAATAGAAACCGGGTTTCCGTTTTATTAGAGCTTTATTTGTTTTCATGTCTATAACTGGGTAAAATAACTTAATATAACTTAAATATGCTTTTCTAAATGGGGGCTTTTTAATCCACAGTTGGTGAACTTTGGTACCTTAATTCTGTTTATGAAAGTAAAAGTTTTAGTGCTTTGTTTAGTCTCTCAAGAGGACCTACTTTAAAACCCACAAATCCTGCACCGCTTGAATTTGAAATTCAAAAAGTAGCAAAATATCCCTTTTTGATATTTGAATAAATTTGTATTCATTCAGTCAGTAAGCCAACATTGAGAACAAATGGGTAAAAAGTGGAAATCAAGGACACAGCATTGAAATACACAGTCCAGTCACATTAATGTGACCACCACGTACTTTCCACTTCAGAGTTAAATAACCAATCACAGAAGGCAGGTGGCAGCACAGTGCAGTTGAGCGTATATAAAGGGTGTGTGTGGGCTTCGGAAAACATTTCAATCGTTGGCGTAATGCAGAAACGAAGCGATTTATCCGACGTCCAAAAGGGCATGATCATTGGCTTTCGGGCCAAGGGTGGAAGCATTTCCGAAACGGCTGAGTTTGTGAACTGTTCGCGTGCCGCCGTGGTAAAAGTGTACCGTGCATGGCAAAATGGGACTGTCCAAAATCAACGACGTGGCAAATGTGGTGCACCACGGGCCATAGATGACAGAGGCGAACGACGGTTGCGGAGATGCGTTCGGGCAGATAGACGGGCTACCGTTGAGCAACTGACCACTAAAATGAACCAAGGGGCTACCACAAGTGTCTCCCAAACCACTATTCAGCGAACATTGCTGCGTCTGGGCCTCCGAAGCGGACGCCTGGTTCGTGCACCTATGCTGACTGGTGTTCATCGACGACGAAGGCTAGAATTTGCACGCCAGTACAGCAGCTGGACGTCCACTGAGTGGCGACAGGTAGCGTTTTCAGATGAATCGCGTTTTATGCTCCATCGGACAGATGGACGTTGGCGTATAAGGCGTGAAACCTCTGAAAGGAACCACCCTGCAACCATTGCAGGAACGGTCCAAGCTGGAGGCGGGAGCATTATGGTCTGGGGAATGTTTTCCTGGCATTCTCTGGGTTCACTGATTATTGTGGAAGGCACGATGGATCAATACAAGTACGCATCTGTCCTTGCGGACCATGTCCACCCCTACATGCGCATTGTTTTTCCTCAGGATGATGGCATCTTCCAGCAGGACAATGCGAGGTGCCATACAGCTGCCAGTGTACGTGCGTGGTTCGAAGAGCACCAGGATGAGTTTACCGTCCTCCCCTGGCCAGCAAACTCACCTGACTTAAACCCAATCGAGCATCTGTGGGACCATCTCGATCGAGTTGTTCGCGCCATGGATCCTCAACCGCGTAATCTAGCGCAGCTGGCCACGGCATTAGAGTCGGCATGGCTCAACATCCCAGAGAAGACCTTCAGGGACCTAAGTGACTCTCTTCCTGCACGTCTCGTAGCAGTTCGCTCTGCGAAAGGTGGTTATTCTGGCTTTTGACAGATGGTCACATTAATGTGACTGGACTGTGTATGAATCACAGCACTACATTTTGTTATTGTTCTTTTGAAAATACAAGGTGAGGTTTAAACACTTAATTTTGTACATCAAAATATGTCGTAAGTCAGCTGGTCATCTTTGACAGTTTCCTCTAGAGGTCGAGATTCAGAAAGAATTTTTGTTTCCAAGTTTTTTTTTATGATAAAAATCTGAATACTGTAACAGTATTTCTTGTAAATCTTTGGGATTTAGGCAATCCTGAAGATTTACAAGTTGAGCTTATTTTCTCCTCATTTTCTCCTGCCATTCTTTTTTTTTGCACAATCAGCTGCTGTAAGTTTTGACTTCTGGTTTTCTTTTTCACATTATGTTCAGTTTCTTTTATTTCGTTGATAGTCATCATGTAAACCACTGGCACCATTAATCGTGTCCCATCAGCGTGGCTTCTGCTGCCAAAAAGCACTATTTTTTTCCAGTAGAAAGTAGTGCTAGTCATTTTTCCTTAGAATTTTTTACTTTGAATAACAACTTCAATCTTTCTTACCTGTAAAAAGTTCTCCTAAAAAACCTATTTGATTTTATTCTAAGATGTTCCCAGTTGATGTGTACATACTTATGGAAAATACTGACCTCTCTATTCTTTGTAAAACTATTTGATTCAAAATATGAATGTGCTAGAAGCAGAAGATAATTATACAAAACAGGTTGACATTTCTTAATCAAATATTTAACTTGATTATATAATTTTATGCAAATTTATTTTAATTACTGATTACTAATTTAACTAAATGCACCCATGGAAACTTTTAACCCTTCATCTGATTTCTTTTTTTTCTTCAAAATGAGTGATGGTACCTTATTTCATCAACAGGACCTATTAATGTCATTAAAGCTTAAACTTTGGTTTTCAAGTGGAACAATTGTACTTGGAAGCAGTTTTTAATCTTGTAACCAGCACTTCTCAAAAGGGTTTTAATTTTTTAAGGCATAGAAACTAAAGTTAAATAGTGACTTGACTTTTAGAAATTTAAAGCTACACAATAGTGAAACATTTTACTTTTTTCTGCATCTGTATAAATCAAAAACTGCGTCGCTACAACACGAACCCACACTCCATCATCCCCTCGCGCTCACAGATAGGGGAGCCTTAAAATTACTCTGAGCTTATTTTCCCCAAACCTTCAACGGAAGAAACGAACAAAGTTGTTTTTCCCTTTACCAGGTAGCTCTTAAGTGCTGTAAGCCCACGAGGGAGCACATCTGTTTGTGAGCTTTTAGCGCCAGAGCATTTGGACAGAACTGTTACATTAGCAGGCTGTTACTGTTCCCCCCCCCCCTCAGCTTAATGCAAGGTCAGTAACCAGAGTACAAGAGGTTGGGGGGAAGACAAAATACACAGAGGATTGCAGAAAAGGTCACACTGGTGAGATGATTGCAGAGCAGAAAAAGCAAAGACTCTTTTTACAAGCGATTAACAAGAGCAGGGAAGAGGCAACAGCTTTTAATGGCCACTGGGGGAAGAAAAGCTACAAAAAACAAATGTTCAGTCTACAGTGTTGGAGATTAGCGTGTTTATCGATGGGACCCTCGAGGGAAGGACAGACATTTTTTGGAAGGGTTTTTGTATTGCGGGAGTCTCTTCTTTTGGACACCCTCCACTAAAACTGCTGGGCTAACTCAACTAAATTAACACTTTCTAACCAAAAACCACAGGCTTTTATTTAAACTGTTTTACTTCCTAACGAGCCGTTGCTGCAAAGCTTTGAGTAGTTTAAAATCTTCCCTGTCTAAAGATCCCACAGCGGTATTTTCAAAAACGCATCGGCATTTTAAATAGTTGAAATAAGGCACAAAAAAACAAGCAGCTTTCTCCTGGCTGTTTTTATTTGCAGTTCTTTACAATTTAGAAAAAGAATCCAAGGATTTTGCCTCCTGTGTGTTTCCGTCTGGCCTCTTCGTGGTCCATGATGCCAGCTGAGGTGGTCAGCACAATGTATCTGTGGACAACAAGGCAAGAGTTCAGAAACACTTCAAGAAACATAGTGAGCTGCATTTGCTCAATTTATTTCACCAGGAAAACGAGGTGATAAATTTATATGCATTTAACACACAACTGAATATGAATCATCACGCTAGGTCAAAAATAAACAGTGGAGCCAGTTTATATGGTTTCTACACATTTTTCGATGACAAAATCCTCATTTTTCCCCACATCTCTATTTCAGCTCCATCTCAAAACACTGAACTCTAAAGTAGAGAGAAGTGTCTTCTTCATTTCTCACGATAAATTTCTCTTTTAAAAATATAAATGAATTACATTTTTTAAGTAGCTCCAGCTTATGAAGCAAGTTCAACCTAAATTCAAAGTTGTTCACATATGCAGTGAATTTGATTTCTGAATCAGTGAGCCAAGAACCAAAGTATGGATGGGTCAAATAAAACCTTCACACCGAAGATCATTCAAGAATACATAGGAATAAAAGTCATTCCATTAAAAAACAGTGACATGCTCATGTACTAAAGGTGATTAGTTAAGTTTTAAGTAACCAACACCTTAAAAATACTAATCTTTTGTTGAACTGAACAGGATTTTTGATTAACATTTCCACAAATTCATAAACTATTAATATTTTCCCATGAAAATACTGAACTTATATTAAATTGATTAATTCCTCGGCAAACAAATGAGGTCTGATTGAAAAACACCAAATTCAGAAAACCGCAAGAAAAAAAAGTCAAACTCCAGACCCAAACAGAAAGACTGAACCAGGCTTCAAGACAGACAGCAGCTCCTACAAAATTCCATGTAGTTTAAACCACTGAACAGCAAAAGAGTTTGACTACATAAGCCTAAAATCAAAGCAAACTGCATCACAATATTGGTGAAGAAAATATAAAGCCCTGCTAACAATATTTGTGAGGATACTTTATTTTATTTGCCATAAATTCACTCTACATATTGATAATACATGGATGGGCTCCAACCAGCCTTACTGCCAACACCACATGTATATTTTTAGCAGCTGAGGGACTAAAACTGGCAGAGAGAAGCAGAGGCATTGTGTTATTGTAAAGGAGAAAAATTCAGATAAATGTTTAACAACCAATTACACAATTTCTAAAAATTATTTAATTTTCCCAAGACTTTGTGAAGTAATGCAGTAAAGATTGTATTTTGTAGCATCAAATCTAGACACAACAGCTTAAAACATGTACAAATTTTCTTTTTTTATTATTATTATTTCAAAATACTAAAGTCAAAGATTATTTTCCGAAATTAAAACAATTGCTTGCAGTAGGTAAGGTTTGCGATTTCTTGCGACTCAACCATTACATCCTTTCGTACTCTTTGCTCAATCAGAGCCACTGCAGAAAACCTCACATTATTCAGAACTAAGTACATTTAGAGGTCAAATTACCCCTCTAAGCCAAAGTGATTCAAATTTCCTGCTGGTCGTCTTCATCTGAAGCTGGTTGAGATTTTCTGGTCTTGAACTGAAGCTGAGTGTGAAGTTCAACAGAATCTATCTGATGTCTCAGACAATCCAGGAAAGTGGCACTGATATGTAAAATTTTATCAGCGTTGCATGGTGCAAGTAACAACTTACATAAACAGCATCTACTGTAAAGTGACTGATGCTCTACATGCAAGTAGAACAGATTTCTGCTGTTAATTGCAGGATCTAATTACCAAGTTTTTATTAAACTGGCCTGTTAACAGGATTGTAAAAGGATGAAAAGATGAACAGTATCAACCTGGTTCTGGTGCTACAGACATTAATTATGCTTTTTAATGACAAATGTTCAAACAAGTAAGATGGAAACCCAAATGCTGCTTAGAAGACCAAAAACATTTGTTGATTCTTTGACAGCAAAACTAGTAAAAAATTGTTGACAGATTCAAAGAGACAAAATGTTCTTAAGCCACCAGGAACTATTTATCAGGCTGTAGATGTAGCATCATTACATCTGTAATGGGTTCCTTTCAGATCCACTTTTGGCAAATACATTTGAGAACATTATCAGGGAATAAAGCAAATGACCGAGGATGGCTTCTATGTCCAGGTTTTAGATGTCCAAATGAGTTTTTAATTGTGCAAACATTTAACCATTACATTTATACTGCAGATTTTGCTTAGTTTGCTAGCCCAGGAAAAAGAAAGGACTTGGCAGAGTTAAGTTCAGTGAGGCAATACAGTAATAAAACTGATAATTAGACACAAAACCACCCATAGGCTGCACAAAATTAGAAAAACCACAATAGCAATTGTTTAGTGTTTCTCTGAGTTCTCATTTTACTGAATTCCTCAATCTTCTTATTACGATATTTTAAACCTTTTAGGTTTGAATCATCTGTTAGCATTTACTGTGTTTAGACTCCAACCAACTAACTTAATATATCAACATGTAATGCTCAAGTTTATTGTTTATGTTTTTCAAATCATTTCTGCTGATTAAAAACCAAAAAAACCTAAAACTCAAACTGCTCGTTTGTGCACACAGCCTTGGCTACATGATATAAGCACCATATTTCATCAGAGTTGAGCCCTGCTTAGATTGCCAACAGACTCAATGGGACATAATCAATAAAAACTGGGACGGTAAAAATCAGGACAGCCGTTGGAAAAACAGACAAACTCAAAGACAAAACAGAGCAGGGATCACACAAGTGTGTCCATCTTAACGCCACAAGCTTTTATAAGAGTCCAAAACTCATTCATCTAATCAAAACGACTGATTTAAGAGGCGTGTTTCTCCCCCTCAGGTCTAGTGAAAGTCTGAAGAGGACAAAGTGATTCTCACCCAAACTGTCTTGAAGGCAGCAGGTTGTTCTGCCACTTCTCCAGATCCTTGAGCTGAAGATCAAAACGTGGACTAATCACACCACACTGAAAGAAAAACACATCACTGAGTTAAACAGAAACCGCCAAGCAGCACAGGATTTAACTTTACTGCCTTATTTTAACAGAGAATCCATGCACTGCACAGTGCAACACTTACCTTGTTCAGCCTGCCCGTGAGATTCACAACGATTTTCCCGGCTCTGTGGTCGTCAATGATCTCAAACTCACCAATGTAACCTGGAGGTTTCAGTGGGAAACGATCAGCTGCAACACTCTGCTCCACCATTTGAACTCCTTGGTCATACACACTCTGGGTCACTCACCGTGCTTCATCATGACGGTCAGAAAGCGCACAATAACCTTGGAGCAGGGCCTGATGAGGACCTGGCGTTTCCCACGCTTCTCAGCATTGTTGATGCTTTTCAGAGCATCTGCGAGAACGTTCATGCGCACCATGATGCCTGCAGTCACAAACAAGAGACAGACATGTTGAAGTCCATCTCAAAAGTCCTCAGTTTTCTTATATTTACATTTAAAATAAAAATTCCCATGGGTCATCAATCGTTTAACTCACCAATACAACAGACAAAATACAAACTATTTTCACAAACTATTTTCTTTTATCAGAATGACCTGTACATCTCAAGAGAAGCTTAATAGCAATAGCTCATCATGTAGCATCAGTGAACGACTTAAGATTTACAAGCTATTTAGACATATTATCCTGATAAAACTCGGTCAAAACACTAGCAATAATTATGTATTTTAAGCAGGCAAGGTCCGTGTAAACCCCAGCTTCCCGGCAAAGCATGGTCCACTTTGAGTACCCAGCGATGCTAGCAGCTACCTTAGCCTTCTCCACTAACAGGAACAAACATTCCCGACACGTAACGTTGATAAATCTGCCAAGAGCATGTCAAGTGTGTGATATACAAATATTTATGGCGAGAACAAAAGTTTTTCCGTGTGCTAAACAAGGAGCCCCATCGCTAGAAGGACACTAATGGTTATCCGGGCGGCTTGAACGCACCGATTCCCAGGGCCGAACAGAGGAGGAAATTTAACAGGATAAATGTTCACCAATAGCTTTATTAACTTGGTCGATAATCTTCTCAGGTCATTTTTATGTGCTTCCACTTTGAAAAGGGAAGGTTCCGTGAATATCTATCTCACAGATGACTTAGATTCTTTAAAGATTGTAACTGAGTGCAGAAAAAGACATCTTACCGGTTCTGCAATATGGCGGAAAGAGGAAGTAGAAAGAAACGGCGGTGCATTATGGGGAAATAATCCAAAACTTTTTTTTTCTAGAAGGCGCGACGACCCAAAACGCCACGAAATTACTGCATTTTCTCGACTTACAAGTCGGACACTGAGAGTATTTTGCATTTTAATTAATATCCGAAATATGATCAACTGCATTTGTTAATGCAGGAAGATATTATCTTTCCAAGACACCGCCCTCTAGAGGATAAGAGGACTAAAGAGAATATCCAACGAAACGAAACGAAAATAGTAATATTACTGCCAAAAAAATTAAGTAAGTCAAATTGTGTGGTAAAAACAAAGAAACAAGCTACCTAGTTATATATATCAATTTGCACACATATAGTTTGATATATATATAATATATATATATATATATATATATATATATATATATATATATATATATATATATATATATATATATATATATATATATAAATAAATAAAAATAAATATATATATTTATTTATTTATATATAAATAAAATAAATATATATTATATTATATATATATATATATATATATATATATATATATATATATATATATATATATATATATATATATATATATATATTTATTTATTTTTACCTTCCATTATTTGGCCCTTAGATTACTTCAGTTCAATTAATGTAGCCCTCCAAGCCCATTCGTACCTTTGAGTACAATACATTTAAAATGTTGGATTTTTTTTTCTGTTCACTTACATTTTGCATTTTCTTTTCTGATGCTATAATCAAATCATGAAGATGCTAAACAAAACAGAGCACATATTTACATAGCGAGTGTTCAAAATGTTGTTTTTTTATTTCAACATGTACATCAGTTGACTTTACTAAAGCAGTGACTTGGCAAGAAACCATTTGTCCATAAATGAAATGAAACAAGAGAAATATTATATAATATGTTTGACAGCAATTATTGACAAGAAGGTAGTAGTTGGTAATTTGCATGACAGCAAAATGAGTCATAACAACTGAGCGGTGAATCACCACAGCGTCAACATGTTACACATTACACTGTCACAGATTAGAATAAACTGAATGATTAAATATAGAAGAGCAGTGACTTCAAAGAAAACACATCAGTAACTCATAGCACTTTTATTTTGGCATGCAAAGAACACATAAACGTAAAAGTATATATAAATAAGTTAGTATAGAATCAGTTGCTAAAAAATAATCAATCAAAGCCAATCAAAAATCAGCAGACTCCTTGTGCACAAAAGTTTGTGATGTTTTCTATTTGTGTGTTGTGTGTGTGTGTGTGTGTGTGTGTGAACAGTTTGCTGAATTACATCATTATATTTATTAGTATTTTCGATCTGATGGAAGTATGTATCATTTAAATAATAGATCTGTGCCTCTGACATTGATGTGAACTTGTGTGTATTAAAATTCTACTAACAGGCTCGTACTATGATGCTGGATGTTAGAGGGCTTTGGGATGAAAGTGTGTTTTAGGTTATGTCCAGACATCTGGAAAAGGTCAAACCACTGTGACCTGGATAGCTGGAATACTTTCGATGCTAAGCTCTTCCCTCTTGTGACCAGTAGAGGGCCCAGTAAACAACACAAACCCAGAACACTGCAACATACCAACCAGCCGAGTCACAGATGTGGAGCATTATGGAATGCTAAACAGGACAGCATATCGTAACCAGATTTGTAAAAGCATTTCTACGGTTACATTAAATTTCAAACACTTTTCCGTTTCATTAAATCTTGTCTTCCCCTCTATTTTTTTTTTTGTTTTTTTTGCCACTTAGCCACCGTTATTGGCCATGCTGACCAGAGAATCTCCTTCTCCCTCGGGATCCAGGCCCAGCCTCTGTGGGTCAAGGCCCATGGCGACCAGCATCTGGAGCAAAGTAAGCTCCTGCTGGGTGGCCTGGTCCACCAAAGCTGGGCAGGTGGGGTTACACTGAGGCCACTGGCAGGTGTCCACCAGGTGGAAAGGGCAGCCTTTAGACGGGGTTCTGTTGTTGCGAATTGCCTCCAGACTTCTGTCCCAGCAGTGGAGAGCCCGTGGCAAAGATGTGCCTTTCACCTGGAAACCCATCCAGTTGCTGTGGGATAGGATGTAGAAGGCTTGAATTATTAACAAAGAAAAAGGGAAGATTTGAGAGAAACTTGGGAAATTAAGTTGAAACAAGTGGACCTGCTGTCACACCAACATCATGGTCCGGTTTCAGGCTTTTTATCTAGCTTTGGCTGATCTCGTTTGCATTTCTCTAACTACAACGTTCTAAACATTTTACTGAAATTTCAGCTGACTCTTGTTCAGTTGTGCAACAAAATTGCTATATCAAAAAAGGTGCAAACGTTTTTAGAAAATATTTAATGACCCCTTTAACATGGGATGACTGCAATCAGCAACTGAGAAAGCATATGAGTTTAAATGAGAACAGAGCTAAATCAACATCAGCACAATTTAATTTAAATGTCCATTCTTACCTTTTGGTGATGACTGTGTGTGAGAGGCAAGATGGAGCAAATACAGCCCTGTACCAAATGAAAAAACAAACAAAAGGTAACTAATATTTAGTAATTATTTACTTTAGCACCAACTGATGTAAAGTTTTATACAAAAGAGTGTTGTTGCAAAACCTACGTCACATCTGTCAGGGAGTTTTTGATTTCTAAGCCCAGATTCTGGATGTACTGCCACTGTTCCTCAGACAGACTCTGACCGCCCATGTAGATGTTTTCCACTCTCAGCTGCTCCTCATCAAACAGCCACTGCACGATGAAGAGTGGAGCTGTAGCAAGAATAAAGAGTTAAAAGGCAATACAACCAATACATTGTAACTGCAGAAGAAGAGTCAAGTGTGAATTTTTGGTACTCCTTTTCATTTGGAATGAAAGAAAGGACATGACATGTTTAAAATGAAGTTTTTATAATGTCTGAAGACATGTCTGCAGTTTATTTAGGCTGGGAGAAAGAGAGAAAGAAGGAGAGAGAGAGATAAAGAGAGATAAACTTAGCAGATAATAGGAAGACGGAACATCTTATTGTTATAAAATAAGAGCAAAGTTGCTATTATTTTATAATTTTCAATCAATCAAGTTTAAATCACGTTTATTTGAATAGCAGATTTCAGCAACAAGGCAGTGCTTTACATTATTAAGAAAGTAAAAAGTCATAAAAACATCATATTGTCACATTCAACTTTGAGCTTTGAATCTCTGTCACATGAAACATGATGAATTTGGAAGACCTTACTTTAACCTGGAGTTAAGATAGGAACCTAGAAAATACACACAGTTCATAGTTACTAGTGCTAACCAGGCAAACAGCCGGTTAGCACTAACCAGGTGTTTAATAATAAGCTAAGGACGAGAGGTGGCCCTTTCATGCTTGAATTTCAATTAATTAATTACAGAAGTTTTAACGTGTTAAATGTTTTACAGGAAGTAATTGTTTCTTTTTTAAAATATATACAGAAGTCAAGAGCAGGAACTTTGTTGTACGTTTCTAGCGCGCCTGTAAATCTAACACACAAAGTTACATCTGCAAACGCAAACAAAGCGATGGATGACAAAGCCAATTCTCTTGGCCCATTAGGGGGTTAAATTTTGCTTCAAAAGTAGCAAATCTGATGGGACTTCTGTCTCTTCTAAAGGAAATCATGACCCACCCACACATTTATATTTATGTCACAGTGACTTTAAAGCACTGTATTCTTGTGGCAACTCAGAATTATATAGTTGTGTTTCATCAGTAGACCGCTAACTATGTTTTAGTAGTTTTTCATCTAAGCATTGTCAAGCACATCAACACTGAGTTAAAGTGACCCTAGGATGGAGCTTTGGGGAATCCTACATGTGATCTTTGTTTACTCCGATTTATAACTGCCAAATGTCACAAACTAGTCCATGTATGTCAATGAGATTTGAACCAGTTTACCACAGTGCCAGACAATCACACTTTTCCAGTTTATCAATCGGTATGTCATGTTTGGCTGAGGTCCAACAACAAACACAGTTCATGATGCAATTCTGTTAAAATATGTATGTAATTTGAACCTTTTATTAATGTGCTCTTAGTGCTGTGGTTTGAATAAAAATCTACCTGGAGATATTCCTTTCCTACCAAAAACGGTTAACTTTGCTGATCAACATGTCTTCGCATCAATCATTAAGTGAAGGCATAACAGTCCAATCCCCTTCTGAGCATTAGTGTCAGTCCACAGTTTATTTATGAACAGTTGATGTCAGGTTTGTGGCATGCTGTACCAACATTATGAGAAGCAAAGCACTTACAGGTCAAAGTAGAGTACAGTCTGTGACCAAAGAAGCACTGCCATTCCTCCCCTCTCTTGTGGAGCTGCCGACACCGTTCCGGAACAACCCCGTTCCACATCCTGTGGAACAAGGTATTCTTTGAAATAACATAAATAACAATTTCAAGAGAAATAAAGAAGTTCTCTGTGTAAAGAAGATTTCAGGGATAGCGTCTGTCTTTTACAGTCTATCGAGTGTCAGAAGTGTTCCAGGGTCTACCTGAGTCCTATCTTGATAGCATCTTCAGGTGTGCAGGAAACAGTTGCTGGGCAGTTGGGGGACCGCTGCTGCTTGCTCTCCAGAAACCATCCAGAATCCACCAGGCCGCGCACCTGAGCCTCGGTACCTAGCTGCTCCAGCTGGCTGGCAACCCTCTCAATGTTGAGCAAAACACCTGTCGCGCCAGCACTGCAAAGGGACCCAGGGGAATGATTTCATAACATGGCCTTGAGGTTCATAATCACTTTCAGCAGCTTCCCATTTAGACGGTGGATCTCATTTTAGGATGCGGAGGTCCCTGCAACCATCCCGCTAACCAGAGAGGAATGTTCACCATTACAAGGCAAGGCCCTTTAATAAACATTGTGTCACTGATCACAGATGACTATAAACATCTTTATTACCACAAGAGGATGCACCCAAAATAGGACTTCTCGTGTTTAAAGCTGGGAATGGAGGACATCCAGGGGACTTGATTTCCAAAAGCTGCAGGCGTCATGAGAACACAAGCGATAAAACAGACTCACCTGGTGCCAGCCAGCATGACAACCTTGGCCTGCTTGATTCCTTTGGGAATGAGGTCTTTGATGACCTCCCGGATGATAAGGGATCCCATGAAAGAATACTCAGCTGCAAGGAAATGTCAGTATTAATGACAAGGGGCAAACATGGCAAATAACAAAACATAGTTTTTCCTTTTTTTAAAAAAAAACAGGTACGTTTATCAGGAGACTCACTTGCATTTGTGTTTCTGTCTTTCACTTTATCTTTTCCTTGTCTTGTTCTTGGAGCGGGGGTCGGAGCAGGGCCTGTGCCACTCCATACGTCGCTGGAACAGTATGGGATGAATCTGCCCAGCATTTACATTTGTTACGTTACAGATGAAGGATTTAATCTCGCAGCATAAGGAATATTGCCTGTCTTAAATGTTTGACTTTGTACATTAAAAAAATGTGTTTCAGTTCAGAATAAAGTCAAAAGTAAGCACAAGAGCTATGTCAAAATAACCAAATGAAATTGTATGTATTTAATTTTATAAATTTTTATTGTATGTTTTTGCACATAAGGCAAAGTTTAAAGAACACATTGGTACCTTGACCCATGACATGAAGGTAATTATAAACCAGATTTTCACTGTGAGCTGGTTTTGAGTTTGGTCCAGTAAACATTGACATCAACTACTTGAAGGTGCTAAAAATCTCTTAGTATATCAACGTTTTTAAAGACAGTAACATAATTCATAACATTAAAACCTTCAAAAGGAAAGTAATTAATTCTCTGTCATGTACAGAGGTGAATCAAATTAATTAACAAATCAACGTTTTGCTCTTTAAATCTATTTTTATTGGACTTATTCAGGTGAAATTTAGACTACAAGAAGCTAGTAACAGGACATAAATATTAAACACAAGAAATAAAAAGCAGCAGTAAGACATAGAAGTCTAGAAAGCTTACGTAAAGACATGTCTTTAAGTAGTTATTGCTAAAAAAAAAAAGCCTTCTACTAAATATCAAACTAATTTAAGAAACCATAATCAAGGCTTTTTTCCCTGTGCTGTTCCACTTCCTTAACCAAATTTATGGGCTAATTTTGTATGTGGATGAGTTGGTGTACATATTATATCTTATTTTTTGTTTTTCTTCTTTCTTTCTTTCCTCTGGTTTGTTATTATGTTTGTATTTCCTTTTAATTCATGTAAAGGACTTTGAATTGCCTTTTTGCTGAAAATGTGCAATATAAATAAAATTACCTTACCTTATAAAAAATATCTTATAAAAATAATATACTCAATATTCATTTTACCCACTGCACATAAAAACTATAATGTCATTTCTTTGTCAGTGGGGCTGCAAAATAAACTATAATCACCACATTTTACATATTAACGTTTCTTTTAACAACTAGAATTATAGTCACTGACTACAAACTAAGTTGCCTGAATTGCTGCTTGTAGTTTTTCCTTCTATCAGTCATACTTCATTAAAATTTGGCAATCTGAAAGGGCAATTTAAAAAAAGAAAAAAAAATCCCAGTCCAAGGTTTCACTTATGCAAAATGAGATATTGGTCTCAGCTACTTACACAAGATTTGCATTATGCCAGTGGGGATTTTCCTCTGCTTGGGACGACAATATTCCAGTCCCTGTAAAAATATCCAATCGCTAAATAAACCTCTTTCCTGACAAAAACAACAAAACCTGTGTAGCACACATGCCAAAGTATGGATAGATGACCAACCTCTTTTAGTTTGGGGCCACACCGATGAGCTCATTAGGCGGGGGATATTTTGGTACCTGGAATCACAGGTCTCTTTGCTGTAGCAGCACCAGCCACCTAAAAATAAATCAGACCAATATCGGAGACTCCGATGTGAGACACCCATCGGGCCTCCAAGGAACATGAAAACACCTTCAACCGGATCAAATTAATTTTGTTATAGATATTTGTCCACTAATGTGAAAATATTGCGTCGCTCTAAAGTTAGCAAGCACTTTTAATAATTTCTACTGATTAGACATCCCAACAAGTAAAATACCACAATGTGGAAATATCTTGCTCACAAACGAGACTTTTCAGTCAGTTTACACGATTTCTGTTGTTTTCCTCCACCCTTGGGTCAATCGAAACAGTAGAAACAACCAAAAAAGGAGAAAAGCAGACGATGACATAACAAGATGACATCCCAGTCAAAATTCCAAAGGGGGCATTATGCCAAAAGCATCTGACCTTAGGGGACCAGTTTAACCAGTTTGTAAATACTCACCTTCCAGAAATAACAACCATCTGCGGCTTCCTCTGAACTCTTTTAGGTAGAACCTGCACAAACACCGAAAGGGACAAGATGAAGGCAAAGCAGTAATGAATGGACCTGCACAGGAAACCTGTTAGAAATCCAAATCATCTCACCCAGCCGCTGATCCATCATTGCATGTCACCTGGGCGCTCCGTAGGAACTGCAGCCTCATCTCGTCCGTCTGTTGTCCAGCTGCACGACTTCCTGCAGTGCTCTCCTGCCTCGAGTCAGCTGACCTCCCGGAGCTTCTGCTGCTCCCTTGAGTAGCGTCGGCTGATGGGGTGGACTGGCCGGCGTCGCCTGCTTGGGCCCCACCACCACCACCTCTCTTGTTGGATTTCCCACTCACTTTAGTATTACGACTGCTCTGAGCAAATATTCCCCCGAGCAGAAGGAAGAAGGTCACACGGCCAATTATCTTCATGTCTGACAGTATCAAGAAAAAAGGCATGCAAAGCAAAACAATTAACCCGACACTTGCATATGCACGTGGAAAGCATGACCTGTCTTCACAGTTAAAGGTGTAAATGAATTTACTTTTTAAAGTTTACCAGCCTAGAAAGTTGCTGCAGAGGTTCCTTGTGTTGGCTGCTGCTGCTGCTGCTGCAGAGGAAGAAGTCAGAAGCTCAGCGATCTCTAACCAGGATTGAGATGAAGATGCCGGTCATGAGAAGTGATGGAGACCTAGCCAAGTATTGATGAATCCTGCAAATCAGTGATGAGCTTTATAGAGGCACCACCTGAACCACATCGCCTCCCACTTTCTCCTGAAGCTCTCCCCAAGACCTGAGATAAACCACTGATGACACAGCCCAAGGGGGGAGGTACTGGACAGTCAGCGGCCAGGAGAATAGATAACAAACATTTCTCTTCAACATATTTCAAGCTTTTGCACACGCCCACCACCAAGCACTTTACCAGCTGACCATTACTTAGAAATGAGCCCTCGTTGCCATCTTCCTCCTCTTTCTAAATCCCTGCTGGGTCAAAATGAATGCATGCACAGCGTTTGACCTGGAGGTCACCGGAGCACACACCTCAAACTGCTGTACCGTAAAGTTCTTCTACGAAAATGGAAACAGTTTTTTTTTGACATCACATATTATGACACATAATAACATAAACATATTGCTTCTCTAGTTTGTGTGCAAAAAAAAAAAAACTCATGGTGGCAAAAATCAAAATGAACTTATCAAACAGCAAAACTATTATTTCCCTGCAAAAGAGAATAGAATAGATATATGCAACTACAGATGCACTGAAATGTCAGCTGATTATAAGCTTGACTAACATTGACTTTTCACCCAAAGGTGGAAACTCTAAAATTTTAATTTGTTCAAACCAGTGAACATACCACAGCTGACAGATTGAGCTATGGTAAATCTGTCAGTGTTTTTCATTTTCACTGAATGAAAAACACTTCAACATAACTACTGCTTGTGCCAGTGGGGTGATTAGAAGAGAACATACTAGATTTGGCAGACGTTCAAAAACTCTTAGGGCTAAAGGACAGATCATTGGAAAAACACATTCAGAGAGCGAGCTTTTAGAAATGTTAATGGGTGATGATTGCTCATTAGAGTTAATAAACACATTTTAAATATCAATCATTCTGCTTTTGTTGCAAAAATAATAGTAAAACCACGTTTTAAAGCAACTGTTCCCATGACACCGTCCCATTATGTTAACTTTGCTCCTGAAAGAATAATAATACATGATCACTGCTAATTACAGGAACTGTAAAAGAAAATATTTAAAATGTTATTCATAGATTCTCTAATAATATTGTTCTGAATGCAAAATTGGAATCGGCTATTCTGCTTTGAATCTCTGTCAATGAAAGAAAGGTGATGAAACAGACGAGCTAAAGTTAGTTGTTTTGTGTGTCTTTTGCTTTAAATAATCAACTGGAATAATTAGCTGAACCTAACGTGCAATAATTAAAACTAAGAACAATGTGGAATATATGTGATTGACTGAATCTGTATGAATTATTGCAGGTTTGACTATACATTTCTGCATATTCATTTGTTTTTCTTTGGGGTTTTTTGTAAAGTGCCTTAAAACAGCAATCTGTTTTTAACTGGTGTTACATAAACCAAATCCAAATCGCATCACAAGCTACTTTAGGAGAAAGACATTTCATTTGCAAATCTCCAAAACCTCTCATTAAACCTAAACGAGTCAAGTTTAACCATTTCTAACCTACAAAGTAAAAGATTTTGTGCAGTGCAGATGATCTTTCTTTACCTGCAGCTTCTTGCCTGTCCAGGTCAGTGTCTGCGGATTCCCCGGGTCGGCTGGTTAGTTTTGTTGGGTTCTGGTGATGAAAGTGACAGAGTATTTGAAAGTGATCTGCAACCATACCCTCTCTCAAATGGTCTTAGGGTGACGTACCAACGATGGCTGAAGGATCACAAGCCACAGGGCTCTAAAATTCTCATCAATGAAATGCACACCATCCCAAAGTGTCAATCACGGAAAATAATGATCGCTTGGAAGGCCAAAGGCTACAGGGCGGTGCTACAGGCGCTGCATGGGACCTTGAAAAAAGTCCAAAGACTGCGGTGTGTGTACGTGTCTAAATATGTGAAGATGAATAAACCACAGACTCCAAGATAGAACTGATCCAATCGATGAAAGCACAAATGAGTCTAATTGACAAGTGGATCGTTTGATTTTTGGAATCGGAAAAGAAGGGGGCTGTACAATCACATAAGAGATCATTTTAAAAAAGGCAGATTAAAACGCTGTCCCATTTTTAAGCTACTTGTCGTATTTCATCTACTTTCAACTATAGCCAGAGAGAAACAAAGCTGCTACAAAAAAATGATAGTGAGAGTCTATACACCCACGCGCAGTGCAAATGTAGCCAAGGCCTATAGCAAATTTGATCTACTGAGCTGAACAATCCTTCATTCCTTCAGTTGTCCTGAAGCATGCACACCACCATCTGTCTTCCCAGAAATCAACGCAACAATCTGTTTAGCAGATACCTGAAACAGCTGAAAAATGAAAGCACTTGCTGTAAATCTATCATTGTTTCACCAGAATGTCGATAGAAAAAGGAGGCATTACTAGACTTTTTGTTTTTCTTCAAAATTGGAGAGGACAGAATGATATCTTTTTTTTCGAACCAGGCTTTTGATCAATAGATTAAAGTGAACTTATGCTCTCCAACGATTCATCTTGTCAGACACTCTCCCACTTAGCTTGAACATACCGATAAAACACTAAACAAAACAGAACCGACACACTTTGGCAGTGGCTTCCATTACTACTGATAAACTTTTTTTTTTTTAAATAAATCATCAGGGCCTCATCAGAAGACATGCTGAACTTCACCCTGATGGGGCAGTAGCGTGACCCCCTGCACAACATTGGAGGCATTCTTTCTCCCCTTCTGTTGTTATTTTTCACAGCCAGCCTCCAAGGTCAGGACACCTAAAGCCCGGGTGGTCCGGGTACTTTGTCTGTTCAGCATGTGTGTCATCGCCGGCCTCGGGAGCCTTAGGGCTCGGCCGTGAGCTGGAATATTTCTCGGCTGATAACTTCAAAGAACAACGAGCCAGGGACTGCAGTCATGTGCTGGATTCTTGTGACCGCACCGCGGCAGAGAAAGGTCACGACCCAACGAGCTGTAGGTTCAAAGTCCAAGAGTGCTTCAATCAAAAGACTGATCTTTTAGCAAACCAAGAACGCCGCATTAAAACATTAAACCCCCCACCCCCCCCACCCACGACACTAAAACTGCTGAAACAATCACACCTCGCCTCGCTCCTCGTTGCCTCACTCGTGACGCCGACAATCAGAGAATCTCCCTGAATCGTCGTCGTCAACCGGCAGCGGAGTGCGCAACTTAGCAAACAGGATTGTGATTAATGGGAGTTAAGAGTGGCATCTTTACAAGCCACACGAAAAGAAGCCACAGGCGAGAGAAATGGGACCTGGGTTGAATAACACCGCCAGAGCGCAACACTGAATCAATGAGCATGACAGACAGCCTTAGCAACACCGGCGTGAGGTGCTGGGCCGCAGCAGGAGGCGAGCAGGTGGCGCAGACGAAACCATCCATGAAACCAGGTGTTTAGGGGCCTTCTGCAAACGGCCAATGCATCACAGTGATGAATGGAGGAGGGGTCGACAGCAGGGATATGAGGTGTTGGATTCAGTGATGCCTGGAGGGGCGGGGGGACGGATGGCGATAAGAGTTTTAGGGTTCACCTCGTTCTGCTGATCCCCTCACCGCTAACCGTGCGTTTTGTCCATCTTAATAGCATGCCACACACACCTCCAGCCGGGGAAAATATGTTCAGCATGAAGTTTGGGTGTCACACCTGTAATCCTGCATACTGGGGAGATAACCACAACCAGCTTGAACAACGTACAGTTGAAGCCAGAAGTTCACATACACGATTACAAAATGAAACTTACTCCTTTTTTTGTTCTTCAGGGTCTGAAGTTAAATCAGGTCACGTTCATCTCATTTTAGGTCAGATAGAATTACCAAAATGAATAATGATAGAAAGAATATGTCAGAGACTTATTTATTAATGACTGAAGTGTCATAAGCTTCCATACGTTTTCTGATTATATGGTTGCATTGTTCTTGCACCACAATTTGGTCAAATGTTTTGGGTTTCCTACAAGCTTCTCATAGCACATTTTTCACTTTGAGATGGCCACGTCAAAACAATGGCTCTATTGTGCTCAAGCCACTTTGTAACCGCTGTCTGTATGCTGTGATAACAACAACTTATCGTTTTATCGCCACAATTCCTGAAAAGTCAGATTTGGGGAGCTCAAAACTCTACAAGTTTTGTCATCCTGCTGCAAACTTTCCACCTTTCCACCTTGTAGTTGCAGTTGATGAACTTAGCAGTGAACCATGAAATATTTAAATTGTGGAATATAGTTATATAACTTACCCTGCTTTATACTCCCACACATCCTGATCATTATGAGGATAAAGACCCATCTTTGTCCTCATAATGCTCTTTGTTTTTTTTTATATTATACAATATTTTGATCAAATTTAGTACATTGGATTTTTCAGAAAAATCAACAAAGGAGATTTATGGCAAAGGCACAAAAACATTTTTATGATTTTAATTAGCAAAAAATGTGTTTATGTTAAACAAACAGGAAAAAAAATAAAATGATTAAAACACATACTAATGCAGTTATTGAATCTTTGTAAAACAAATGGCCCGTTATTCCTGCAAACGTTTGAACCGTAATGTTGTCTGGGCTGGAAAGGCGTTTGTTCTCAACCTTCAGTTATGCCCTGTTGTGCTAGAGAGCGTGTTTTTGAATGTCTTTCGGTCTCATGTCATGGCATTAGCTTGGCCTCGGAGTTATGCTGAACAAACCAACAGGCCTGTCATTACACTGATAGATATTATTAAAGAGGGTCACGCAACGCTTAACTCTGGCACTCAGCGTGAGCGCTGCCGTCTGATTGACAACCTGAAACAAAGAAACTCACCGACAACTGGGTCTTACGTGATACCAGGGAGAATCACTCAAATTTAATTTAGTAATGTTGGTAGACAAGACAAAGAAAAAGTTTTTGATTTTTTTTCTTTTCTTTTTTGCACTAAACTGGCCCCCCAAAGTGGTCAATTGGTTGGTGCAAAATTAATTGCATCTTGTTTCGTCAACAGATTTTCTGTAATATTGTTAAATATATTCATACTTGGGATTCATCAAAGCTGCACATAAGTATTTGGGTTTTATTTAATACACACATATATTCATACCACACATATTCTTGTTATATAATTTGTGAAAGGTGTATCTTTTTGCCTGCATTTCAATCTAAATCCATTATTTTCCTTTGTGCATAGCTTGTTACTAAAACAAATGTAACTTTTATGCTTGCTTTTGGACTGCAGTTGCCAGACGTCTGTCGTCTATAATTACTTTTCTTTTCATTATATGTTGAAAACATTGTGCCACTAGCATTCAGACAACAAATACGCTTTACACTGACCAACCTTCCTAGAAGACTGACCTTGGTTTGTGTTGTTTTTGTCTTTCTTCAAAGCAGATGGTAGATGTCACTGCATGACAGACCGTAAATCAGAGATTCCAGCTGAAATGATGTCAGCCCTTTGCATCATGTGTTGTCACCTCACGCTATGAAGACATGTGAACATGTGGTCGCTCTCATAGCTACATTCACTCCTCAGTCTCACGAGAGATTTTTCCAGGGGCTAACTAGTCACATAAACAGATGAACAGCGTACATCTTGCAGCATAAAACAAATCAGTAAGTTACGAATCAGTCCTCTAAGCTGATTGAGCCTCTCTAAGTGATAACACAAATGGCAAGAAGTGTAAAATTTGTGTAATATAATTTTATTATATACAAATTCACATTGTTTCGTTTTCTTCCACTTATTTAATACTACCAAAAAAAATTGTATTAAGCATTTAATTGTTGCTGGAAATTGTCAAATTTCAGAATAATCTTAGTTGCCTCAACTATTCAAACAGTTATTTAAAAGGGGAAAAATGAGACGTTTTTCTTTTACCTACATTTAATATGGTACAACCACAATCACATGAGCTGAAACCACAAGTGTAAATTGTAAATGGACTGCACTTAATGAGGGAAGCTGGAAGAAAATGTATAATATTCCAGTTGTCATTGCCACCCCCTTTTCATATCAATTCAATTATAAAACACCAAAGAAATGATGCTGAAAATTGGCATTTTTAACATTAAGGACATTAAAGCTCACCTTTATTCCCTAAATTCCCATCTGACTATTTTCATGCTACTCATTACTCACTATGAACTTCTGCAAAGCCGAAAGACTGACAGACTGCGGGTAGAAAAGCCAAAAAGTATTACAGCCTGTATCCGAAAGCTTTAATGGCGTATGGAGATTTGTATTGTCCGTGCTGTTCAAAATTTACAACAGCAATTATTCACGGATAGCAAGACAGTCACAGTTTGGTAAAAGTTTTACTGCTCCCTACATTCTTGCTGTTGCCAGTTTCTGAGTCAGTAATTCAGCAGATTCCTCTGGAAGCGATTCTGAGAAACCGTGCACATGAACTCCTGACATTTACAGGAGCAGGAATGATTTCTCTGATTGTCTTAAAACGTGCCTCTGCAGGCATTACCAGACACTTGGACTACGTGGTGGACATTGTTCATTTATTTGTGGCATTAAAGGATTTTAGTTAATAATATCAGCTCTTTAACGGAGCCATCACTCTGGTCTTTATGCGGTGGTGACTTCGTCACCCAGAATGCAGCTAGGAATGGAGCTGTACATGTGTTGCTTTATTTAAACAGTTACACCTCGCTGTAAACCTGTCAGCGCCATTAATCTGGGGCAGAGACGATGCAAAACCATCCACCTTTGAATTTCACGGCTCCCCGTTGTCTTGTGTCGCTCATATGAGGCAACTGACCTCAGCTGATCATGTAACTACAAAAACATTTATACGCCTTAAACTTTTGCACATCGTCACCTTACAATCACAAACCTTAAATCTATTTTTTGGGGGGGAATTTGTGTGATAGACCAAAAGAAAGTAGTCCTTGATTGAGAAGTGGAAGGAAAGAGAAAGCTTTTTGCAAAAGAAATCCAAAAAGGTTGGCGTGCATTTGTATTTGATCCCAACTCCCAAAGCTGGTTAGTCCATCAAAATGCCATGCATTGCATAGTAAAAAGATAACCACTGAATGCACCATTTCTATGGATAAACACGGTGGAGGAGGCATCATGATGCTTCTCTTCAGCAAGGCAGAGATGACGGGAAGATAGCTCATCAGACCTTAGGCAAAACTTTTTAGAGGATTTGGGGATGGAGCAGATGTTCACTTTCCAGGAGGACAATGATCCTAAACCTACAGAGGAAACATGTTGACCAGGTTGTATCGTGATGAACCCAACCTGAGCAAATTGAGGAAAGTGGATGATTACTTTTCTTCTGGTTGAGATCTGACAGCATTTAAGCTTTTTCTGTAAAATGACAAAGTGTGAAAAAGTTTAAGTCTATAGATATTTTACATGTCACCTAATGTATTTTTTTCATCAGTTGAGGTATGCCAGACTTTGTGGTACAGAGCATTTATTTTATGAACAAATTGCTCTGGGCATTCTCTGCATTTACGCCGTGCTTCATGCTCAGTAGCTTAATGCACCCTGAACAGCTGTGCGCTTAGCGGCATGAGATGAATGACAAGTTGATTCATGAACTATTACATGTGAAAGATGAGCATAAGTTGAAGGGTGTGGCGTGGGCATCAACATCCCGTGTGCATTTAAGCTTTTCACATTTTTGACCAAGACAAACAGAAAATGATGCAACTTCATGTTAAACATACTGAGGACAAATAATTTATGGACTTATTTATTTAAAGAGAGTTAACCAACTTTGCCACCAACAACACAATTTTTCTTTTAGCTTTCCTGATAATGCGAAACTAAAACCAAACATTTGAGAAAATAACATTGATGCATTTAAGCAGCTGTACAGACAAATTGAAGCATAATCAATGCATCGCAATGATGAAGTCAGAACTCAGTTATTTATGTCTTTTTTTTAAAAAGTATGTATACCAAATGTCACATCTGGTAAAGGTACAACAATGTGTTGCGTCACAAGGTCCTTCATTCATCGATGACTGCATCAAACAAACATTTCTAACAGAGAGAACAAAAAAGAACAAAAAAAAAAGGAATTCTGTTGTGTTTAAGCTAAAATTCAGACACGTTGAGAAACGTATATTGCAGCTTTGCAGCCCAGCTGGATTGCGTTTTTTAGCAGCCAGTATCCAGGTAGCTGAAAAAGAAAAAAAAAAAAAAAACACAAGAAACACATTTTACTTTTTTAAAACTACACAGCTTGTACTTATATTAAACATGTTTATTTAAAATCACTCATATGGATTGAAGACTCAATTATCTTAGACATTATTTGTTGAGAAAACTTTCATGTGGATAATAGAAATGCACTTACTGATTCGGCGTCGTGCTCCAAACCGGTGTCATGATGGTCCATTTCATCGTCTCTAAATTCCTTTATCACCTATTGAAGGGAACAACAATTTAACACTTTTTACATCACTACTTGATACAGACTAACAATGAATTTTATCATTTGTTCATTAAAAAAATGTGTCCCACACACGTTTTCTTGATGATGTTAAACAAAGCAGTCATGGAGAACAATGTTATTTGATCAGAAAGGAAATACAAGAGTTTGCGTTATTATTAACGCAAACTCAGTTCAGTTCAGGTTAATTAATCAAGTCAACTACAGATATTGCATAACATACAGCACATAAAATGGCGCTTCTGAACAACTTTAAACATTTCCAGACTTTATTCCTAGTTTCAATTTAAATTTAAAGGATAAATTTAAAGGATAAAATATTGCCAATAAGTGTCATCGTCAGTTTGCAGGGGGCTTGCTCGAATACCTTTTTGCTTAAAGTTAAACACAAAGTACAAACATCTGAAGTGTGGCCCTCACTTGTAACAGCTCAGTGTATCTCTCTGGGTCACTCTCCATCAGCGCTCTAATCTGGCTATTGTAGTGCTCAGAGATGCTCTCCTCCACTGCCACTGTGCACGCCATGGCCCCCTCTTTACCCAGCAGAGCAGAGGACGCCCCTGGAGGATGTGCAAAACAAGAGAGATTAATACAAGTAAAACCGTAATCTTGTCTTTTTACCAGCTGTGTCAAGAGAGTTTTCTGTTTTTACTTAGCTTTTGTCTTTTTTTGTCTACATTACAGCTGTATATTTTATGTGCTGCCCCAACCTAAAACAAACCCAGCCAGGTTCCAGAGTGGCAAGAGAGCCGTGGGTCGAACTCTGTTCTCAGCAAGGATTTCGTTGAATTTTGATAGGTGTTTCTTTTCTTGATCCCACATTTGCTTAAAAACAAACAAACAAACAAAAAGGTTAAAATACTACTCGTACCATTCAGCTTGATCTGACAAAATGATTTAACTGAAAATAAGTATAAATTTTGATTTTTTTTTTAAATCTACTAAAATATTTAAATACATTTCTAATAAAAAAAATTGATCTGATAAAGAAAAAATTATAAACCCCTAGTCTTTTTTTTTTGGTCTCACTGTGAACATTTTCTCACTGTTATTAATGGTTAAAATGCAATATTCTCAAATATCGAACAACATATTGGCTGAGAAATAAAAACAGTTGCTAGGTTAATAAACTGATGATGCTGTCATTCTTTGAGCATTGAGCTTTTTATTTATGGGCATAACCTTTCATAAGTTTCAATATAAATTGAGAAACATACATGAATGGAACTTTTTAAACACTCCAACTATCAATTTTTGACCAGCATATACGACTATTTAAAATATATTTTAATGTTCTTTAACATGAGAGCTTTCGTAGTGACAGCCAACTCTTTTGAACCATCCGCTCACTAGACACAATGGGGTTTTGACACCTGTAGGTTTTCTATGGCATGTTTACCTGGATGAGTGGTCCAGTTCTGGACCGGCCCAACACTGCCATCTGCCCGGCGTAGATGCGATTAGCACCGTATTCACCCGCGTGATCCACGCGCAGCATCCGGTGCATCATCTCCTTCTCCTCGCTGTCGCGCGGCGCAGGAACGACACTGTAGGCACGAGCGCTGTTCTGTAGGCAGCCTGCGTAAACATAACAATGTAAGCATGAGTAACTTGAGGAAATCCTTCAAAGATGGTGTCCATATCTAAGTGCAGGGAGGCGGAAAGTGGCAGATTTAATACTGAACAAATTATTTCAGGAATATCAAACAGATACATTTTGTTTTAAGCACGTTCACAATGTAACTTCAAAGAAAATGTCATGATTCCAAGCTGACAGTTACATCATGGCTATCTTAGGTAAGTGTTTTTAGCATTTTAGCTTCACCCTAAAATAAACCAGCAGCTCACCTGTGCATGTTAAAGTCTGTCGGATCATCGCGGGTCTGACAAACAGAGGCCAGTCACAGAAAGCCGTGTGCGCTGCTCTGTGCATTATAGTTAGCGAAGGATTTAACTGCTACCGTAGAAAAACACATGCAAGAGGACATTGAGCGTCAGCTGATAAACCAAACGCACACTTATGACGTAGGCGCGCTTTACGACGGCGCCCCAATATGGCAGGCTGTTGTACCATTTAATTAATGAAACGTTGGACAACATCTTCTACTAGATTAAATTACCTTTTAAACCTGGATTTACTGAATGTGTTCCCCAGACAGGGATTAAAATACTCTCAGATATTTCTTAGTATGGCGTCAACCAAGCTGTTTTTTCAAGTAAAGTCCAAAAAAGGACTCAAATTATATATGACCAGATGCAATACAGATTAAGGCCTATTTGCCTCACAGTGTGTGATGAAACATGTTTTGTTTTTCTTTTTTATTTATAATTGACAATGAAAGTCCACTATCAACAACATCTGAAAAGGTGAAGGAAGTAAAGAAAGAAGTACTACTGTGAGGAGTGACGGCTCAGAGATGACCCGGTGACCTTTCAGCAGGACAATGGTCCCACGTATACAGCCAAAATATCAAAATAGTGTCTCAAGGAGTTCCTTAAATGACTGTGAGTGGTCAACCAGAGTCCCAAACCTCTGATTGATCAGACTAAATCTGATTAAACATCTCTACCAAGATCTGAACATGACTGATGTTTCCCATTCAACCTGATGGAGTTCTAGTGACTCTGGAAAGAGACGGGAACCCCAAATTTGTTGCATCATATTTAAGAAGACGTGGGGCTTTAATTGCTGTCTATGGTATTGAGCTAGGGCTATGGATACTTATCTATTGCTCCAAAACAAAATTACATGTATTGAGAGAAAAAAAAAATGAATTACAATAGAATAAACAAGGTCATAAATGCAAAATGTGGAAAAAACCGAAGCGCTGTGAATTATACGAGCGTCATTTCCGTTTTCCGTATCCACTGTGCTTTGTGAAAACACCCACACAGGATCATGAGCTGCTGAGGTGAACAGGTTCAACACCTTGGATAATTTACTTGTCTGTCACAACACAAACAAATCCACGCTTCTCTCCAGCGAATTCGGTGCTCACAGTTTACTTGGCCTACATATATTTGGCCTGTGGGGCATAAACAAACATTTAAAGGTGAAAATTACATTTTGGCTGCTCTCCCTTTGTTTTTCCTGTGCTAAACAAATTTTGACTGTTTTCTTTGTTTAGGCATGTTGTGTAAGAGGCAATTAGGCAAAGAAAATGAGGGCTTTTAATGGAGCAATTTGTGTTATTTTTGAAGGTCTACAGATGGCAGTGCAGCACAGTTAAAATAGGCAGAGGGACGTTTCAGCTCATGTACACCAGCTGGTCCCAGTTTGAAGGATTTCAGTTGAAGTCAACACATTTTTACTGTAAACAAAAAAAAGCTTCATTTAGCATTTTAACTTAAACTAAAAAGCACAGAAAAAAATATCTTTCTAGAATTATAACTATGATCTCTTATAATCCTGCTGTCATGAGTTGCATTAGCAAATATTAGTCTGATTCCTGCTTTTGATGTCTAATAAAGACAACAATAAATATAACAATAATGAAAACAATAAATTACATAACACCTAAAACAGACTGAGTGCAGAAATGTGTGAAGAGGTTGACTACTGCAGCGATACGGTGGTCAAAAGTAAACAACGCCAGGGCCGTAAATGGCAGGGTGTGTTGATTCTGTCTGTATGTGTGTTTGTGGTGAGACACCGGATATGTGTTTCCTTATCTGTCTGTCTGACTCTGGGTTGCTACATACGTGTGGCCTCGTATCGGTGGGTTACCCAGTGCTTTCAGTGCGAGTGTATGTTGGTTTTACTGCAATAAAAAAACATTTCAAATAACTTTCACAATCGCCTTTGGTGATCTTCTCTGCTTCTAATTTAAAGTAACTAATTGCTGGTGTTTGGAAAGTCGCACCGCAGAAGCAGCGTTTCCTTTTGGTTCTCTGTTTTCACATTTGATTCAGCTGTAACTGAAAATAAACTCACTTCCGATTTTAAGGGCTGATGAAAACAAGTGCTGAAATTTATGATTTATTTTTTTTTTTTAGATATTTAATCTTGAAATAATTAAAAGGGACATTCAATTCAATAAAATCATATTATTGGAGTGAAATTACACAGAATATCTCAAGGTCAGAAAAACAATAGTAAAATATGAAACTGAGGGGCAACAATTAAAAAAAACAGACTTAGAGAACACAATGTTTCAGAAATCTACTATAATTGTTTCCAATCGTAGTGGAAGTAAATTACAACTACCACTGAAACAAAACTACTTACTCTTCTCCAGTAGTTTCACATTTTGTCATGTATCAGACTGAAACTGCAGTGTAATTTATTTAGATTTCCTTTATCACACTAAAGCAATGCTCTAGTTCATAATTATAGCTTGAAAGAAAATGATACACGGTTTTCTAGATTTTTCAACAAAACCATCTAAGAAGATTAATATGTAATTATATTCAGCCAATGTTAGCTGCAGCTTTCAGGAAAGAGTACAGGGCAAATGTTTTATTTATAAGAAAAAACTGGTGGCGGTAATCTATCAAACGTATTTCAGCTGTAACTGTTGAGAAAGGTGGTAATAGAGAGCTGAACACTAACATTTCAAGGTCATGCCATTTTCTTTCCACTTCCCTTCTACATTGTTTTGGTCTGTCACATAAAATCCCAATCAAATACACTGAAGTTTGTAGTTGTTACATAACATGGGGAAAAGTTCAAGCATTTCTTGCTGGATATCAACTATTGGGCCAAACAGTGACTCACAGTGACACGATCTTACCCTTTCAGTATTTGGAGTTGATTGTAATTTCTTGGCTTGTGTATATTCTGCCGCTTTTTGAGAAATTGGTATCCTGGTTCTCAAAAAAGTAGGTTTGAGAGAGCTCTGAGGTTTCCCAACCCCGTACCAAACCTTTCAGCAATAGAATGCGTCTATTAGTTTAGAACCACGCATACACAAGCCAAATCCAAGCTTTTATATATATATAATATATATATATATATATATATATATATATATATATATATATATAATATATATATAATTTATATATATATATAAATTATATATTAAAGCTATATATAATATATATATATATATATATATATATATAGCTTTAATATATAATTTATATATATATATAAATTAGGATTAGAGAATCTAATTAAAGCAAGGAACAAATGAAAAAACAGATACCTTAAAAAGAAAACATCTTCGTGGTCATTGTTTGTTATGTTGGAAAACAGATCATCGCCTAATTGTGCCTGTTTTTCAGAAGACGCTTCTCCTGAGTGATGTTTCTAGCCCTCTCTTCATTCCTGAGTAGAATAGCGAGTGAGCTCTTTTGGATGAAAAGCAGACCTACACATGGATTGTATCAGGATGCGTTGCTGCTGGCATGACAGAAAACTCATGGTATCCCTCACCTTTTGGGGGAAATGATGTTCCAGTTGTCTCAAATAATTAGAACGAGGATTCATCTCAGCAAACAACTTGGCAGGCAGTAATCTTCTGTTGTCCATTCTTGTGTTTTATGTTTCAGTCTGTCCTTGCTTTATTTGGACACATGCAGCCTTTTTCCCCCAAGATTTTTTTTCTTGTGTTTTTTCCACAGGCAAAACTGTCACCAATGATTGCAAATATTTTCAAGCTAATGGATAATTATATATATTTATTGAGATGCATCAAATCCAGAAGCTGTATTGAAATGTGTTTCTTCTTTGGTCATAAACTAAAAAACAAAAATGAACATTTTAACATTCAGTATTGTCATCAATGTCCTGCCAACAGAGAAGACAATCACCATGCTTTCCAGTGTAGATTTTACTTCGTCTCCACAGATCTCACTACATCAGGAGTGCAAATAGTGATGTCAGTAACTAGCCCTAAAGATATACGTTCAACTATCTGCTGTACAAACTCTCAGAAAATAGCATGCAACTGTGCAGCAACACTGGGCCGCGGCAGTGGATCACTGGAAGGTTGATAAATTAGAGTCATTAACATCACATGTTTGGTGCTGGGCAGAATCAGAAACTAGTAGAGTTACAAGTTTGTCTTTATAAAATATAAAATGGTTCAATCTCAAAACACAATGTGTCAAAAAAATATGGAAGATTTTTCTTTTTTTAAAGAGGCTAGGAACTTGAACTTCCCTCCAGCTTCTATTAGAAGTGAACTGACCAGGCTGTTTTCATTAGTCAGCACTATGATGTGGCAATGCTACGCAATCAGATTTTATAACATTAGGAGAGATCGCAATGAATAACTTGCTTCAACGGCACTTTCTTGTCTCTGTGGCATTCTGAAAAGAAAAAATAAAGTTTTTCTTACTCAAAATGTTTTAGAGGCACCTTTATATCTATCTACTTATATCTAGATAAGATAAGATAAGATAAGATAAAAAGTAGCAATAATGTGAGTGGCCCATGGCTTATTATGCAACAAGACTAAATGTCATCCAACAGGGTACAGCTGAACTCTTTTTTAGCTGTAGGATTGTCAAGTAAAAATGTAGGGAGCTGAAAAGGCCCCACAAAACACTTCAGTTTTTCCATAACCCAATCAAATCTCAAGTTCTAACCAAAGACCAAGAGACAGAAAAAAGATACAAAAGAAATCTCTGTCTCATCTCAGATAAAGTGCAAGATTAAGATCCTGGATTCAATGAGTTTCTGTCTTAGACATTGTACAAATTATGAACCACAAGGAATAAGTTAGTGCATGTTTCTAAAGTAAATGTCAAGAGGCAAATTATACATGTCTCAGTCATTAGTTGAGCTTATTCATACATCCAACATTACACTTTTTCTGCTTATAAGAAAAAGGGATAAAGGCTGTTGCCAAATTCAGCAAAGGCAATAATTTGAAAAAAATAATTATAAAGAACCAGGACAATTACTTTGAACAAAAATTAACTTAAGTGCACTGTAACCATCTGTTATAGTAAACAATGCTGCAGTTTTTTAAAAAGGTTTCTTATTTAAATTTGATGCACAGTTGCAGGTCATTATTGGAACTATGCATGAGTATTCTTTTTATTTCTAGTTAAAATAGGTTTTGAATAGCTAACTACCTCGCATGTATTAATAAACAATTGTCATGTCATGTCATTTTCTTCAGGTTGTGTGTCTATATATATATGTAATATATATATATATATATATATATATATATATATATATATATATATATATATATATATATATATATACTGTATATATATATATAAGATAAATAAAATACATACATCTTTTTCTTTTGCCTTTTTTTTTTACAGAAATATTAAAAAAAATCGGGACCCTGTCAATTACTGTTATTGTATTTTTAAAAATTGTTTTTGCAGTAAAAATTAAATGTTACCCCTTCCAGACCAAAAAGCACACATCCATATTGGCACTGAACTCTCCCCGTATCTGCTTTAAATGGTTTGTTCCTGCTTAGTGCGCTTGACGTTTTATTGAGAGTAAAAATAAATTTTGTCCATTTCAGAGTGGTTTTCGTAAAGGGAGGAATACGATGGATGCAGTTTTGTGTCTAGTGTCAGAAGTAAGAAAAGCTCAAACAAATAAAGAATTAGTAATAGCTGTGTTCTTTGACATAGAAAAGGCATATGATATGTTATGGAAAGAAGGATTGTTGATTAAATTAAGAAAACTTGGTATAGGAGGTAAGATTTATAATTGGGTTTTGAATTTTTTATTTGATAGAGAAATAGAAGTTTGGGTTGGAGCAAATTTCTCAACTAGGTATGCTGTTGAGAATGGAACTCCTCAAGGTAGTGTGTGTAGTCCAATTCTTTTCAATATAATGGTTAATTACATTTTCGATGAGATAGATAGTAGTATAGGCAAATCTTTATTTGCAGATGATGGTGCTTTATGGGTCTGGGGACATAATCTGGTGTATTTACAGAAAAAGATGCAGGATGCCATTCTGAAATGGAAGGTTGGGCTAATAAATGGGGATTTAGGATGTCAATTGCAAAGACTCAAGTTATTTGTTTTTATAGAAGACATAAGGAAGTCAAGTTGAACCTTTATAATCAAAAGCTTGAACAAGTGAAAACAGTGAAATTTTTAGGTGTTATATTTGATGAAAGCTTAACTCGGAAACATCAAATAGAATCAGTTCAAAACAAATGTAAAAAAGTGAATAATTTGTTGAGATGTCTCTCTGGACAGGAATGGGGAGCTTTAAGAAGTGCACCGTTAGGAGTCTATCAGGCTCTTATGAGATCTACTCTGTATTATGGGTGTATAGCATATATGGCAGCTGCTGACAGTCATTTGAGAAAACTTGATAATGAGCAGACACAAGGATTGAGAATTTGTTGTGGAGCTTTCAGAACATCATCTTTAGCTGCTCTACAAGTAGAAACTGGTGAGCTTCCGTTAAGATTAAGAAGGTTGAAACTAATGTATATGTACTGGGTGAACCTACAAGGACATAAGTGTGACCATCCAGCTAAAATGGTGCTGAACGACTGTTGGGAACATCATAAATTAAATTGTAATAGTTTTGGATGGATTGGGGACATAAAAGCTAAAAATCTTGGTTTAACAATGCTCCAGTATAGTGTTACAGTTCCTCAATCTGAAATTCCACCATGGTTATTTTTATCTCCAGAAGTTGATCTTCAATTCAGGGAAATTCCTAAAAAGGAAAAGACTCCAGAATGGGTTGTAGTTAATAGATATTTTGAAAGTTATAAATACAACATAGTTATATATACAGATGGGTCAAAAGACCCAAATAGTGGTAGAACTGGGGTAGCAGTAAATATTCCACTCCATAAAGTCTTGATTAAGAGGAGAACAGCTGATCATTTAGCTGTTTTTACAGTTGAGTTATCAGCCATTATATTGGCCTTAGAATGGTTGATTGATAATGATATTAGGGAAGAAAGTAAATTTATCATAGCATCAGATAGTCAAGCAGCATTATTAAGTATTAAATCTGGCAAATCTTGCAGATTAGATTTAATATTAAGAATATACCAGTTATTAGTTCATCTACATAATAAGAAATGCTTGGTTCGATTTGTCTGGATTCCTGCTCATGCAGGTATAGAAGGAAATGAGGAAGTAGATATTCTAGCTAAGCAGGCCTTGAAATCAGAAATTGTTCATTTGAATATTCCTTTAAGTAAAAGTGAGGGTAAATCTATTATTCAAAAAGAAATGATTAAGATTTGGCAGGAGCAATGGGATAACCATGATAATGGGAGACAACTATATGCAATTCAAAAGAGTGTGGGAGGTAGTAATTGTTTGAGTGGAAGGCGGAAAGAGGAAGTAGTTATGACTCGACTTAGAATTGGGCATTCTGGACTTAACGGTTCGCTCTTTAAAATAGGAAAGCATGAGACTGGGGATTGTAGTTATTGTAATAAGATGGAAACAGTGGAGCATGTCTTGTTAGAATGTAATAAATACTCAGAGGAATGTCAGCTTTTAAAGTCGTTACTAAGCAGAAAGAATATAGGACTGTCTATGAGCAATCTATTAGATAATAAATCAAGTTATGTTAGAAATCTCTTATTTAGGTTCTTAAATAACACTGGATTAATGAATCGTATTTAGAATGTGTGTAAGTATGTGTGGGTATGCCAGTTCATGCTCATGCATTCATACATATATTTAATGAGTGTGTTGAGATGTGAATTTGCACATCCTACACATCATTGAGGTGTGTTGATTCCCTCTGACGTCACTGATGACTACACTCCAGTCTGGTAGGTGGCGGTAAATGCACCTTAAGTTGGATGCCAGCCACCAATAAAAATCAGAAGAAGAAGAAGTGCGCTTGACGCTAAGCTGTTTTCAGCAGCAGTCAGTTCAAGAACGACTGTGGCAGCTACTATGCTGTTCAACAGTTCAGCAAAAAAAGACAAGAGTGTGAATTTGTAACCCTGTTTTTCTCCAAGAGAGGTGAGTAGACTGTGAGATTATCAACTATTTAGCATAGTTAGCTTAGCTACAGACTACTGTTGCCTCCATAGCATTTAATGAATTAAGGAAAAGAAATACCAAGATATTTATACATTTAACGTGTCCCTGTACTTCTTACCACACTTAACAACAGATGAGTCAGTCAGCAGCAGCTCTAACTACCATACCAGCATAAACTGTCCAAGTGAAAAAGGTGAGCAACACTGTGTCCAATTACAACCTAGTTAGCATCATCATTCCAGGGAATCCATAGGGATTTCTCTGTTTTACTATTTAATAACAAGAACAATACAGTATATTTGTTGCTGACAGAAAGTCAAACAATCTTTATAAAGTGATAATAAAAAACAGCCTTCTGTCTGGACTGCAACCAGTCCACACAGTTTTACCTTGGCTTGCATTTAAATTAGATATGTCACCTTGTCCCTCTTGAATACGTCCTCTCCTAAGTGAAATTAAAGCTGCAGTATGTAACTTTTATAAAAGATATATATATTTGTTTTACATATTTGTTGAAACTGCCATTGTGTTGTGACAGTATGGCCTGAGATAATTTGTGAAGAAATTATTTCATCTGCCTTCTCCCAGTTCTTTCTAGAAACAACCAATCAGAGGCAGGAGGTGGGTTTTAGCGCTGTCAATCACACTCTCATGTGGCCACTTATCCTTTCTCCCCCTCGCTCTGTGCTATTCTGCAACTGGCACAGCCTGTTGTGAATTCTCAGTTTAGTTAGCATAGCTACCAATGATGGCAGATAAACAGATTTCCTGTAATGTTAAGTTGTTTCAACACCATTAGCACATTTAGCATTGAGTGAATGAAGTTGATTAACATCACTAAGACCCTCCTCCTGGTTCTGATTGGTTGTTTTTGGTCAGAATGGCGTATTACTTTAGCCAGCAATAGTAGTTCAGGAAGGAGATGGAGGAGATTGTTTTTTTTTTTTACAGGTTATCTGTCTCATAGCAAATTGTCACGACATGGTGACAGTTTTAACAAATATGGAGAAAATATTTTTTTTATTAAAGTTATGTACTGCAGCTTGAATAAAATGCAACTACATAGCATTTTTTGAGAAGTCTGGATGGTTTTATGTACATTTTGCATGTTGTCTTTGACTGTTGCAACTGGGAAGAGACCTTTGAATGAGATAAAACTAATAATAATAATAAAACATTTAAGCAACCTATTTGCTGTATTGTATGTGGACTGTTGCATGTAAAATTAATTAGCAGTAAATATTGTGGTAGTGTCAGAATTGGACCAAAGACAGCAAGGCAGTCGCAAGCCTTTAAAATTGTGACGCTTTTTATGGGTCAGATAGACTCAGGAAACTGTAACAGTAGTTGCACAGCGGGGGCCCAATTTAATTTTTTGTCATGGGGCCCAAGATTCCTGGTGGCGTCCCTGCTTGATGCTTTTATGAATTAGCTGTCATGTGAGGTCAATGAGAGTGTAATGGTATAGACATGTCACAATCGACGTTTTTAAAATCTTCCCAATGGGCCTGGAAAGTAACTTTTTTTTCTCTGAAGAATCAGAGGAGTAAAAACACAAACTAAATCTTTCAGCACAGGCAATTTAGGCAAAGACATTCCTGCAAAATTCATAGTTAATCCCAAAGAGTGAACACCCCCTTGAAAAACAAGAAAGAAGCAAATTGTAGTTATGTAAAATTCAGCAGCACGACTGAAGGAAGCAAAGGTCAAGAGAAAGTGCACCTTTCCTTGCACGTTTTGCATAAGATTTGAGGACTGAACAACCAACCGCAGAGCTTCAGAAGGAGAGGGCGACTGGCTCATGCATGTGTCTGAGCACCTGCATGCATACGTCTCTGACTGTGTTTGCATAACGTTTGCATGCATCCGTGGATGCGTGTGTGTCTACACACACCCTTGCTCCAAGGCTCTGGTCAGACGGTGCATAGCTGTGGCGGGACGCAGCCCAAGCGCTTCTAGACTGCACTGAGTCAACAGCGTCTGCTCTCACTTAGGGAAGACATGATAGGTCTTGTCTCATTTGGTCTCTGACTTGTGTGGTGGGACTCCCAGAGCTGGTGTGTGGGGTGTGTAATTTTAAGTAAAATTAGCAATATAACTAGTAGAAGAACAACATGCGTCATTGTTTCAGCTTACTAACGTCACAATTTAAGTCGATAGTACTTTGGGTCATGGAAAGTGTTGTTTTTTTTCTCCCTTTAATGAAGGATGAAAATATATTCAAGCATCTGCTTTAAAAAGGAATTACTATGCGGTGTGGAAATTTAAAGTGTAAATGTATTTTATAATCATGTTTGCTTTACCAGTCCCCTTGAATTTTTAATTATTAACAGAAGCCACTCCGGGTAGCAACACTTAAATGGCTCATTCTTTTCAAGAATTCGAGTTGCATCTTAAATGTGGGCCTTTTCAAAAGTATTTAAACCGGTTTAAGGCATTTCACATTTTGCCACATACCTAACTCAAAATTAAAGTTACTTTGTTAAAATTTTAGACCAACACAAAGAAGAACGTGACTGTGCTATGGAAAGAAATTGTGTATTTTATGCCTAGGTGCTGAGTAATCCAGCACCTAGGCATGCGCTTTACAAATTAAAAGCTGCAAAGTGAGGCATGTATTTGTATGTAGCCCCTTTACTGCATGCAAATACATATAATAGTTTACTTAGGAACTCCTAAATAAACCAATGTGAACACACCAGGTGGATGACAAAGGATGATCATGAGGTCAAACAGCTGAAATGAGTGAAACGTTGAGGAGTGGCTTGGGCCATAAGTGGAGCTGAAAACGGGGCCCAGGAAGCTATAAATGTTTGAGGCTCTTGTCTGACAGATTTCACTAATTTGGCCAATATCCAGCATCGAGAGGAAGACTTATGGAATGACCCATTCAACCTGACCGAGCTCAAGAGTGTCGGTAAAGAGTGATGGTAGAAAACGCTCCATTGCTGCCATAGGTGCTTTAACCCCTTCATTCATGAATTATGATCCTTTGTGTCTGTCGGCCTGCTTTCTTGTCTGTTGGCCATATTGGATTTAACAAAATTTATTTAACAAAAATTATTTCTTGCATTTACAGCTGATGGCCAATAGTTGACAGTGTATTTTATGATGCATTAGTGTCCGCTTCAGTGGTCTGTGTGCATTTATAATAATTAAAAATCCACAAGAAGCACAAGAAAATGTCTTTTAGATAGCTGTCCACTGTAGTGACCACTATGCATGAAAGGTTTAACAAAGCATTGAGGTAAAGCTGTAATTACATTATATAGAAATTTGAGGAAAAAGGGAGGAAAAAGTAGCAAAATGTGGGAATAGAGAACACCTTCCCCATGCTTACTGAGGTTTGAATTGTAGTATTGTGTGAGTGGAGCGATAGGCAACATAATTGCTTTGACGGCATGGTACTCCCGTTGAAAACAACAAGTTAGTCATCCCAAACCGTTGCAAAGCAAGGTTGAGAAAGAAATTAAAGTTATGTAACATTGTTTAAAAAAGCCAACCATATTATGGGTTTGGTGGTAGCCCTCTGGAAAAGGCACAATGTCTCATAAAACACAACTAAAAAGAGAAAGTCATTTTCAGATTTCAACTCACCAAGGCTCTTAAAACGCCACCTACCTCCATTTTAAAGACCTCATACGTGATTAACACCAGATGACAGAGATTTCTATTATATTATTGAGCTGTTACCACTCCTCTGCTGCATACGGACATAAATGTCCCGGAAATGTCCTGTTTTGCAGGTCACTGGTGAGAACGGAGTGTCTTTTTCCACATTGTAGTGGTGAAATCACAACTTTCACTTGGTTTTCACGTAATGGAAACAAAGTAGTGCATATTGTGAACTGGATGAAAAAATGGTTAACGGTTTCAAATATTATTTTGCAAATAAGAATTTTTTTTATTCAGCTTCTTTTATTTGGATACCCCTATACAAGACCCAGTTGCTTCCAGAAGTTACATAATGAATAGAGTCCTCCTGCGTGTAATTTTATGTCACTATATTTAAATCTGTTCGGTGAAGGCTTATTACAGAACATCAGTGAACAAACGACGTCAAGAAAACCAAGGAACTGGTGTATTTTTATATATATTTACAAATATGTCCTGGTTTATGTCGGCCTGCTTCGTCAAATCCAAATGAAAAACATAAAGGTTTGAGGTTGCATTGTGACTCATGTAATATTATGTAATCCCAGACCGAGAGAACACAAAGATGATAATCAAAAGCAAGTTTTACCAATGTTTCCAGATGGAGTCCTCTGTAAAAGTTCAGGATTTCTGAGTTTAGGAGAGTCACAAGGGGATCGGTTGGAGTCAAAATGTTTTCTTCAAAAGATAGATTTTACCTTCTAAGATGACCCGAAGAGCTGCCGAAGGTTAAATTTTTGGTAGGTGACTAGGAAGAAGTAATATGTTCTGGACTGGCTGGGAAAAAACTGAGACAGAATCAAGCTGTTTCTAGTGAAGGTGAAACAGTTCAATGCATGTGAATGTTTGTCAAGGCATCCAACAACCTTGACTTGTCCAAGCTGAACAATCTGTGCCTGCATGGAGCTTATTTGTAGTTTTAGCAATTAGAAAAACAAAACAAAACATGAAATTCTCTCTCTAGGCTTTCGAAGATTTTGACAACTAAATTACTCCACCAAACAGTAATAATAAATGTGATTTAATGAGAAAACATTTAAGAGAAAATTTGCTTCCCAACTTACAGCTTTTTTTTTTTTTTAGCATTTAAAGGTAAAATAAAAGTATGAGGGGCTGCACAGTGGCACAGTTGGAAGAGCTGTTGCCTTGCAGCAAGAAGGTTCTCGGTTTGATTCCCGGTCTTTCTGCATGGAGTTTGCATGTTCTCCCTGTGCATGCGTGGGCTTTCTCCGGGTACTCTGGTTTCCTCCCACAGTTCAAAAACATGACTGTTAGGTTAATCGGCCTGTCTAAAGTGTCCCTAGGTGTGAGTGTGTGTGTGCATGGTTGTTTGTCCTGTGTGTCTCTGTGTTGCCCTGCGACAGACTGGCGACCTGTCCAGGGTGACCCCCGTCTCTCGCCCGGAACCTTAGCTGGAGATAGGCACCAGCAACCCTCCCTACCCCACTAAGGAACAAGGGTGTTAAGAAAATGGATGGATGAAAAAGTATGAGCTGCTTTATGTACAATATAAGCGTGATTATCCCTTCAAATCATTGAATCCAGCACCTAGGCATGCAGACTGCTATAACAGTGACCGAACGGGTCGCATTCAGGAGTTGACTTCCATCCAGCAAGCATCTGGACTGGATGCAACCTGTGCAATAAGACTAGTCGAGGAATTTACTAACTATTTACTAATAGTCAACTCGTGGTAATAAAATAAAATGGAAGCGACTGGAAACAACAGCAACTCAGCCACAAAATTGCAGGCCATAGAAAGTTACAGGAGGGTCAGTGGATGCCAGGCTCAAACTTTCCAACTAGCTCCAAGCAGCTGCATCCAACCCTCACATCACAAAGTTCACTGCGAAGCACCAGCGGTTTGACAGCTGCCAGAAGAACAGCATTCGCTCGTATGAAGTTTGACTCAGACAAGGTTATGTCGTGGGGCTCTTTATCAGGAGCTGTGCTTGACCTCTTAGGGCTAGGAAAAGGTAACGCTTTACCTCTCCAATTGCTTCATCCAAATCCAAACAGTCAAACCGATGCAGAACATTCGTATTCACACAAGCACACACCTCCTGCTTCGATATGCGTCTCACTGGGTTCCCCACGCTATCCATGCATTCTCCACTTTGCTTTAACCAAACAGCAGTGGGGAGAGAGAGACCAGCCTCCTATGTGGACAACAACTTTGCAATTTCCATCCTGAAGTTGTAAATCATTTGACAACCTTTGTGGGGATTCGGCAAAGAATTGTACAAATGTGATTCCTTGCAGTGTTTAATAAACGCTCCTCAAAGGTATTCATGCTGGCTTTGGATACAGAAGATTGGACAGTAGAAGCAGACAAGTTAAAGAGAAATATTAACATTGCTGTCCAAGAGCATTTTTAAATAAAATAGGCTCCCAAACTTCTGACAAATCACATAACACATGACATAGAGCTCTGTGTGACACAGTTCGACCAAGGCAAGGCAAAGAAAATCTCATAAATAAACTGGTACTTCCCAGGAGAGTTGAAGCTGTCACCTGCAAAGAGTGCTCCAATAACATATTAAACCAATTTCACTCAATTTCATTTATATAGGAAGCATTTAGTAGTGTGACAATAATTTAGGGGAAATCATTCTCACGATGTTCACCGCAAGTGTCACAGGAATCAACAGAAGTCGAGTTAACAAATATTTTTGAATAGTTGTTACATTTTTAATGAAGGAAACAACGGAAAATGCCAGCAGGCCGTCGCTTGTGAAACCTGTCATTTAAACATAATTTCCTGTTTCCCTCAAAATGCGGCTTATTTCACTCCAGCAGCCCAGCCCCTCCTGTCCTATATGTCTTTTCCCGGAAGTCTGTCATGTTTTTGCTCTCTGATTTACTGGGTGAAAAGTGTAGGTTTCTAATGTTTGAGTACATGCTGCAACAAATGGCCCCGGAATAAGACGCTGAGTAATACACCCTGTGTGAAAATACTTTGATTTACTTGTAGTTGCTCATTTTCCAATGCTTTCTCATAATTGAAGCCAACTTTCCGGAGAAAAATGAAAATATAATTTCTTGCTACTTTGCATATTTCGAGCTGCGATTTACTCAACAACATACCATGTTATGGATGTGATGAAATGTCTTTTAGCTATGTTAAACTTAATGCACATCAACCATGACACAGCATTAAATGACTACATCTATATATATATATATATATATATATAATATATATATATTATATAATTACAACAAGCTGTAAAAAAAAGTGTTGCTGGTAATCACAACATCATTTTACCACATTGTACTCATCCCATTTGTTTTCCACCCTGAAAAAGGCAGTGTTTTTACAACCCTTAGGGAGTGGATGATTCCCTAATAAATGCCGCAACCGCAATCCAAGCCTCCCCCTCAGTTTCCCTCTGTGATATTTTTAGAGGGGATCTGTCCTCAATCATCAAGGGCAAAGCAGAGGAATTGTTTTCGTTGCTGCTCGTCTTACCACTTCTCTGCGGTGATTTGTGCTGAGCTGGTGCCTCTGTACGTCACAAGGGCCACGCGTGAGTGGGAGCAAGGCTCCGGGATCTATTAAAGTGGAGTCGGGAGTCCAGGATGCTGGGTAACCGGTGGTGAGGGGCTGTCCCGCGAAGCTCTGTTTGGTGCTATTTTTGGGTGATAACACGTCTGTTTTACATTAGGAGAGAAGCTGCAATATCCTGTTGAACAGCGTGGAAAAAAAAAAAGCTGAGTTCATCCTGGGGCAGGCGATAGATGGATGGATGGATGGGAAAGACAAGAAAAGCCAATCAAACCAGTCAGCATTTGGTTATATACTTTTCTGCAAAACAAAACAAAAATCTTCCTTTTCTGTGATACACTCTTAAAACAGACGTGTCAAAATCCAACACAATAATGTCTCTATGTAAGAATGGCATATTTTGCATTCAATTTGACACATTTTATGTGCTAATTGTTTAACACAGTAATTATAGTTAACACAATAATTGCGTTTCGTTACACGGTTATTGTGCTAAACCCTGGACAGGTTGGCAGGAAAGACCCTGGACAGGTTGCCAGTCCAACGCAGGTCAACATAGAGACAAATACGCTCACTCCTGCAGACAGTTTCACAGGAAATTGTCTGGAAGCTAGATTACCCAGAGAGAACCCAAGCGTGTACAAAGAGAGCTCCTTGCAGGAAAGGCCAGGGTTCAAACCCAGGATCTTCTTGCTACAAGGCAACATTGCCACCAACTACACCAGCGTACAGCCCCACGAATGAAAAACCAGCTAAAGCTACATGTGGTGCATAGGGACAATGTTTTTTTTGTATTTTTTTTTTTTTTTTACATTTTCCGTTACATAAACTAATAAACCAACAAAAGCCTTAAAAACAAGTATGGAGGTTGCTTTAATTAATTGTTTTTCGGACGTTCCAGAAGTGACGTCAAGAAGTGACATGATTTGGTCGACGGTTTAAAACCTATTCGGTGTCCAGTTGTTGTAATAACAACACAAAATATGTCTGCCTGATGATAACACAGAACATTTGCTAAAAAAAAGAACAATTCACTTGCATGAAGAGTGTGTAAACAGAAAAACAGACTAAAAAAGATAAACAACCTTCAAATTGCCGGAAAGACTGCTCAGTGCAGCAACTAACAAATATGTCAAACTTAATTTCTACATTTGGTGTTTCCAGTTTCTCCATGGTTTTTGCCCTTGCACATATTGGCAAATAAGAGTATCCATCAATGTAAAAATACACACACTGTAAATTAACACTGTTTGTTTGGAAAATTACGCTCCAAAGTGATCCTGCGGCATCTCTGCCATTCCTCTGGCTGGATGTCGTCCAGTGTGGTTTTTCCTCTAAAGAGTAATCACAGCACAGTCTCATTCAGACACCTTCGGGTTCCAGGACAGCTGAGAAAATGATGGCAGCCATCTGCTGTCTGAGAGGGAAAAAAGAGCATCTTTACTATGTCTGAGGTTTGGAGATGTCAGGTTAAGATTAGAAAAACAAAAGCTCAGCCCCACAATTATCTTACTAATTCTGGATACAGTTTGCAACCAGCTGTCTCCCGGTGTCATGCAAGACAAATAGGAATCAGAATAAATATTGTGTTTACCTTTAGAAGGAGAAGATGGTTATCTTATTTGGACATCATTCCAAACAGACGGCACTGAAAACAGTAGCTCAGGCATTTTACGTAATCTCGTTTGGTCTCTTGGAGTTACACGAGGAAATTTTCACAGCTCCAGGTTGCTTTGTTTAGAGTTATGCCTGAAAGCCTAACCATGCTAACACGAGGTCATAAGGTCAGCAAAGCAGACTGATTATTGTTGGCTTCAGGGAAAAAAACGGAGCAGAATAACAGAGACAAAGGCAGAGCTGCCATGTGTTACCTTCCAGCTGCTGGGGGAGAAGTCCAAACCGCTGCAGCAATAACAAAACGCCAAGCAGAAGAAATCTGCTCAAAAAACTCCTAAGAGTGATCCATCTTTAGTTGCACTTGAAAATGCTTGGTCCTTCTCCAGTTTCTACACCAATGTATGGTTGCAAACCTCCTCAGTGTCATTATGTGTCCACTGGAGAGAGATCCCACTTACTTTTCTGGGCCTGTGTTTGAAAAACAGTGACTCAGATAAAACTCTTATTACCAGTGACCTTTAGAAAATTTGTCTCTTTACAACTACAAGCTTGCAAGGCTAATAGAGATTTTATTAGCCATCTGCCTCAAACAGAGAGAGAGAGAGAGGGAGAGAGAGAGAAAAATCCCTGGTCCAGGCGCGGAACAATGGGGGGAAAAAGAAAAAAAAAATCTGAGTACATAGAGTTGAGTTATGGTCGCAGCTCAGTCAGTGATTGTTTTTTGGTAAAGACAGAAAATTAAATGGAGAATCGCTGAGCCAGTGGATCTATGGGACGAGAACCAGTGAAAGTACTTCTAGTTGCAACATGAGGCCCTGCAGGGCCTCTGTCCAGCAAAGAATCAAGGTCAAATACATAATTACTGTGTCCTCTATGGAGAGCCAATACTGACAACATAACACATCCAGCAGCAAAAAACAAAGAGGTTGAAACAATAAGATAATCATCATTATGTTTTTATTGCAAAGGGTACACAGAAAACGTAGAAGACTGAGCCCCCTTAACACATCATCCCTGCTGTGGTGGTGGCAGCATCATGCTGTGGGCATGCTTTTCTTAAGCAGGGACAGTGAAGCTGCTGTAAAATTCAAGGGAGAAAACCTTTCGCATCCTCCAAACAACTTTGAAAAGGGGCAGAGGTTCACTTTTTAGCTGGTGCCTCAACAGCATTATGCCTCACTTCACGTTGATCTTCCACATAAAACAACGTGAAAAAGAGGCACACACACTTTGGTAAGGTTCTGCATTTCTGCAACGCGATGAGAGGGATCGATCTTTGAATAAGCCTTGTGAGTGGGGCCGAGAGGGGGCTGGTGCCAGCTGGGTGTGACATGCCTGCAGGCTCAACTCACTCACAGCTACATGCGAGACCGTCAGGGGTCTGCAGGGCCGAAGAAACGGATCTGATGCACAAAGATCCACAGATGAGGTCAAACTTCTCCTCCCCTCCCCGCTCATGTTCGTATCCGCTTTCACAGCACAGGAAGCGGGTCGTAGTCAAAGATCAACCAGACTGAAACTGTGAGGACAGATTAGGACTCTGCGTGGAAGGGCAGTGGAAGATGCCATTTTATTTGCATGCGTAGACTGACACATTTGAATTTACAGGCTGCACTGGAGCTGCACCACTCATTTAAGACTTTATTTAAGAGTTGTGAGACGAAGAAGAAGAAAAACACTGAACAGATATTATTGCTTTGCTTGTTTTCCTCAACTGTTTCTGGCCCCTCCCGTTGCTTTGCTGCTTCTAAATCTGTCTCTAACTTCCCCCACACCCTTCTTGCTCAAACGTAAGAAGCCAAAATGACACCATTATTTTGACTAGACTGTTTTTCCTCCCAGAGAGAGGAGGCCAGAGGAAGTGTAGGTGACCCAGACTGGTTAACCACCACGCAGCCGTGGCCTGGCAGGGGCACTGCCACCCCCTCAGCACAACCTCTGCATCCATCCACCGCCTGCCGGGTCCTCATTACTACCACTACACGCCATGACCGCACATGGCCTCGCTCCAGCTCCGGACTCCCTTCGGGTCCACGCTCTCTGCTTTCTCTTTCTGCGCTGGTGTAAACAGTCTGGCCGTCTGGCTTTAACGAATCTCCTTTAGGTTCGGATATTTTCTGCACACGCTCTGGGCTTGGCCCACTATCATCAGCTCGCTCACTTCTCCCGCCGCCACTGTACGCGCACAAGTTTGCGTGCACGTTGTTTTTGTGCTACTTTCTCTTCCTCGAATCGCACCACCTCCAACCTCAAGCCCCTGTCTGGGAATGATCAGCTGAGGAGTCCTAGCTCAGAGTCATTAAGAGGGTTTTATATATATATATAATATATATATAAAATATATATATATATATATATATATATATATATTATATATATATATTTTTTTTTTTTTTTTACCCAAGAGGGGAGGAATTAGTCCCCGTCTCCACTCAGGAAGCACATAAAATATATGTACATTTCACTAACAAACCTTCCGTAGGCAGCATTTACGAACCGTAATCAGGGCAGCTTCAAGACAGTGTGCAACCATGGTTCGGGTGAGGACTATTTATAAGACTGCATTAAATGACGTCAACATCAAAACAAACGGATTAAAAAAATAAATGACCTACGCTCTACCTTTTTTTTTTTTTTTTCTTAGTCACCAAACTGCATAAATTTTTGGGGACTGTAAACATTTCATGTCGTGCTACATTAACAGACACACACCGCTCACACCTCAGTGGCTGTGGTGTTTCAGACCATTACTCTGTAACTGCAACACGGCGGGAGACATAACAATAGCTTGATAGACTGTTCATGCCTTATTTTTTTAAATTTCTGTCAAAGATGCACCAATGTATTTTTACCCGAACCTTCACACGTTTGCAGGACGCACTTTGGTCATTTACTGCGCCTTGTGAAAGTAATAACAACCTCTGTCACTTTGCAACTGTAAACTGCAGTATGTTCAAATGGGATTTTATGTGAAATGCTAACATAAAGCAACGCATGTGCAGGAGAATGATACGTGATTTTCAGAATGTTTTTAGCAATAAAAATCCAAAATTGGATTCACCTTCCTTAACTCTGAAACACCCAAGTTAAATCTAGCTTTACCAACTTTGCTCAGAAGTCACAGAATCGGTAAACGGTGTGTAATTTAATTGTAGAATGAATGCAGCTGTTCTGTGAACGGCCCAGATGGTTGTGGAAGAGTTAGTTAACAAACAACTCTGCTATGTCAAGATAATCTTTTTTAGCTGTGCACTTTAAAAACCTGGCATTATGTAAGAGCGGCACAAAAAAAGCTATTGTTGAACAAAAGCCATGATAAGTTCAGTTTGCAGTTTGGCACAAGCCGTGTAGACACAGCAAATATTTAGAGAAGGGGGTTCTGGTCTGGTGAATCCAAAACAGCAAGGGACTGTAACCTAGATATTTTTTTTTACTGCTTTCATAGAACACTGCACTCCTTTATTTACCTTGAAATGTCACTTTAAGACAAAAGCATGAAGTTGCATCTAAATTTTGGCTTCTGTTGCATAACCTCTTCCATTTTATTGCAGGAGTTAGTTGAATTGCTGCACTGGAGGCACTAGCTAGCCCGGAGCAGAAACATGAAGTGATGAATCCTTTTTATTTATTTATTTTTTTTAAAGAATAATAATCCCATATTTGCACATGGCGAGACACCAGGCCCCAGCGGTGGTCGGCCTCCTTGCCAAGCTTTCCATGTTTCTTCTCTGCGGTGATGATGATGATGGTGGTGGTGTCAGTCCCAGTCCAGACGCTGTCATATTTTCCTGCACAGCTGAAGTTTTCCCCAAATCCTAACAAGACTCACCAGCATCTCTCCATGTGGTGATGTATTTCTGCAGACAACAAAGAGCTTTGAGGACAGTCCCTCGTGTTTTATGTCTTTTCTACAGAGTGACTATAATTAAGGGGGAATATTTTCATGTATTTTTTATTTTTTTACATTAAATTACTCTCTTATTAATTTTCCAAGAAGTAATTTCACTTTATATTGCCAAAATGTCATATCTCCCAGATTTTCCAACAGAAACATAGACTTTTAAAACTTATTGTCCAGTTGAACTGTCTTGACGAAATGCCTTGGAATGACTTCATGTTTTCCACTTACAATGCAGGTTCTAGTCTAACGGGATGACTAATTAACCAAATGCAATCTGTTTCTCACAGTATCAGCAAGTTACGCAATGCCTGGAAATGCATGTGATGCTTTGCATCACTGAGGAGACGCAACATACTCCGCTCAGTATAAATCCTGGTACTAATAATGGTAATATCAGAAGATACTTGTACATTGGTTGATTTATTGCAGATCCATTCAATAAATTAGAGTATCAGTGAAAAACATAATACATTTGAGTAGCGCAGTTTACTAAGTGAAACATTATATAGATTGATTACCCAAAGACTGATGTTTTCTACCCTTTATTTCAGATGGGAAAGAAAGGCAAAAAAAAAAGGAAAAGAGTTGACGAAAGGTGGGGAATGAAGCTGAATGGGAGATAGAAACACAAGAGAGGAAGACAGATTGAGAGAATATAGACAACATCTTAATCTGGTAGGTTTGCACTTTATTTGCTCTTTTATTTAGCTCAGACAAGTTGCGTCATAGCTGCACCACCTGTGACTCAACTGGAACCATTGCTGCCTCGCAGTAAGAAGGTCCAAAGTTTGAATCCTGGCCTGGGGTCTTTCTGCATGGAATTTGAATGTTCTCGTTGTGCATATTTACGTTCTCTCCAGGTACTCCGGCTTGCCCTCACAGTTCAAGTTTCCATCTTTTTAACGACTGCTAGTTGGTTACTCTGAGCTGCTTTTGGAGTGAATGTGCATGGCCGTTTGTCCTGTGTGTCTCTTATGTTTTCCTGAAAGGGTAAGCAGAGTTTTCCCAACTACAAGGTCTCCGGACGTCACTCTCCTGCATGTCTTAGACGATTCCCATTCCAGCGCAGGTGATTGAAATGACTGCATTACCTCCTTTGCATCCCTGCTGTTGCTGCAGACGCCTGTTAATCACCCATTCATTTAAGCCAGATGTGAGGCAGGAGGGAAACCCCTAAAACATGCAGGACAGTGGACTCTTGAGGACCAGGACTGGGACAATGTATGGACGGATGAACTGAGCAGTGCCCTCACAGAACATTTGAGTTTATTCTCAGATTAAGTTGCACACAGCTGGACCCTTTTTAGTAATTAGGCAATCGGTTCCACCGGACTTCCTATTTGTGTTTCAGGGCAGAAGGGAGCTGAACACACTTCATAATTATAGTTCACTTAGAGTTGGTCTGTAGCAGAGCGTCCCGTTAAAAATATATTGATGTTTCTCAATGTAATGCGACAAACTGCGGAAATGTCTTAAGGTGCATTTTGTAAGGCAATAATCTTTCTTTTTTTCTGAAGAGACAGAGAAAAACATGTCTTACGGTTTTCCTCAGATACTTAAACTATGTGCCGTAAGTGTGACACAAGACAAATTTCTTTACTTGCTATTATCTCGGATTTATATGAAGAACAAATCCTATAAGCACGGCGTTTATTGGAGTGTGTCTCGTCTCAGTTTAAAGGGTATTTCTGTGTTCAACCAGACACTTTGTGGCCAGACAACTGGTCTGTTTGGGATGTGGGGAAAGTGGGCGAGAGAAGGACCGAGAAAGGAGGTGAGGGGGCAGAGAGTCAAAATGGGAGGAGTGAGTCTGGGTGTGGGACTGTCATCCCATTGAGGGAAGTGGTGTTTTGATCAAAATCCAGTAAATGTGGGAGAGCAGAGAGGGGTGTGAGTAAGCGATTGAGTGAGTGAGTAAGCGAGAGAGAGAGAGAAATATTTCCACCCACCCAGCAAGTAGACTCACTCATAAGCAGCAGCCAGGCTGACTGGGAGTCAGAAAGACACCGGATCTCTGGGCAGCAGCAGTTACAGTCAGGGTGGCAGGGAGAAAAGTGTTTCATTCAGACAGAAGATGTTTTATTAAAGGAAAGCTGAAGCACACACTAAGAAACACAGAGGCTCGACACTCACTGTGCTTCCACTAGAAACAGAGAGCAATAAGAGATCAGAATTAAACTATTTCAGACACACATATATACACACACATATATATAATATATATATATATAATATATATATTATATTGATATAGTGGTGGTGGTGCAAAGAGAGAAAGAGAGAGTGTGAGAGTGTGTGCAAAGTTTGCTGGGTGGAGAGAAGGCCTGATCGACCCAAACGAGCAGAGCGCCGGTGGTGGAAGGAACCAGTGAGTGGATGGACGCCTTTTGCAGACTGAGTGGCCTGGACCCTCTGTGGGTGAGTTTATGATGCGTTTCCTGACCGTGGAGTCACATTTCTTCACCGGGTATTTTTCCTGCCTTGAAAGTCTTAGAGTTAAACCATATGCAACTCAATTAATCGCTTCTTTCTGAATTTCTGTCACATTTACGTAGCGTTGCTTTGAAATATTTTTGTTTCTGAGATTGAATAACGGGAAGAATTGTTGGGATTAAAACCTTTGATTGTTCTTCTGACCGTGCATCATCTTTAAGATTTAAATGATTGCTTCCATCTGTATCATTCATTTTTATTATTGTTATTATTATTATTAGCTGTCTGCTTACCAGAAAAGCTTTAGAAAACGCCAATAACTGTCATAGCAACACTGATAACAATGAATCTTGTACAGCATAGAAGAAATTTCAATACAAGGTTTTGCAAAGCTCGTCTGTGTAAAATGAAAAATTACCAAAGCATTCTTGAATTGTTGCATGTGTGAATGGGAGCAAGACAGATTATCCATAATTTGCCTTGGAGGTGTGTTACCCATCACTCTGCACTGAGATTCGGATCATTTGAAATGTAGAGTAACGAGAACTCAAATAATCCAAGCTGTTTTGGTTGGAAAATTATATTATTATTATTATTATATTATTATTATTTTAAGTCTCATTTATTAGCAAACCTCCACATTCTGGATCTTAGCTAAAAAGAAATAGCAGAATAGCTGTGAGCCAGCTGGAAATGAAAGCACTCATTCCCAACATGCCCCCCCTCTCCTCTATCCCCTTTTATTTTGTTCTGGATCTCATTACAGCTAATGCTTTTGTCTCTGCTTCTGCAAACCATCAAAACAGTGGTCATCATGCTTTGCGGAGAAAGTAAGCGTAAACCGTGTTTCATCATGTGCACGCTACTTTTGCATGAAACTTCAAAAACACGACATCTGTGACAGTGTCCTGGATGGTGTAACACGTTTTTTTGTTGTTGTTTTTGTGTTATGTTTGCCGCACACAGTACTTTGCGTCATGAACTGAGTCAACCTTACTTACATGCTTTTGAAATACTTTCACTCAAAGTTTTTGCTCACACACCTCACAAGTGAACCGAGCTAAAAAGAACTTTTTTCTGCAATAGGTAAACATGCCTGGGAAGAGGTTGAATGCCATCTACTTTGGTCTGTTGAAAATCATGCAACACATGTGGAAATCATAACATCATTTATCTGCAAATAGAGAGAGTGAGAGCTGCATCTCTGTCATTGCTTCACATGAAAATAATACTAACATAAACATGTTTTTAAAGTTGATAATGTAGCCTCAGTTGATGTAAGTTTACCTGCAAGGTGGTGTAGGACAAAATGTTCTTTGCTGTTAATTTATCGGCTAAAAGACGAGATTTTCCACTGGAGAAGCTAAAGTAATTGAAAGGAATTCAAAAGAAAAAATTGGAACCAAGCTGTTGCTCTAATATTTGTGAATTTTTATTTTTGACATGTTCATCTATAACAAACACACATCGGTCTTGCCGGTGTGACTGTATTTGATTGAGTTTGCTAGAGTGACATTGCTAACATTATAGCTGGATGTTACAAAATTATAGTTTCACAAGGAAGGTAGTCAAGCAGAAACTAGTAATACTGATGCCACTTTTCTGTCCAATATTGCACCTTCTTGCAGATACTTAGCAATCGAGCTAGTGTTAGCCAGCTAAGCAGGACAATCAATCCTCTTTCCAGGAAAAAGACCAATGGTCATAACCTTTCAAACAGCAACATTTAACCTTTCGTCAGCGTTATTCATACTTTTGAGCTTCTCCCCCTGGGTAGTACAACATTTACGAATTGAGTAGCTGGGAGGGCGAAATGAGGCCAATTTTCGACGCGTAGAGACTTCTGGGTGTTTGCATCTCTCTGAACAACTTAAACAGCAGATTGAAGGATTTTTACCGTATTTTTCAGACTATAAGCTACTACGTTTTTCCCACGCTTTGAACCATGTGGTTTACAGCCCGATGCGGCTTGTAAATGTACTTTTCCAGTTTAAAAAAAAACTTGGTGGGTGTGGTTTATAGTAAGGTGCGTTCTGTAGTCCGGAAAATACGGTACTTTTCAGTGTATCAAATTTTGACATTGCCTTCTAAATGTTGAAAGTACCCAACAGTTTCATACAGATTTTTAAACGATAAATACTACAACGTATGTGTTCTAGTGCTACTGCGAGCTGCCGTCCATCCCATGTTGGCTTCTAGATATTTAATATAACTAGAAAGCTCTCAAAAATGACCTTTTAGACTCATGTGGAATTTTGAGTGAGGAAAAACAGCACAACTAAATATGCCAACACTACTTGTACTTTCTGTCCAACCATCCAGCATGGTCAGGTCACATGCTCAATCACAGGAAATCACACTGGTCTTTCTTATCACAGCTGTAATGATGTTACTCAAACTGATGTCTTGCATTGACGTTAGATTCAATTTGATTTCATGCTTCGCCTGAGGTGAACAACCCGACTGTTTTTGCTGACACTGCTAACATCTGGTCTTGCCAACAACTGATGTGGTTTCGCAAGCAAATCTGACTGAGCAAACAAATCCACTACTCTGGAAAACGTGCAGGTCTTATTTAACAAAACGTAACATTTTTTATGCTTCAAAAAAATTTGCAATGCCTTCTAAATGTTGAGAACGACTAAAAAAGCTCACCGGCTGTGTCTTTAAGATGCTTTCTGGTTTTTGTCAAAGTGCTGCCACCTTTTGTCTCGCATGGTTGCAAGTTGACAGCACACAAGTTGCGCAGGTCTTTCTCATCAAAAACGTAACAGTGTTCCAAGAATCAACGTGTCACGCTGTATTTTAGGTGCTGAGTATAATTTGAAATCCTTCTGAAAAACACTTTTTAGGAAGCTTTCGACAGATCTCTATAGCCAAGATGATATCAAAAATGAACGAGTACACATCACAAATTGATTTTCGAAACATCACAGTGAAATGTCACCATTTTCTTTGAGGGGTCGAAAATAGCAATGGGTTGTAAATGCAAAGCACATAAAGAACTGGAACTGAACCCAGACAATATGGATTTGACCTTCTGCATTGTCTGAACTGAAAGCCTAAATTTTTTGAGTGTGCTAATTTTAAAAAAAAAATAAAAACTTTAGCCCAGTCATATGTAAGGATTGATTTTCTCCCTCCTGTAATTTGAATCACAGGAAAGGCAATGCTGACCTAACAGTTGACAGAAAGGTTGACATTTATTAAATTAACGGGTCTTTCTTTTTTTGACTCATCACTCGCCTGATGCAGTTTTTGTAGGCAAAGATACTGGAAATCCTTGTGGATTTCATTAATCTTCTGCCTCTAAGGGTTTCAAAATGGTGAATTTGTAAAAAAAAAATATGAATTCAGCACTTTTGCAGGGGCACAGAAGATGTGTCTCTGCTCTCCACTTTCACATCACTTGTGTTGTCTAGTAAAAATAGACGCCTTGCAGTAGCTCCTGGCATACTCAAGTTTGCAGAAACCACTTCGGCAGAGGGTGAGAAACGGGACGCGGATTGAGCAAAATGCAGAAGAAAGTGCTTGGATTGAGTTGTGGCTGGTTGGACTTTTTCGTAAAAAGGCTTTGAACATCTACTTGCCAGTAACCACAGGAGTCATAAGGGTCTGTGAAACTAGCCTCCCACTCATTTAGATTCATCACTCGAAAGGATTCGGGCGGTCCTTTCAAGGGTTCACCTATGTGTGTACGTGCAAAATGGTCTGCTCAACTGCAAAACTAGAATGAGCTGAGATTTGAAGATGTACGAATTTGCTTGGTGTGTGTAGTCTTTTGGGGCAGATCCTGCTTTTAGATCTTGTGGTTTCAGAAACAAGAAGCAGCGGATTTACCAATTGTTGGTAAATCCTCAAACGTGCTGCGAGGAACAAAAACCTGACTCACCTGCGCTGGTTCACTGTGGGAGGAGGGTTGTTACATAATAGCCACACAGCTGCCACCAATTGTGGCTACTCCGCTTCATCCTAGTTGGAAGTCTACCGGCGGGACTAGACTCCACTGCCATGCTCAGAGCCTTAAACCGCTTCCTGTGGTGACTCCGCAGGGCAGTCTCGTTAGCGCAGCCAGACACCCTGCCCCTCATTAGGCAAGTGAAGTGATAAACAAGGGAAGCAAGAGAACAACAAGCCACTTATCCCACCATATTGTTTTAAACAAAGACATCACAACCAAAACGTTCTGCCACTCTTTGCTTGTATCTTTTATGGCAGTTTTACACCGGATTTTCCTACTTTGTTGACCGACCAGACAGAAATGTCAGAGCACTCCTCAAACTGATTTGGATCCCTGTAAAAAAGAAATAGCTTTCTTTTTGTTAGCCAAGATCAACAGGATTCAGCACATATTTCTGGTTCCTACTTGGCTAACTTGTGATGCACAAGCTGCACTAAAGTCTAGAGCATTTGCACTGTGGCTAATTTGCACAGAAAGTTTGTGAATTGTAAAAAGTAATAGCTAAATCTGGGTCTTTTCCCTTAACCAAACTCATTGTAATTCTTTTCTTTCTTTTTTTTTCCCCCTCATTGTTTCAGGACTGGAACCGAACCTGGTACACAGCTAACCCCGACCTCACTCAGTGTTTCCAGAACACAGTGCTGGTGTGGGTCCCCTGCGTCTACCTGTGGTTATTGGTTCCTTTCTACTGTGTTCATCTCTACTGCCATGACCGCGGACGGATCCAGATGTCCTGCCTCTGCACTGCCAAGATGGTGAGATTCCAGCCACTCATCTTTGGATCCCACTTAATCCTCTCCAGGTCAAAGGGGCCTGGAGGGACGGCTGTTTATCTTCAGAGGTCAACGGTTGGGAGCCAGGTCGCTGGTCCTTCACAGGGCAAACAAGTAGTCACATAGGACAAGGCAATAATGCAGGCAGACCTTTACACCCAGAAGTTTGTTTCACTGTGAAAAGTGTGCATGAGACATCTATGCACCCATTTTGTACACTTGCTTAATCTGTCCAGGACTGCGAAGAGACCAGTGCCTATGTCCAGCAGTTAGTGAGTTAGATAGGTATTCACAGACCAACTCACAGAAAAACTGGACACACAACCACACATTAAGAAAAGGCAACTCAGACAGGTCAGCTAACCTCACATTGAAGGCTAGTTGACCTGTTGGAACATGTAAAAAACACACAGATGCAAACTTAAGACCTATCTTGCTGCAGGGCAGCAATGCTAAGAATTTCACCCCTGTGCTGATTCTGCATGAACTGTTACTATACCAGCTTAATCCTTGCATGGTTGTGTGGACGTTGAGGGGCTGGTGCTTATCTTCAGAAGTTAAAAGAAACCTAAAAGAAAGAAAAAGACAAACATGCATTGACAGATTCACTCTTAGTGGCAATTAACCTTTTTTTTTGTTTGTTTGTTTTTTTCTCCTCAGGTGTTGGGTTTCCTGCTGGCCTCCTTCGGTTTTGTTGAGTTCTTCTACATTCTGCTGGAGAGGAGCCAAGACATCCAGCACCACATGGTCTTCCTACTCAGCCCCATCATACGTAGCATGACAGTGGTAAGTTGTGTGTGTATTTTTATTTTTTATTTTTTTATTTTTTACACACACATATCACCATTGTCCGTTTTCGGACCAAATTGCTATTATGTTTTTTTTGTAGAGCCATGAAAAGAGACCTCAGATCTGAGCTTTCCTTTTGAAAGACGAAAAGCTCCGCCTACAGAGCTGTGCCTGACATTTCTTTCTTCTCACTCTTACTGAGTTTCTATGAGCAACAGAGAACTTTTGGGAATATTTGACTTCGCATCCTGCCGCTTCACATTGCGTCGCAAAGACATGAAAGAATACACACAGAGCAAACACGGTGGGCTCACCGGGCACTTGGGTGCAAACATGCCTAACCAGGTATGGACTTATGGAGTCACAGACTATCTAAATACACCAGTGACCTGTAAACACTACACATTTTGGATAATCAATCATCAGAGCACAGAGAACAAAATGCCATGACATCTGTTACAGACTGATAAGGGGTCAGCATAAAGTACGTATGTGCAAAGTTCCAATGTATGAAAAACCTTTCTAAATGCGTTGCCAGAAACAAACCATGTGTCACAAGGAAGAATACACAGTGGGAAACCAGATATTTTTGATATTATGAGAGAAAATGTAGCTAAAACAAACAGGATCAGCACTTTTTAGTTGCAGGACATCAGTCTGAAGCAGAAGGAATTGAATTTCTCATATATTGCAGCTCAACCGTACAATCATAAAGGTGCATCGAGTTAAAGTTCACGTTATAATTGTATTTAATGAAGATGAACTTGCTTTCCTGTCATTGGGTCTTCCTCCAATTGTTTGGTTTGTCTTACAAAAAAAAAACACACAAAACCACCAAATATAAAGTTTAAGATATACAATTGTAGTCTGTGTTGACCCTAATTACACAGACAGCTTTAGTCTTTTTATAGCTTACAGGTGTACAGTCGGACAGGAGGTGCTGAGCGCCATTGTTCTGCCCTGAACTGTATTTAAGGTGTAATGTGGTTCATTTTTACCGCCTCGGCAGAAAGAAAAACAATAGTTTTTCTCCAAATATGAACGCTTTCCTGGCCGCGCTCCCAAAATCCATTATAGGCATTACGGCATCTGAAGAAAGTTCAGACAGGTCAGGTATTCATATCTGCAGTGCCTTGCAAAAGTGTTTTGACTTAAAAAGAAAAAAGAAAAGGTGTTTGGAATGTTGCAACCACAAACTTCAAGGTATTTTGTTGTGATTTAATGTGGAAGACCAAAAGAAAGATATGCATGATTTTAAAGTGGAGGAAAATTATTCATGGTTTTGATTTATATTGATAAATATTTCATATGAAAAGTACAGCCTGCATTTGTATTTAGAGCTGATTACAGAACTAAATTCTCTGTAAATATTGTTGATAATCCTTTTGGCCACAGACTAACATTTATGGAAAAATAGATCAATCTCCATCAGATTACAATCTGAATCTTCCAAGTCGGGTTGGACCATGTGACCAAAACATGCATCGTGGTATAAACGTTTCAAATCATATCGATATCGATGATTATTGTTTATCTTTTTTTACCTATTTGAAATAAAGGCCAGGAGAAAAAAAGGACTTAAATTAATACTTTTACTAAAACAAAAACTTAAAAAGAGGACAACACAACTAAACAAAAACAGAAAGATGAAAAAGTAAGTAAATCGCCATCGCAAAGGTTTCAATCAGACTTCAAATATTCATGTTCCTTTATTTCTTTCAATCATTCTGTGTTTTAATGTCCCATTAATATGCATCATATTATTTAGTACCCTGTTTACTACTAGGGGATTTCTAAAGGGAATAAACTGAACTGTATTTTATTTATTAGAGCAAATAGGGTCAGATACAAATACATAGATTTACAAAGACATTGTCTCTGCACTAAACTGGACTGGTCAAACTAACACACATCATTAGTAAAATAAATCAAACCTCGTCAACGGAACAAGATGTGAAAAAAAGCTGAAGGGGCGCGCACGCTTTTGGACGGGACTGGAGCTGTGAAAAAAAGTATTTACGCTCAACAGATGTTGTTTATCTTCTACGTCTGTTCATCCTGAAAGAGTCCGCCACAGCCTCTGTGACCTGCATCAGGGTGGCATGAGGGCTGGCTGGGACACACAACAATATTTATAGGAAATAAGGGCTAGCATGCAATCAGAGAAAGGTTCTAGTTGCAGTTGTTTCTCAAAACGTGGATCTTACTCATTGCCAGCAGTTGTAAAATTACACTTAACCTGTATGTGTAGGCAAAATGAGGGAGGAGTGGTGCAGCTTCACATGGGTGGCATGACAAGTTAAAATGTTGTTTATGCTTTGGCAGGAGTGGATGCAAAAGCTACAACAGGCCGTGCTGGACGGCTGCAAAGAGTCCAGAGAGAGCAGCAAGAGCTACGCTCACAAAGCTTTCTCTCTCTCTCTCTTTGCAGACTCACACAGGTCCTGCTCAGTCTCCCTCTCTTAAGGTCAGACGGTTTTACTGACCTGTGGTCTTTTCAGACGACTGAGTAAACACCGGCACGTGTTTGGACAAAAATACACTGAGACGGCTCTTGTTTTTAGGGATGCGCCCCAAAAAAGATCTTCTATTTCATGGATGTAATTAGTCGCAGCAGGAGGCTAAAGGACAGACAGCCGCGATATCCTGTAAAAAAAAAAAAAAAAAAAAAAAGTCTCTCACTAGTTGCTCCCTTCACTTGCCAAATTTGTCTTTATTAAAAGACAGAGTTTTCTTCACGGTGCTTAAGATAGCATCTTGCTCCCTACGTGCAGGAGATGAAACAGACCAACTCTGTTTGTTGCCCTTTTTTTTTTGTTTAAAGTATATGGTTAACTTACTACAGATGAGAAATAGACACATCATCAGCTAAAATCAGTAACACAATGACGCAAAGCCTGTGTTCCTCGCTATTGCACAACACACTTCCTGTTTAATTAGGGTTTTGTTTCAGACCTTAGCAATTGCGCTAGATCCACCCTTTGTTGTTGTTGTACAAACAAACAGAGACGATCTCTGCACCAGCAGGGGAGTCAGAGCAGGAGGCTAAAAGCAGAATGGAGCTTGGTGCTACGTTAACGTAGCTTCCCGGTGCTACGTTATGCAAAGGAGCCGTAGGCAGCCGTGCTGTCTCAGCGCCTTGGAAAAGGAAGTTTCCAGCTCAACCGGAAGTGAAAGTGCAAAATAATGTTTGAGGATCCAGTAAGACATGACATCCTCTTAAATCACGCAAACTGTAATAAATCAAGTTGCGTGTAATCTAAGATATGATTCAAAATCTGATGGACTAACAAGCTGCCACAAGCTCAAGCCAATTCCTCCTTTTTAAGGTATCAGGGGAAGCCAGACAAGGCATTTTATTCAGAATATTTTAAACCGTAAAAAGAGAATGTCTGAAGATGTATGTGGTTTGTTCAATTTTTAAATATCTGGTGGTGTAGCTGAGAAATTAAACCTCCCCTACGTAGTCAGATTTAGCACTAAGTCAAATGAGAATGACTTCTGATATTTACTTGTTCATGTGGAAATAAACAGATAGCAGTGTTGACACAAATTCTGATGTTGATCCTATTTATTAATTAATAATGCATATTTCTTGCAAGTGCATAAAATATATTAAACATGCCAAATATACATGAGTCACTGGTCCAGTTGCCGTCCTCCAGGGCCAGTGAGCTGCCACTTTTAGACATCTTTGTTTCAACACAACTGACCCAAATGGTCCAACTAAAGCAGGTCAAAGTTCTGCTGAGGTTTGCCAAAGAACCAGCTGAAAGAAAATAGCAAGAACAATTAACGCTGTTCATATTGCCATGCCAACCTTCACCTCTGTCTTTTACCATAGTCAAAGCTGACAAAAATCACTCAAAAGGTTTCCTGAACTAGTTTATAATGAGACAGAACGGCGGCTCATCCATAAGTTAGCAATACAACACTCATTTCAAAACTCTTCCCGCTGGAGGAGCAACATGACGACTCACTCAGCTAACCGCTCTGTGGGGAGGGGCAGATTATAGCTGTTCCCAGGAAAATGCATGACTTTGTCAATGGTGCACACACGGTGGTGTCCAAGAACTAAATCGGTTTTATTTTGGGGGAAAAAAAGAAAGAAAAAAACATTGAGGTGAAGAATGTTTTTTGTATTGTTTATGATTCCACTGAAATATGTGTGCGAAGCAAGCAGCATACCAGGCATGTGTGAATGTCAGCCAAATCACATTTCAGTCTCCAAAAAGGGAATTCCCAGAGACCTTTGTTATTGTTTTTAAGAAAACCACCATCATACATATGCAAAATGAATCAAAAATATTTTCCCCTTCCAATGCTAGCAGCCACTACAAAAAGTACCTGATCAGAGTACAGCTTAGTCTACCTAAACCCAATATTGCATAATGTGCAACTAGTTGCAACAACTCCATTCCCAGACTCTCTCTGTGGATAATTCAGATCTTGTTTCCTTTCTGTGTCTTCCTGCAGATCCTGGCCTTATGCATCATCCAGTTGGAAAGAATAAGAGGCTGTCGCTCCTCCGTTTTCCTCTTCTTGTTCTGGGTCTTGTCTGTTGTTTGTTCTCTGGTGCCTCTGAGAGCAAAGATCCAGCTGGCCATAGACGAGGTAAGTAGAAAGACCCCGCTGTTTGTTCTTTCTAACTAAGGATGGGCGATTGGTTCGCCCATAATTAAATATACAGGCTAGAAGAGATAAAAAGAACAGCCTTAATTGGAAATAACTTACTTTGGATTTGTTTGTGTGTCCAGTTTGAACTCTGTGAACTAGCAGTGTCAAAACAAAGAGCTAGAATATCTAATCAGGTCTATTCTTACCAAAAGTCTAGACACAAGACTCCAGCAGCACAGTGTGTGATATACCCTGTGTCAGCAAAGAGTTTCTATTTCTTGCCCGAGTTTTAACCAAGGTAAGCTAAAGTTAACACAAAGTGTTGGAGGATGACACTGCCAATTCTGGTCAAGGCTGTGAGTGTTTAAGTGCTCCCTTTCTTCCTGTGTCTCCTGTCAGACATTGCAATCATTGTTGTATGGAGAGGTTAGCGCACACACACACACACACACACAATACACAGCCGTGATGCAGTAGCATTTGCATTTCTATAAAAATGCACACATCTATATTTCTGTTTTATCGTCCTCAGCGTGACATTCCCACACTGCTGGGGGGGGGAGTAATGATGGCCCTGGGATAAACGCTGGTGAGACATGGCAGCCCAGGGTCAGACCAGAGAAACGTCAGCGCTGTGTTTATGGGGCTGCACCGCTGTAAACACAGCCAGATGAAAATGTATGCATCCACACATAATACAAAGCCATTTGCAGCTTAGATGCAGACATTTTAATTTTGCGCAACCACAGACGTGAACATAGTGGACATATACCGGCACCTCCTATACTCTTAGCCTCCAAGTTCTAGGTTTGACAGGCCTCTTTTACAGCTATAGTAACAACAGCTGCTTAAGGTCTGAATTTAAAACACTAAAATGAAACATTTTAGTCTTTAAAGACTGTGATTAAATATAATGCTGCAGATGCCTAGAAGATTATGCACATTTGAATGTCAGCAGTCTAAAAGAGCCTTGGAAAAAGTATTAACACCCTTCGGTCTTTTTTACAAGTTACAGATACTAATAAAAGTTTAGAATTAGGGATTTAAGGGATAAACTGTACCAACTAAAGTTGCATGTAATTTGTAAGGTGGACGGAAGCAGATGCATGGCTTTAAATTTTTCTGTGGAATGCAACTATATATCACAGTTAAAAAAAAACATTTGTATAATATTTGATTGAATATCATATTATCAATCAAATCAAAACCGTTTTTATCTGTATTCCGCCAAATAACATCAACATAAAAACATTGATGTAATTTGGGTTCAATGTTATTTATTCTTAAAAAGTGAATGCAGGCACTACTATTAACATTCTAACATTTTGTTAATGCCAGAGCGTATTTTGCCAATACGTTCTGGCACTGCCGATACCATTATCACGTATCTCAAAATGCATCAGTTTAATGTAATATTAAGCTATACATTTTCACCTAAAAGCAGTTTTTAACTTCTTTATATGTAGGTCTTTCTTGCTATTTTCAAATGGATTCTTATGCAAAGAAGAAAAAGTTGAAGCACAGCTAGGCAGTTTTCTGACCTGTCAAGATCTAAGCTTACATAATACCATATTTTTAACATTTACCACAAAAGCCCCTAATTCTTGTTATGACATTCTAGTTGACAGGGTTCATGTTTGTGGACCTGGGCCATTCTTAGACACCTGACCTACATTTTTCCCACTCGCTGTCTGACCGAATCGGCTGTTTGTCACTGTGTGGCCAGATCCATTTGGCCCCTTTATATCTGCTTTCTGGGCATGGCACCATACTTCTCAGCGAAAAAAAAGAGTTTTACTGTTTGCAAGGGCTGCCACTTTGAAAACACACACACACACACACACACACACACAAATGCTGGTACTGCTGTTCAACAGACTGGCTGTGGCAACAGCGTTTACCCAGCGGTAAACAATGCATGCTGCCAGAAGCCACAAATTCTGTATGTCAAGAATAACATACACATCCTGCTTTTTACAAAAGCCTCTGAGCGGTTAATATTAAAGCTGCTCCCATGATTGGAAGTGAGGGTGCTGGTTTGCAAAACCACAATTTCCCCATTTACAGATATGGGCCCTTTGCGTGACTGAGAGGCAGCTCCAGCTTTTGCTTCATTTATATAAAGTACACCAATAAAACTGTTGGGTTTTCACCCCGATGTTGCTTACAAGTCCAAATTAATCTTTATTGAGTCTGTGATCTTGGTATATAAACCTTCCACTGCTGTACGATGTCAAGGCGAGCCAAAGCCATATGAGGAATTTGGTGGGTGGGGGGGAGGGTTCAAAATGGGGCACAAAATGGGACGTGTGATGAATTACCCCATATTCTACAGGATGTTCTCAATTTTCTTAAAGCTGGCAGCTGAAAAAAAAAAACACGTCATCTAAGCACCATATAACTGTATTAAAAATACATTTTGTTTACGTTTACGTTCATTAGCATAGGAAATGAAGCAACGGCGGTGGCTGAATAACCGTTCCTCCCTATTGTGGTGGCTGATATATATACAAATATATAGGTCTATATGGCAGCTCAAGTCCACTTTAACTTTACTCAAGCAGTAATAATAAAAGTAATAATGTGAAATATTAAGTAGAAATAAAATACAGGTGAATAATGTATATGTTTTTGTGTTGCTGGTGTTGGCACCAACATAGCATAGCTTAGCTGGAGCAGGAAGTTAGAAACTCTGTTTAAAACTTTCATGAGCCACTACTATAAAACTCATGGGCTTTCTTCTGATCTAATCATTCCCTTCAGTCCGATGGCAGTCATTTAGCCAGATAATTACATCAATGAAGCTTTTCAGTATTTTATTATGTGTTTGTGTTAGAAAAAGTGTTGCATTAAAATAGGTGACAACAAACCACCAAGAGCAACAGTTTTTTTTGGGGGGGGTGAGCCAAGAATTGTCATTGTTTGGTTTGTTTCTCAGAAATACGTTAATCCAGTTTAGATTCAATAAGTCTAAGTATTTTTCGCTTTGGAAAGAAGATGATTAATTGCAGCCCAGATTCCTCAAAAAGCTGTAAAGTACATAAATTGCTTGTGAAGTTGCCGTGTTGTCACACACCAACCTTCATTCAGTGCAGTAGTTTCCAAATCAGCTTTGGAAAAGTTTACTTCAGATTTTGAACAAGAAGCTGGCCAGCTTCTGTTTTCTCACGGTGGTGACGATCCAGCCTTACTATAATAGCTCAAAGAAACTGGTGGCTCTGCTCTTCAGGCTCTTCTGATGCCTGGTGTCTAACCAATCCACCCATTCTCCGCTGACCTCTGACATCAACAAGGCACTTTGGCCCACACAACTGCTGATCACTGGATATTTTCTCTTCTTTCAGCCTGTTTGTAAACCCAAAAGGTGGTTTGCAGTCCTGAAAATCCCAGTGAATCAGCAGTTTCTGGAACACCCAACCCAGCCCATCTGGCACCAATAACCATACCACATTCAAAGTCACTTAAATCTCCTTTTTCCCTCATTCCGGTCCTCTGTTTGGACTTAACCAAGTCAACTTCACCATGTTCAGATGCTTAATTGGATTCAGTTGCTGCCATGCGGCTGATTCCTTATTTGTGCCAGCAAGTAACTAAAGTGGCCAGTGAGTGCATGTGGACACCTTGGTGTGTAAGATTTTATTAAATAAAGTCAGATCTACATTTGCCACAATTTTCATTTCTGCAAGACTCCTTCCTTGAGAGGCACCAGATTAACTTAGCTAAATTTAAGAGTGACTAAACGCATCGTTCCCACAACTTAAAAACATCTTCGGCTCCTTTAACCTGCATTTTATTTTTCAGGGCATTGCTTCTGATATTGTACGTTACCTCGCCTTCTTCTCCTACTTCTCCATCCAACTGGCCCAGCTCTTCCTGTGCTGTTTTGCGGATCAGCCTCCACAAGGAAAACCCGTCTTGGAAAAGGTAGGCTGAAATGAGTGTATCCCACTTCCGGTTATTACATCTATGATGACACAATACCCAGGAAGCAAAAACAACAAAGTGGCTATTTTGTGGGTTTTCTTTTTTTTTTTTTTTTTACTTTTGTTGTCAAGACAGTTTTGCCTTTTGCAGGAAGTGATGTGGTCCGCCTCCCCCATCATTCCTCTTGCACTTAACAACTTCCTACAAGAGGATTGTGAATGAGTGTATGCGTGTGTTTGACACAGAGCTCCTGCATACCTTTATAACAACTCATAGGCTTTGTGAAATAACATCGCGACCAGCTGTGTGGAGTTTGTGGCCACACAACAGGAAAGCCATTACTTTAACACAGATCTCGCAGTGCCATCAAGCCATGATAGGCTAAAGTTTTTGACTCCTGGCACCTGACAGATGAACGAAAATGAGCTCCTTATCAATCAAAGTGGCATGTGATGTTATATTTCCCTGGTGACAGAGTGTCAGAAGAGCTAGAAAAGTCCCTAACCCACTCCTGGCTGGCGGTGAGGAGCTGTGGGGTGCAAGAGCCAATGTCTGGCGTGGTGAGGTGGACACACCCAGTGGTGTGTCCTCCTCGTTTTTTTTTTTTTTTCCTCCACCTCCTCTCTTTCCTGTGCTCTGGTTAGAGTTACTCACATGAAGACAGGAAGTCCGGAGATAAAAAAGTAAAAGTGTCATAACGAGGAGCGAAAACACCAGCGGGACGGGAAAGGGGGCGGGAGGGCAGGGAGGAGATGCCATGAAGTCTGTGTCAGGAAAAACACAACGTTTCTTCACAAAGTGTGTGTGTGTGTGTGTGTGTGTGTGTGCGTGCGTGTGTGGGTGCTGCGTTTGTTGGAAAGTTTGCGATGACATATTTCCGCTCCGTCTGCGTTAGACCTCAAAACGTCATCTTTCCCCCTATTTATTCTGCTCTCTGGGAGTTCACGGCCTCTGCTCCACGGAGCAGACCACCTGAGTTTACCGGCTTGTTTACAGACATTGGCGTTCCCAAACACACCCCTCACAAGCAACAACATTCACCCGTCAGCCAGCTCTACCTCACTGAGGCTGCGTGTGTTTCCCAAAAAAAGAAAAAACCTCTTGGTGGTGAGCACTTTCTGCAAAACCAACTCTCAAGTCTGGTCTTTAATCTGTTGCAGAACCCTTGTCCCGTGGAAGATGCCTCTTTCCTGTCAAAGATCCTCTTCTGGTGGTTCACTGGGTAAGATGGTTCTTTGAAAACCTCTCATTTTTTTCCACGCATAATGACTCACTTACGGGCAGCAGTTTTTACTTGTTTACAATAATGTGTGTTTTGATGATGGACCTTGGTGTGTGAAGCATCTGCCTTGCCACCTCCCCTCAGGCTTGTCGTCAAAGGGTATCGCACCCCGCTGGAGGCAGAAGATCTGTGGACCCTGCGGAAGGAAGACACGTCGAAAAACATCATCTCCGAGCTGCAG